>JAECWO010000024.1:2690000-3290000 GCA_018150735.1 Drosophila sp. 14030-0761.01
ACTTGACTAGGTCTTTACCTTCTCCTTGCTCTCTTCACCTCATCATTTCCATCATTCCCATCATCATCATCGTCCATTTTCGGCTGCTACTTTTCGCCATGTTTTCGTCTTCTTGTGCTGCCGTCGTCGTCGTCGTCGTCGTCGTCGTCGCCGCCGCCGCTGCTGATGAGGATGTTGATGAGCTTGATGCATGTTTTGTTAGCTTCTGTTGTTGATTTGGAATGCAGTTTGACGGTATTGCCCGCAGCCATATTTGCTGCTGCTGCTGCCCCTGCCCCTTCCTCCTCCATTCGCTGCCTGACTTTTTGCATTTTGATTACCTTTTTCTTGAAGTTGAAGTTTAATTCGGTTTTCCGTTTCTACTGTCTAGATGGGAGTTTCATTCCCCCATTCCAAATGCCTCCAAGTTTGTTCGATAGCTAAACATGTTCCTAAAGAAAGAGTTTTCGAAAAGAAAGACATCTTCAACTTGTGCGGAATCAATAATTTTAATATCTTATATATTTATTTTATATTTTGGTATAAAAGTAAAACAAAAAAAAAAAAGTCCCCTTTTTTGGGGGGGGGGGTTTTTTTTTTTAATATTAAAAAAAAAAAAAAAAAAAAAAAAAAAAAAAAAAAAAAAAAAATTAAATTATTATTTTTAATAATAAAAAAAAAATTTTTTTTTTTTTTTTTTTAAAAAAAAAAAAAAAAAAATATATTTTTTTATATAAATAATAAATTAAAAAAATAAAATTTTTTTTTTTTTTTTTTTAAAAAAAAAAAAAAAAAAAATTTTTCTATTTTAAAATAAAATTTTTTTTTTTTTTTTTTTTTTAAAAAATTTTTTTTATTTTTTAAAAAAAAAAAAAAAAATTTTTTTAAAAAAAAAAAAAAAAAAAAAAATTTTTTAAAAAAAAAAAAAAAAAAAAAAAAAAAAAATTATAATAAATTTTAATAAAAAAAAAAAAAAAAAAAAAAATTAAAAAAAAAAAAAAAAAAAAAAAAAAAAAAAAAAAAAAAAAAAAAAAAAAAAAAAAAAAAAAAAAAAAAAAAAAAAAAAAAAAAAAAAAAAAAAAAAAAAAAAAAAAAAAAAAAAAAAAAAAAAAAAAAAAAAAAAAAAAAAAAAAAAAAAATTTATTTTTGCTAGTCTCAAACTTAGTATACATAAGTATTGATTTGACAAGCGCTGGATTAGGTTTCAAATAAAATGCTTAAATGTGGTTCACTTTGTTTTTATTTGTATATACATAAATTAAGAACGACATTAATCAAATTCTATGAAATTGTAATATCAAATTCTTTTTTTCTACATATAAGGGCACTCTTCATAAATATGTACTTAGGTATTTTTAAACTAATATAAATTTTTAAAAATGACTTCACTCTAAAAACCACAAAATCAGCACTTTGCCAACAATCGCCAAATAGAACAAAAAAAAAAAAAAAAGAAAAGATGAAAAATATATTGAAAGTTGAACTTTCTACTAACTTTTTAATGGCCACAAAGAGAGCTTTTAACTGTAATTAGGAAACAGACGATGCTTTTCCACTTACATACATTTTATTCTTATACATATATACATGTAAAAACTTTTATATACCATACATATATATAGCTATATATGTATATGTACGAGGTATGGAAAATTGCATTTCCATTTTTGGTTATTACTGAGTTTCCGCATTGGCGCTTTACATGCAATTTTTGGTAAATTTTCCTTAATTTTTCGTAGAATGACATAAATTTATTTAGGTTTCTCGTGTTCGTTTTGCGGCAAAAGCGAAAAATGGCGTCCATTTGGTTGAATGGATGGTGAGAAGCGGACTACGTTCGGGGCGGAGGTTCTAGGGCTCAAAATTGTTGCATGCATTTGCATATTTTGCACATTCAGTGCGCGACATTTTATTTGGAGAGAAGTCCAGGGCTCGAAAAATGGCGTTTGGGGAAAATGTCAACCATGTGCAAAAAGGCAAAAACCCCCCCACACACACACACACACACACACACACACACACACACATTGCATATATTCGTATATGAACACAGAGGGTAACCAGTAGCAAGTAGGTATTCGGTACCCTCCTCAGCAGTCAGCACCAACCGGTTAAAACTACGACTATTTCCCAAACAATTGAACAGTGGTTCGAAAGTCGCGTTCTAAAAACAATCGCTTCAAGCAACAAAAAGGAAAACTATGCTTGCAATTATTTGAAATCCTTTAAAATTACATAATGAAACTTTGCAATATTATTTTCACATACAATTTTACATATTTCCATTTCAAAAACGATTTTCTTTGCTGAGATAAATTTTCAAAAGTGCTGAAATTAAGAGAATATATTGTAAAATGTTTTCAAAATTAAAAAAAATTTGGTTATATGGAATTAGCAAACAATTTTTCTCTATTATTTGATACGTTTAGTTTAATATATTTTAGAAAAATTTAAGAACTTTACTGATAGTTTTATATAAAATTTATGTATACAACATATTAGTACTTTGAAATATTTGTAAGTTGAATTTAGTTGAAAACTATTTTCGAAATAGACATATGGATATTTTCGTAAGTAGTTATCAAAGCGACCTACCAAATGCATTTGGGTTTTCTGATGTCGTTTTTGTTTGGTTTTCTTTTATAGCTTACTTCTTTCAGATTTCTATACATAAGTTACATTCAGTCGGGTAAGAACTTTTATCTCAAAGAATGTTTTCCATTTTGAATTCATGCCTTAAAAATTTAAGAAAATAATGAATACCCGTACTTATATTCTATCGCAAGTTCTATTGTTCAATGATATTCTCTGTCATACAGATTTTCTATATACATATATGTACACATAATAATAAATAGATGTAAGTAATTGACTTAACTGGCTGTGTATCTCGTACTTAGCATATTTGTATTAATTGCTTTTGAATTAATTAAACAGAGAAATGTTTTCTGAGGTTCTAAAAATACAACAGTTCAACCAAAGACACTCTAAATTGTAGCCCTCTATCAATCTCTTAAATCTAAGATAGTTAATACTAAATTTTAGATTTTATATATTATTATTTAGGGTTTTATATTGTGGATATTTTTTATAATTGAACATTCTGTCACAGTCTGATCCACTGTTCGTTTGATATGGTCGAGCAGTCCGACCAACCAAAGCGATGGCCATGCAATGTCCAATGCTCGAAATCCGCCCCTCAGCCCAAACCAAACCCCTACCCCTACCCAGCACCCCTCCCTTGACTAGTAGAACCCGCAATTATGCTGTAGACCAAAGCAAAATAATTACTTTGATCGTCAAATGATATTATTTTGTCGGCCATGTGGCTATACCTATGTATGTGTGTGTGTGTATGTGTGTGAGGTGTGTATGGCTGGGTGGTGGGGTAGAGGCGTAAAAGGCGTGCCCGTGTCTACATGCAATTGAGCAGATTGTATATGTGTGTGTATATAAATGTGCAATGGCTGATATGGCACATTGGTCTGAGAATGTATGCACACTGACATTCCAATTAAATAAATTTCCATCACTACCAGAAGTTATATAAATATAGGGAGATTTTATAGAGAGAAATAAAATTCCCAAAGCCTAGAAAGAAAATCTTGGCATGTTAAAAACTTGGCACATCAATTTATTAACTGTTTTATCATTATATTATTTATTCAATACCACCAAATATCATTTATTGTCCCTTGTGGCCAGATCGTAAATGAATGCTTGAAGACAAATACCCTTTAAAAAAGTTTCTGTGTCAGAAAATATTGTTCTCTTAACATAGATTGTTTAGCTATCTTCGAATTTAGTTTCTTAGTAATAAAAATTTAAAAATTTTAAGTATGAAAAAGTCTCTTGATTAGTCTTTCTATTCATTATTTGTGCTAAAAGTTTGATATTATATATAGAATATTTTGATTAATATTATAAATAAATCCAGCTGTCTCTTTCTGAATGAATGTAATCTTAATGACATCCTAAAAAAATAAAAAGTTGTCTAATTCTTTGTTTAGACTCAAAGGATTTCCAAGACATTCCTTCTCAAAAAGAAATAACTTAAAATCATATTTTTACTAAACCTACCAAAAAATATCTCAGAAATGGTTTTATTTCGTAGCACCGGTCTTTTACGAGTCGTGATTGTTGTTGTTAATTTGCAAACCACTGTGCTTTGCACTTGCAACAATGTCGACCACATTGACGATGGCCGCCATTACCCAAAAGTGCAATGCATTTGGCGAAATTTGCATATGGCCAGCATACGATGGCACTACGTTTCCCCACTACTTCCCCACCATTGGGGCAGTCGTCCCTCCCCCAACCACCCTCCCTCCCTACCTCGCTCTGTCGGGCCCCACAAGTTAATTACTTTTTCGTACATTTTCGATGGCTTACATACGTATATATGTACATATTTTTTTATTTATTTCACTGCAAACGATGCCTGTGCATTTTCAACCAGCCTCTGCCTGCCTCTGCCTCTGTCCCTGTCCTCCACTTGCCATCCTCCCATTTGATATCCCTGAGCTATAGCTCCATTTCCAGTTCATATCCGCGTCCTGCATTCTCTCTTCACTTTTAGTCGTTGTTAGTTTGAATGCGTTTTCGCATTTATATGCTAATTTTTTGGTTTGCATGCAGAAAATATTGCGCTTTCGACAAATGGACGATGAGAGAGGTTTCTCTGGGTTCCTTTTTTCATTTTTTTTTTGTTGGATTCCAAAAAAAATGAAGTGAAACATAGGAGTACGCTGTTTGGAGTGGGGTGTCAAGGAGGGGGGACTTAAGCGAATTGGTTGGAGAGCAAAATGAGTGCATTGGCTGACCAATGGGCGATGCATATCCACAACCACATCATCATCCACATCAACATCAATGTGCAGAGGCATCAAATAAAATGAATGGCCAACACTTTAGTTCAGACAGGTTGATATATGTTTCGCTATACGTTTCGATTATACGGGCAAAGATAGAAAACTGCGCTTTTTAGTTGAATATCACCTAAAATAATGAGATCTTATGTTTCTCGATGGGAATTATGAGCCCAAATTGCAATAGTATTCAAAAATTTTAAGTCATCTCGATGTTATATTCTATTGCTGCTTCGTATTTTCTTATAGATACAATGCAATCACCTTATAAGAGTAAGAAAATAAATGTTGAAAAGGAATTTCGCATTCCTAAATTCAGGTCAGAAGGAAGAGTCAATGAAAGACATAATCGAGAAATTAATCATTTGTTGACCATTTGTTGCTATTCTGTCAATTTAATCAATCAGACTTATAATTTATAAGTTAATCATTTAATCTTTATAGTGAATCAGTTCAAAATACATAACATAGTCGATTAATTCCTGCCTTAGCTTATTTAAGAACCTAGTTTCTTTGGATCTCCGCTTTAAACATTCTCTGACAAATTTTAAAATGTGTTTAGTATTTTTCAGAATTAGGTGTTAGATAAAGTAATGGAAAAAAGTAGAGGATTTTGGTCAACTGAATTATCCTTAACTTTTAAAGTAAACCTTTTGGTTTTATTTTGAAATTTACTTCCTTAAAGGAAAAATGATTCCTCTGAAATGTAAACTTGTTTTCCTATTAAACTATCAATGACTATTCCAACCATGCCAAAACTGAGACTTAAAACTAGAATCTAAGAGCAAGGAACATGGAATTACATAATTATAAAGGAAGGACTAGATCACATATAAGTATAAGTATATAGATATATTTCAAAGTTGAGATGGCTGTAGCCCTCTAAAATTGTCTGCAAATAATACAAAAGCACTAAAAATGCTCTCAACCGTAAGAAATAAATTTGTCCAATCTTTGCAGAAATATTAATCAATTTCCTATAGTCGGGAAAACTTTTTAAAATTGGTGACGAAAATAAATAAATATACCCTTCATGGTACATGGAAGAGAAATGAAAACTGGGCGTCAGATTTATGGCGCTTAGTTAAAATGTTGTAACAATTAATGTGTGTATAAATTAACAGAAGGTCTCCTGCACCTTCACCCTCACAAAACAGAAACCTGAGACAATTATCGTGTGATTTGAGGGCATTCATGCATATGTATGTGTATGTAAGTATATGTGGATACATATTACACATACGCCTCGTGGGCGATGAAATTGCGTGCTTAAGGATTTGATTTATTTCTTTGGAAGCAACTGTGAGACCTTCAGCAGCAGCAAAGCTGTGAATGAATCTGAATATAATAGACTCAAGTCTATAAACTGAGTTGGCTTCAAACACGAGACGAACGATTTTTATAAAACTGCGTTGATTAGCTGTATTTGATCTACAATAAATTCGAAATAAGGTCTCACAATATGGTCCTGAATAATGCTAAATTCTGTACGATTAACCAGTAAACTTAGTCTTTAAAACTTACAAATAAGAACAGTTGAAGCTAACAGAGGTAAAAGTTGGGGTATTCTTGAAAGTGATCAATAGTTAAATCGCTGAAGTTTCATCAGGAGATTTGGGAACGATTTGGGAAACTATATAATAATATCCAAACTAAGCTAGTACAACAAATAATTTACTTGTTAGACTGATTACTTATTTTTCAAACAATATATTGTATATGTATATCCAAAAGCAGGAGTAAAATTTGCTTAACATTAAAAATATGGTAACACTCTCAATTAGAGATTTAGAAAAGCTTTTGATATTTCCTTAAGTATTTATTATATAGCTAAACTTTACACAAGAAAACCGATGAGGTTAAGCATTTCTGCGATTCAACTCTTGAAAGAATCGCGAAATTGTTGGAATAATGGCGCTAAGCATTACATTTCTTAGTGTGACCGTAGTTTATGCGATATTTAGCTTTAAAGTTTAAACTCGGAGATATTCGAATATCCTTTATTTCCAATTCTTTTTGTAAAAAAAAAGTTTCGACCTAACAGATAAACCGAAACTTAAGACTAAATTTGTTATACATTGCGGTTGATCAGTTTCCATTTGCTTGGAAGGGTGAAAAATTGAATTGTTGCATTGAACAAACATGGAATGCCTCTGCAACTCACTTCTCTCACTGCAATTCATAAATTTGAACAATGATAATCGAGCTGGCTACATGAGTTTTCGTAGCCGAGGATTGCCTCTTGGCCAGAGACGGAGGCAAGTGTGTAACATATTGCACATGCACAGAGGGGTGAGTGGGAGAGGGGGAATGGGGAGGTCCTGCATATGTATGCATTGGTCCTTTGTGGACAGACATGGGACGAGGACGACGGCTACGACGACGACGTTGCCACCCAAACAAACACTCGACGCTTTTGTTCTTGCTGATGGAATTATTTGTTCGCACATTGTCAACTTGCCACTCCCACCTAGCCCCCGCCCCCATCTCTCTCCCTCTCCATATCTGACCGTGTGCATCTCACTGAGTGTCTGAGTGTTTGTGTACGTATGTGTGTGTGTGTGTGTGTGCGATGTTGCAAAATGCAATTTGCCGCCACCCATCACCAGGGCCAAGGTTCGTTTTTTCTGGTAGGGTTCTCTCTCCCCTCTCTCTCTCTGGACTGGATCTCCCCCTCGATGTGGCCTTATCTTTGCTTTCATTTCATAAACCGAAGCTCCTGTTACTCTCTAGTCACAGTTTTGCCACACTTGCAGGCCGAAAACAATGCAACTGCAACTGTGTGCGTGCGGCAGACTGCAGTTGCTGCCACAATGTATCATCGGTTGAACTTTTGTCCGGCTGTCATAGCCAGAAATGGGTTGCAAGCCAAAAATATTCCGAAAAGCCCTTCCTTTTTCGCCACTTGATTTGCAACTTCATTTGGCCAGCCAATGGTCGGGGGAGATTGAGACGAAGGCTGAGGCTGAGGCTGAGGCTGTGTGGCATGTGGCATGTGGAGTGCTGCCCAGTCTAATGCATATAAATCATATGCAATTGTTTTTGCCAACACACACAAAGATAAAGCAATCTGATTGGTTTTAGTCTTGTGTTAGATAAGTTTCTTTTCGGGGCATTGAGGAATTGCTTTTTGCAAATGACATTTGAAATCCAATTAAGCCATATCGTTTAAAATAAAAGAGGAGAAATTCTTTATTAGAAAATTTCTAGATTATATTTATATTTTCTTGGTCTGTAACAAATTAAGAATGATTACAAAAAGTTAGAAAAATTTTTAAAATATTTAGAAGGAGCTTAAAGAGAACTAAAATACAATATTAATACGTTTTTGTAGTGTCTCAAAACGTATGTGATACATGTATATTTGAAGTAGGTAAATACTCGAACTGAAAGCTTAAAAATCACGTGAATAAAAAACCCGTTTATTTACCATTTTATTTCGCATATCTCTACTTAAAACTAGTGCAACGAAATAATAATTTGAATAAAATTAAATGAAAGAAAAATGCTTTGAAAATACAAAAATTATAAAAGAAATGATAGTAAGAGATGAAAATAAGTAGTATATAGACCGCGAATAAAATGTGAAGAACAGGATGGACAAAGAAAGGAATGGAAGTAAAGAAAGTACAGGAAGAACAATAAAGGAATATAGGAAAGGCAATCAGAACATAAAAGAGAGATAGACAAAGAAGTGAGTGATCACATAAGAATAACTAAAATAAGTGAAAGTAGAAGACGTAAAGATTATATATTAATTAAATAGGGGATATGAGCAATAGGAATAGAAGAAAATTAAATCAAATTGGCAAAGGAAATTGGAGAAATAAACATATCAAGCAGAACATAAAAGAGAGATGAACAAAAAGGAAATGAACGATCACATAAAAGTAACTGAAAGAAGTGAAAGAAGAAGATGTGGTAAAAGTTATAATATTTTAATTAAATTCAATAAAAGAAAACTGAGACAAAATTAGAACGATTATGAAAGGAGCGATAGGAACATTAGAAAATTGAAAAAAAGAAGGCGAAACAAAATAGGAGAAAAAGTAGCAAGCAGAACATAAAAGAGAGATAGACATAGAAGGAAGAGAACGATCACATAAGATATGAACAATAGAAAAGAAAGGAATAAAAAGGAATAAAAATAGAAGGAAATAGCTAGAAGAACTCAAAAAAGAATTGGTCATGGAAAATAGAAAACGATCACATAAGAATAACTATAATATAACGAAAGTTGAGTACACAAAATGAGATAAGCGAAAAGGGGAAAAAACAAAAATATAGAAAGGAAATATCTAGAAATCTAAGGATTTGGAAAAGCGAGTAGAAAAACATGGAGTGAAAAGGTGTTAAGTCGGAGAAGAGTAATGAGGAAGTAAAAGGTGATAAAATCGGCTAAAAATATATACAATAGGCTCCCAAGAAAATGGAATAAAAGTTGAATTCTTCTGAAAGTTGGCTAAATAGAAAGAAGATGCACAGATAATGTGTTTTCGCCTGGCTTTTGCCTAGTATGACTTAATTTATTTTATATTTATATTCAGCAATTTAGTCGAACAACTTGCTTAGCCTCAGGCTTGGATTCTCCACTTCCAGAACTAATTGCCAGGTCCTCCTCTCCCTCCTCCCCTTTTCGTCGTGGCATTCTAACAGAAAATTGTGAGAGTTTTCTTTTGCTTTTCCTCAACAAATTCTCTCATAATCAGGCAACACTACGCAGTTCATTTAAATGTTAAGAGAAATATCTTTCATTCCCCGCCTGCCCCTCCCTCTCATAAGTCTCAGGCCTAATTTGTAATATATATATTATAAGATATATATATATGAAAGAAATATATGTAAAGATATATATATCGTAGATTTTCTTAACAACTTGCCAACATGCAAATTGCTCATTTAGTTATAATTTTTTTAATCATGGCAAACAAGTTGAAACAAAAGGAAAAGATACTATATATGTATGTAGTATATGTTTGCTAGGGGCCAGTCGGAGATAGATGGTATAGGATAGGCAAATGCAAATGTAATTGATATCATGTCAAACAGACATTTCAATTCAATTAAGTTTTATATTCGAAACTTTTTCTCCAATTTAATTAACTTTAAAATGTTGCTTCCAATGGGAGGGGAGCAGTCAGTAGAGGGGAGGGGGGGAATGGGGATCCCACCACCTTTTTATGTATGGAATAGAAATCTAGACAAAAATCTGTAAATGAAAGAAAACAAAGGCATAAATCGATTAAATTTGCTGTCATTTTAAATTTGACACATGAAACAAAATGCGTTGAAATTTCTTAGCCCACCCAACCACCGTTTTTTGGGTGCCCCACCACCACCAGCAGCAGCAGCAGCAGCACCACCAACAAGTCAAAGGGGTGAACTGAAGTTTGTTGCTGTCACATGTAGCTTGGCGTGAAAACAACAACAACAACAACAAGGGGAACATACGTTTGAAAAGCTTTTTGAGGGTATTTGCATACCCTGTAAATCACAGGTGGAAAAGGTGTATTGGAATTATCCCTCATTAAAAAGGAGGAAGCACTTTTCCACTCTTGATCAAAAGCGGTTTAAATAGAGCTTAGTGCCCCTATTGGTATGCTACATATATTTAGATAGCACGGTTTTTTCTCGACCATGACCTTTTGGTCCTAAAAAAATCGTAATTTCTCTCAAAATATTTCTGAACACATTTAGCACCTTCACATTTTTGTTGGTCAAGGGTATCTTTTAGTCGATGAGTTCAATATCCTACAACATATTTTTTCTGCTGTTGTTATTGTTGTTACTTTGGTCCCTTTGAAGGGCTTGACTGTGGCTGGGATTTGAGTTTGCGTTTGCGTTTTTGGGTCCATCCGCTCAACGTTTATGCAAATTGTCAGTCGTTTGACTGTAAAAATATTGTGAAACCATTTGAACTTTTGCTTGACAAGGCGAACAAAAAACGAAAAAAACACAAAATCATTGAAAGTTTGGAATGGGTGATGGAGATTCATATTCATGTTAAGCGATTTGAATGGGGAAACACTCGGCCAAATGATCTAAATGCATTTATATATATAAATTGGTATCTTTTATGTGACTATATACATATAATATCGATAAAGAAAACTTTATGACAATCTAGGAAAACTATTTTCTACTAAAATCTATCTCGTACTTGCTTAGATTTTAGGGCAGACAATATACTAATTTGCTCATTGTTCGTTTAGAATAGATTGGAAGTAAATAAGAGGAAGCATAAAAGATTAAAAATCTCGTTTTGAGAAGAGTTTTTTAATATTTTTCTTTTTTTTCTCTTTGATAAATGTAATAGCTACTTAATCTATGCATATTTATTTACCAATTAAGATAAAAAATTTTACAAAAAAGATAAAAGGATAAAAGTGAAGTGAATATTTGGTAGTGACATGGGCCGAGTTACTCATCCAAATTTTAAAGGTCTTCCAAAATTGTTATTAATATCTTTTGCAAAAATTCAATTAAGCTAATCCTGTCTATCAAATTTTCGTATTAACCGTCTCGAGGTCAATATTACGAGTAAGTTTAAAAAATATTGGGCAGAAAAAAAATGTTATTATTTCAAGAACCACCAAATTCGATCATCATTAACATTAGTTCTAAATATATAAAAGAACATTTTTTAATTACTTTCTTATTTACTTATACATGATTTTGTTTATTCATTTATATTTTAGGTTTCGCAATACAAACTATTCTTCAGAAATGAATCAAAATCAATAGCCTACGATGAATGAAGGGCGATTTTAACAACTGGCCCTATGGTGGGGGGAGAGGGTATCTTTTGGTTCTTTGTTTAAACTTGCTGGCTAGTGGAAATCTTAACCTTATTATCACATTTCCGTTTTCGGCATGTACTTGACCAGAAATCGGTTTTAGTTTTACGTTTTTATCGTTTTGGTCTTCCGCCATTAGAAATAATTAAAAATTGCATTTTGCAACTGGAACGCGTTTCCGTCTAGTGTTTAGAACAGGCCACGCCCTCTCTCTCTGTCTCTCTCTCCCTCTTTCTCTGTCTCTCTCTCTCTCTCTCTTGTTGCAAGTTGTTTCAACACTTGCGACAACTTAATTCTAGTGGAACATGCAAGAAATTGCAACTTGAATTTCTCATAGAACCAATTTAAATTAATCAAAAACCAAAAAGTCAAAAGTGGGTGCAGAGAGAGGGGATGGGGGGCGCAAGAGGGGAAATCTTGTATGCGATAGGTGAAAATTGCGTGTTCTTAGTTCATTTTCTTATGCGTTTTTCTTAATGAATTTTTAATTGTTTTTTGCTTTTCTCGCAACAAGAGGCGGAAACATTTTAAAGATTGTATCAATTGAAAGTGGAAAACTTAATGAAATTTCATATTTTTCCATGAAAATATGAACTAAAAAAAAAAAAATATGGTAAAATGTCTGCTCCAAGTTTTTAACCCTTCTGGCAACCCTTTCTTCTTCCCATTCCTGTTTTCGCTCTCTCTCCATTGAAGCAAATCGTCAGCCGCAACGCATTTATTTGTGCAATGGAGCATGAAATAAATGTCAACCGCAACTTAAACCGCATATGCTGATAGCGGAGACACATGGTCGAGACAACCCACAACACCCAGCCCCCATCCCCCGCCCCATTACACACCCCTGTCTCTTGATAGAGGTTATGCCTCATGGCTTTATCTTTTTATTGGCCAACGTCGTCGCCAAAAGAAAAAATTTTTTCCTTTTTGGACCAAGAAAAAAAGGTGCAAAATATTATCAAAAAAAAATGCGAGAAAGAAATGGCAATTCTCTAGAGAATCGTATATAGAGTGGGTGTAGCTTAACTTGGCTAATAAATTTCAAATGCAACAAAGTGTCGAATCGATAGACAGACATCGACATCGACATGGACATGGACATGGTCTGAGTTAGAAGTGCAACGAAGATTGATCTAGCGGAATGAATGGTTGACTAAGTGACTCTGGTGGATTGGGTAGGGCAAGGTGGGGTCGGGGTCGGGGGGTTCGGCAAGTGGAAACCAGCGATTGTGCCCGACTGACTGCGGACATTATTCATTGTTTGCCACCCTCCATTCTGCCCCCTCCCCTCATGCAAGAACAACAAAAACTTTGGGCCAGACACTCGCCACGATGAGCAAATAAATTTACAGAGTGGACTGGACTCTGGTTAAACGTTTCTACAAGCCCCATGGATATGTCCTCACAAAATAGGGCTAACATCTGATGGGGGTGAGGAGTAAAATCTCTGAAGTTCATTTTTATTCGATGTGGCAGCCAAAATCGCTGACCAGTCAGGGGGTGGGGTGGGTAAGAGTGGGTGGTGGAGGGTGATGGAGGGTTTTAGCACATTTAGTCAGTCAATAAAACTTGTTAACGCTGTAATTGCCGGCTATTTATTTATTGTTTGTGTGTGCGTGTGTCTCTGTGTGGTCTAAGAGAGGTATTCAATTAGGGTTAGAATAGACCATTTATTTTCAATAGTATCTAAACAAGTTCATAGAAAAAATCGTAAGTTATCTTTATTATTATATTATTAGATAAATAAATTTAAGGGGCTTATTGGAAAAGATTTTTTAAGATTTAAAACAGAAATTCAAACTTAAATTTAAGTAGTTTCTATTTTAAGTCGTTTAATAGTTTTTTTTACAAAATTATGCTCATAAATCATTCTATTTTAAATTCTTTATTAGGTTCGTTTTAGAACTGTCTTTTAGATGAATATTCTGCTGTTTTAAAACAGTTTGAGAATTTCAAGAAAACTTTGCACAATTCACTTCGTTGAAGCATAAGGAGTCGTGACTCCATATGAATCTGAATCCGCAAAACGCTCTTTAGATTACTGTGAAATAAAATAACATAATACTCTGAGGAATAATTACGTCTCATTCTCATTCCCCCATCTCAATATTTAACACTGATTTTATCAGGAAAACATTAAAATTTGTAACTCAGCAGTACCCAATAACATTTGTCTTCATTTACCTCTACCTCTAAAACCTATGACAACTATATATTGTGCGAATGTTAATATAAAACCAGCTCATTCTAAACTATTTTATATTAACCATTTAATTGTTTCTATACCCAAATGTATAATTTCGCAAAGATCTCAAGATTTGATTTTCCAAAACAAAGAAAAGTAAGAGAAGAGGTCACAAAGAAGAAAACAAAACCTCATAATTAAACAAATTACGAAGAGCTCTGACATTTTTTCTCTAATTCCAATCCAACTTAGTTGTAAAATAGATTTATAGATTTATATTAAAAATGCTGTGAATTAATAGTTTGTTTAATTTGAATGCCTTAAATATTCCCAGTCATGATTAGTTGATGTTGAAAAACTTACCTCAAGTTATCCTCAAGTTCATCTTTTAAAAACTTTAGAAAATAGAACTATGTTTCTACTTATAATTTAGGTAACGTAATTCAAATTAATGATTCCAAATAAATGTATGTACAGTCCTTATTTATAATTTCAATACTTATTTCATTAGAATTTTGATGGCAATGACTAAAAAAGAGTGAGATATTTCCACATATTATAACTACTAATATTTTCGCATATATTTACAGTCCTTATACATCATTTCGATGCTTAAATCAATCGAATTTTTAATTGCAAAGACCATGCAATTGAGTTAATTCAGTAATTTTAACATCTCACACCTCTTTTAGCTAAAAACTGACTTTCATATTTCGACTTTCGAAAACCCTTAACAGCCATTCAAATTCTTTGCCACTTTCGTTCTCTGTCTCACTCTCTCCCTCTGCATACCCACCCTTTTTTGTTTGGTTGTTGGCCGATGAAAGGAAGAAAAAGTAAAACCTCACGTGTCAAAACTAATTCCCATTCGATATGCATTCACATTAAACAAATTACACAAAACTCGCTCAGCGCCAGAGAAATGAGGATTTCTTTCTTTCCAAAAACCAAAAACCTCCAATGATGACGCCGATGACGATGATGATGTATGATGATGGATCATCAACTTAATTACAATGGCAAACAATGGCCAAATTGCATCAAATACTTTGCCCAGCGATGCGCTATTGTTAGCCATTATTTGCCCATGGAAATGTACATTGTACATATGCAAAAAGGCAATGCCTGGAAACGGAAAAAAAGCAAAACCAAAAAAGGACCGAAAAACGTGTGACACATGCCCAGAGGCGGACATAGAATGGACGGGCTGAGGGGTGTGTGTGTGAGGCTAAGCCGACTAATCTTGCCTGCAATTGTTTGCAGGATACTGAAAGTGAGAGGACGAATGTCTGAGACTGTGTGTGTGTTTCAAGCTGAAACCAAAACCGCATAATAATTACACTATCACATTCCAGCTAGCATGTCCTGTGCATCCTTTTTCCGCGCACACACACACACACACACATTCGCCTGGATACCCGCCTAATAAGGCTTGCCTTGTAAATTAGAATGTTTTTGCTATTTCACACATTTAAAGTCAACAGGCAAAGTTTTTCGCTTGTTTTTCTGCATTACAATTAAAATTTCAACCAGAAAGTTTTTATCCACACATACATACATTGAGTTATATATGGTTAGGAATCCATTAATTAATGTCAAAGCCAAACTAAACTATCTCGGATTTTCATGAGCCACTTCACCCACGAAAAAAAAAACTGCCAAATCATTCATCTAATTGACAATGAAGTGACTTTATTTATATTTCCATCATTAATTTAAAACCGAAATTCACTGTTTGTCTCGAATGTTTCCTGTTGCTAAACTGGCGCTTCGTTTTCCCCCCTACCCCAATACCTTGAGAGATTCTTTGCTCCAACCTTTTTGATGCCCTCAATTAAAAATTTTGTGTACGTGACAAGAATTTGATTTTATTTATTTCGATCTTTTTCTTTGGTCAGTAGAAATTATAAAATATCCAAGCGTAAAATTAAAAAACCAAAAAGAAGCGAGAAGAAACCTCAGAAGAAGAACAAGTTGAAGTTGAAGTTGCAGAAGAATGACCCGATAAAAGGGGAGGTCATACATACATATATATATATATATATATATATTTCTGGGCGTTGCCCAGATGTTGCACCTACCAACCAAATCGCTAAGGTAACACAAGTAAAAGGCTTAAAGGAGCAACATGATGAATAAAATGACGCATGAGGTGTGTGTGATGGCCAAGAGTTCACATGAAGGTAGAACCTTTGCCCAGTCGATTCCATCTCGATGAACCAATTGAAGATGCAATAGGAAGATTGATTTGGGGTCACACAGCCAATTTCTATATTATATACTAACTAGTTATTGTAACCTTTGTGAATTTTATTCAACCTTGCATTGGCTAGTCGGCTCTATATAAATTGATTAAATATAGTTGGTTTTCTATATATATTTCATATTTTAGTTATTTTAGAAATGTCGTCCGAATTTGTCAATTGAATTTAAGGTCTTTAAAGACATATCTTCCTAGAAATTGCACTCCTACTTAAATTAATATCAGCTATAATAGCAAAAGTGAATGAGGATTATTGAGTGAAATTTGAAATTAAAGATTTGACTTCAAAAATTTTATTTTAAGGAACACGAAAATAAGATAATCTTTTGTTTTTTAGAACCTAAAACAGTCTTGGGTATATTTAAACTTAAATTATTATTATTATAGATTATCCAAATAATTTATTACTTTAGTATATCACAATATTTGGTTAGCTTAACCACTTTAAAATTATTATTTTATCATATGTAAACAATGTTTATGGTTAACAGCTAACAAAAATACCAAAGAAAAGATGGAGCAAGTCAAACATTTATTTATGAAAATTGGCAGTATAATTTTTGAATCAATAATAAAACGAGTTAGGTTTAAAAAGTATGTAATTATGACTTCATAATCAGTTATATTCAGTATTGTATTGTATTTAGGATTACAAAAGTATATACGAATTCTTATTTAGTTCTGTAAGGTATAAAATTTAGTATTACGAAATATCTTGGATGAAAAGTATATTCTTTGACAGAACATTTTGTCTTCATTGTAGTGCTGAACACTACATACAACCTTTATGAATTTTGGGATCTCTATGATAAAATCCTTTAAATACTGTATCCTATCCTTAGAATAGGAACAGCTTAAGTCCTGACTTCAACAGGATAAAAAATCACAGGAATATGATACTTGTTTTACTTGAAAACGATTTCTGAAGTTATTCTATTAAAAGTTTTCACTACAAATCCATTATTCGATGGAAAAGACTTTCAATCTTTTATCTTTTATCGTTTTCATAACCAATTTCTGACTCATCTAACAATTAATTTTATTACCCAACTAATTAAATTTTAGTAAGCTCAGATGAAGAACTGACTAAGGAGAAGTCTAGTGGTTGATAACATATTTTCATATTTATTTTAAGTGCACCAACTAATTGAAATTTATGGAAGTTAATAAACTTTCTTTAAAATTATTTTTATAACTCAAACTCGATTAGCTTCATCAACTAATCAGTTATAGTTACTTTCACATTAGTTTTTTCTCCTCCTTCTGTTTTTTTTTTTTGCAACTGTCTGTCAATTGCAGTGTGAAAGAAAGGACCTCTAGGCCACAAAATGGAACAAAAGCCGATTGGGAAAAAACTCTGCATAAGAATATATATATATATATATTTATGTGGTTATAGGTGTGTGTGTGTGTGTGTGTGTTTGTAAGGGAGAGAAAAGTGTAACTGTGTTTAAACTCAATTAGCATAAAATGCAATCCATCATAGAAAATGTCAAAAACTGCTGAGCAAAGTTTTCACAAGTCAGGAACAAAAAGTGGAAAAAAAGCCGGGATAACGGGAAAACGGGTGGAAACCAAAAAAAAAAATATAAAAAAGAAAGTCAAGTCGCATGGGGTGGAAGCCAAGAGAAAGAAAGAAATTTCTAATATATTAAACAAATATGATAATAAAGTTGGATGGGTTCAGATGGCAGAGAGGCAGGAAACTATAAAAAAAGAAACCAATAAAGGAGTGGTGGGGGCAGATAGTGGGTGGAGGGGGAGATAGAGAAAAGTTTGCATAACTTGCAAGTCAAGTCGATGGATTTTCTTCGTTTTTTTGTTCCAGGTATTTACGAGCTTCCTTAGTGTCCGCTATAAAACTGTGTGAGTTCAAATGGCCGAAAATCACCAAAGCTATCTTTGGTCCTGCACCTGCAGCAGCACACCCCCCTCACCCGCCACCCTCACACTATTCCTCTATTGGTCGCTGTCTCTAGCCTAGTCCAGGGGGAGGTCAAGTCATAAATTTTCACAGGTGCCTCTCTTTTGGTGTTTTTTTGCTTTTGTCTGCAGTTGAATTATTGTCACGTTGCTGCCGTTGCGATGCGATGAAAATTCTTGCCACAATGTTGAGAAACGACGAGGGGAAACCATAAACTTATAGGCTTAAGCGATACGCAAAAAGTTGTAATAAAAAGCGAAAGAGAGAGAAAGAGAAAAAATGGAAAATATGTTTAGGATTTGGTGACTTTTAGTCATATCTAAATTACGCTTATCCGCAGACATATCCTGGCATAAAAAACACACGTGTGTGTGTGTTTGTACGAACTAATGGTAAGCAAACGAAAGGCATGAAAGGGAAGGAAGGAAACGAAAGAAAAAAACGTGTAGCATACATTGAGGCGTCAACTTGAGGACCAGACCAAAACGGACAAAGCAAACGAGGAGAATCGAAGGAAATTGTATGTGCTTTTTGTATTCTCGTATTCTCTATCCACCCTGCAATTAGGGCGTGGCCCCGACTAACTGTTTGCTTAATACCCAAAGATCCCCTTTTGGCCACATAAATCCTGTCAGTGAAACAAACCAAAAACAACAAGAAGAAACCAGCAAAAACAAAAACGAGAGCAACAAAAAAAACGCAAATTTTCGCCAAAGAAAATTGCATTACGCAGATGTTGCCAATTGCATAGTGAAAGAAAGCAAACAAGGAGAAGAGACGACCAAAAGGGGAAAAGGGTCTTCAAGAAAAAGTCATAAAATGCAAGCAAGAAAAGAAAATTGCAAATGAAATGTTGAGAGTTTTTCCCAGCCAAACTGAGCGAGACAGAGACAGAAAGAGCGAGCGTGAGAGAGAGAGAAAGCCAGGAAGAAAGGAGCAGGAAAAGCAATAAAATGGCGGATATAAAAGAAAAACGCAGGCAAGAAGAAGAGCTGTGCAGAAGAAGAAGCAGCAGGAACAAAAAGAAAACGCCATGGCAATGGAATGTGGGCGTTGGCAGTGTCCTGGGCGTGAACGTGGGCGGGGGCATGGGGCAAGACATCTTAAGTTAAGTTAGTGAATGTTGGCATAGACTCTGAGTAAAAGAAATTAGAGGAGTTGCCAACTGAACTCAACAAATTTTTGCTGATTTTTCAATTAGTATCTTAGAAAAGTTCATTATTGTCGAAATTTCCTAAAATTTAAAGTGCAACTAATTAATCAAGTTTGTATAACAAATATTTGAAGTTTTTTTTTATAGATCGATTGAAATTTTAGCTAATGATAAGCCACTTTCTGACATATCTAATTTTATTTAAACTTAATATAAATGGATATAGTAATAAATCGACTCATATATTATTTACGTTTCATATATGGAAATGTTTGGTTATATTGTGTTTGCTTTATATACTACTATACCAAAATTTGAATGAGATTCGATAAATCATTGAGGATTCAATGTAGTTTGAAAGAAGTTTCAATAAATGTTTGTTTTGGTTCCATTGCCATCAAATTCTAGGAGAGTGATATCCTTTGTTCCGTGTTTATAAAAAATTAAGCAAACAATAATCCGACCGATCGATCTAATAAACTAACTAGGCTAAAATTAAATTACTTAAGGCGGATGTTGATGAAAATCTATATCTATGTTAAGTATGTCCTTTTTCTAGGGTCAGGAAACAAACATAAATTGTCTCCTTTCTATATAGAATTAAAGATTAAATTTGTAATGAATGTTCCATGCTATAAATATTTTGTATTCAGTTCTCTGTTTTTCATTATCATAAACTTTTTGAAGGGGCCCCAAAAAACTACATCAACAAAATTAAATTGGCTAAACAAAATTTTAGTGCAAAACATAAATTTTAAATTAGTTGAAAGAGCCAAAACTACGAGTAGGCCTGAATTAGAAATCCCCCCTAAAGCCAAAACCCCAATCAGTCGGTGTGTGTATGTGTGTGTGTGTGTAGGCAGAGAGACTGAAAGCATAATATTGTTTTTACCTTGCAAGTAAAATATTTATTCAATATAACAATATTTTTTGGTTATACCAAGGATGCGGCAGGTGGTGGCAGCCCCTCCTTCTCCGCCTCCACGGCCACCTACGAATAGGGAAATGCCTTTAAATTGTAAAACGAGACGCATAAACAAATGCAAAGCCAGCCAGCCAGCTCTTAAGTAAATAATAGCCCAACTCTTCTCTTAAAAGCCAAAATAACCAAATAAGCCAAAAATCCAGAAATGCAAAAGCAATCAGCAAAGACACAGAGAGGCAAAGACAAAAGCAAAAGCAGAGGCAGCATTGCTGTACATAAGAAACGAAATGGGAATTGAAACACTGCGCAACGTTTTTAGGGGCGGAGCCATACAATTGAAATGAGAGAGAGAGCCAGCAGAGAGAGAGCCAGCAGAGAGAGAGCGAAATGACAAATACAAATACAAATGCATGCTGCCACTGTCGCTGCGACGTCGCTGCCTGCTGCTTTCTCTCTCTCGCTCGCTCTCTCCCAATATCTCGCTCTCCTGTTCCTTTCAGCAGTTGTAGTTGTATTTGTAACGCGCAATCCACAGAACGTGTTAACAAATAAAGAAACCAGCAACAGCAACAACGACAACAACAGAAAATATTAAAAATCGAGGGAAAAAAAGGAGAAGGAAGAAAAGAAAACTTTTGCGAAAATTGTAGAAAATTTCATTTTGTGTCGTTTCGTCCCCACATACCCCCCTCCCACTGTCATTTTCTCTCTCTCTCTCTCTCTTTCTATATGTGTGTTACATCGTATCCCGGCGAGGTTAGTTGTCTATCTCTCCATGTTGTTGGATCTCCTCTCGCTCGCTCGAGACCTGCATAAAATTATAAGCTGCAAAAATTATAGCAAAATGTTACAAGTCTGCTGATGTCGGTTGTTCATTTAAGAATCGGTTCAATTTGCATATGGTTTTGTTTCATTGTCAGACACTTTAATTACCATCGGGGTCAATTTGAATGTTTAACAATAGTTAAGTTGTTTAATTACTTGATACTTGTTTCAGTCTCCCCCCTTGACCTTATCTTATCTGGTACGACAATAGAGTAGAACAGCAGAATGCAGATTGCAATTGGAATACGGAAAAACGACATAAGTATACCCGATTCCAAATAACATTCCGATAGTGATTGAGAAGAACTCAACCTAAATTTGAAATACTTACATTGTTTTTCCAAATTTTTTAATTGTTAAAAAGTTTTATGAAATTATTACAAGGTTTCGGTGATTTTGGTTGTTCCTTATAAAGCTCATCTTATAGCTCATCAGGAATCTATCATTATCTTTAAGAACTTTTTATAAGTCTTTAAAGAAGTTTTAGCATTACAAAAAGAAAGTACAGAAAGCTGTCAATCACATTTCTCCAAATTTGCATACATCGACGAAGCATTAAAATATATGTTCAAATAATTCCAGAATCAGAATCAGAAATTCATACACAAATAAAGAAGAACTCATTTAAGAACCTGGTCTAGCTATCATTTTCAGTCGCAGCTTAAAATTAAACCATAACAGTTCCTTTTTAACCCACTTTTGCATACGTAGCTCATATTATAGCAATAATATGAATCAATACTTTAAGATGGTTCTATCGGGGACAAGGGTTTAATTTTTTTCTGTCTATATTATACAAAATTTATAATAAAAGCATTTATTTTTCATTTTCAGATCATAGGAATTTCAGTATTCCGAAAAACATTACAGGTAAGTTCAAATTTTGAAAGCAGAAATTGTTCTACATATCATAAGAATATTGTTATATGTATTTTCGATTATAAGCTATAATTGTATTTGTTTTGAAGCATCAAAATTTTTTCCATTTCCTAAGAAAATCACAGAAATTTATTAGAAGCCATTGATAGTTAAAACAAATATATTTTTTTTTATTTTAAACATATATTTAAACTCAAATAAAACACATATCCTTTATATGGCAGCACCTTTTGACGACTTTAATATACCCTTTTCACCCTACTTTCAATTAGATATTTAAATATTTAAGTATTTATATTTATGCTTGTGGTTGTCCAAAAATGATAATTGTAAAAACATAATTTGCTATAGTTTGGAAATTGATGTTTCACTTATAAATATTTTTGGTTTCAACTGAATAAATACCTAATAATTTCTGTCAAAGTTTCACATAAATTTCAATGGCAATTACCTCGCCTACCCCCCTACCCGTACCCTCTTGTACTTGTACTTCATGTCAACCCCTATGAATTAACCCCCTTTTTGAGCAGACAGTCAGTCAGAGAGACTGAAGACGAAGTCTTCACCCCGAAAACACAAGTTGGACAAATTTTGCCGTCGGCTCGGCCACTTGGATTGCCTAGACATCATCATCATCATCATCATGACGGCTCCATATCCAATTTGCCAAAGTTGGCTACCATTTTACTTTGGGTCTACCCAAAAAAAAAAAAAAAATCCACTACCTGCCTTCTATATATAGACTCTACCTATATATATATATATATATATGAATTTTCTTTGGCTAAGTTAAATTTTCTTACAACTAAATCAAATGTTTTGATAAATTACCTTACACACGCAAACAATTTTTGCATTTTTCGGTATACAAAATGGTGGCCCATAGAGTGGCTATCGATGCTTATCATCTTGGCCATTAAATTGAGGCCAAGTCATTTCTATGGGGGGCTCTCCCAGTCTCCCCCACCATCTTGCGAGGCATTTGCGTGCCTTTTAATGTCTTTTTTGCGTTTTGCATTTTGTATAAATTTTGCCTTTCCCTTTGGGTTTCTTTATCTCATTGGTGTGTTCTCTTTTTCTCTGCAAATATTTGCCATTCGGGTTGTCAACACAATTGAGCAATTAATTTGTAAAAGAGTTACTACACATCTACGATACAAACATAGATCTTCCCATGAGTTATCTGTATCTCCCTCGACTGGGTAATTTTCATTTCAATTGCATCTAAATTTTTATTCTTCCTTCTCTAGTAATTTTGTTTCCACTTCTTGAAGTTGTGCCCCACAATTTATCTGTGATTTAAAGTGCAGTTTTTCTTGTCAAGTCTTGGGTTCGTTTGGTCATGAACATGTTGTCATCGTCTCATGATGATAGTACTATTTATGATTATTGTTATTACCAAACTACGTTCTGGCCATCCAACGTGAGCTTTGAACTTGACCAAACCAAGGAAGAAAGGAAGATTGAGATTCAGATTGAGGTTGAGGTTGAGTTAGGTTTCCGAAGAGAGATAAATTCTCAAACTGGAGAGTTGAGTTGGCTTGAATGTGTGAATGAAATTGAATGGAAAACAAGAGTTCGACGATGATTATTAGGTCAGTGGCAGTGGCTGACAGGTTGGCAGAAGGCACCCGCACCCGCACCCTGAAGGCCTTACGGCGACATGCCTCAGTGTGTTGTGTGGCCGCTTCTCATACGGAAATAGCAGAGATTCCTTTTGAAGTTTACGCACAAATATGCCGATGGTAAAGCCCGTTGCCCGTTGCCTTGCCGTGAAACCAAAAAAGGATAATAATTAACGCAATAATCATTGCTGAAAGGGCCCAAGAGGGAGATCCCTCTGGGGGGCTGGCGGGGGGCACATTGGGGGCCAAAAGGTGGCCAATGCTTAAAATGATTAACGCGTTTAACCCATTGGCGTTGAGGCATGCGCTCGGCCAGTGTAGGCTAGGGCTAGCCTTTGGTCCCTTCCCCTCTCCCTGTCTCCCCCTCCTGTCTCTGCTGCCACACGCTGTGCGTTGTGTGTTCATTTTGTAATTTGCGTAGGTGATGCCATGGAATTTGATTTTCACACGTGTTGCTTTTGCTCCACCTCCATCTCTACACTCCCCCTATCCCCCCCTCCTCCTCTCCTGCTTTAGCCAACTGTTCTTGTTGTTCATGTTAATGTTAATAATAATGGAAATGCTGTGTGCAATTATCTTCCATTTCATTGATTCCACACACGCGCCATATAAAAATAGAAAGAGAAAAAAAAAAAACGAACAGCGACTAAATCTCCTCATAGGCCTACTAACCAAAGAGTTTCAAAGAGTTGCACAGCTTTAAAACATTCTCCCATCACAAAAAAAAAAAAGGAAAGTCTCAAATTCTCTCACCTATCACTAATATATACATCTAGAGGGGGTGGGGGAGGAGTGTTGGGGCATCTCTATGTAACTTACCCGAAGGGCATTTCTCATGATCAAATCAGTCACAATCACACCCAGAGAAAAATCGGATGCAAACGTTTGATTCATTAACAATCTCTCAGAGACTTCCTCCTTTTGGAGTGCTTGAGGGGCATATCAAATCGAGATCTTATGGGAAACAGAAGTCAGTCAATCAATCAAGAACTATTCGATTCACCTGGTTCTTTTCCGCACTCCGCTCCCTCTCTCCCTCACTTTTATCGTGTAACAATTATCGGGGGGAACTTGCATTCCGACAAAAAAGAATTCACTTAGTTGGCACATCCAAGTGCCAATTAAACATTGTGTTCGGCCAAAGGTGACAATTACCCAACAACAGAATTCCTTTCGTCGTATTGACCACAAAACGCAAAGAGTCATTTGGCTTTTTCCAATACCAACTTGATTATTTGCTTTTCGTTCGGACGATGTCGACTAATCGAAATTAAATGACGTGTGAATGTTGGCAGCTGCTTGCAGTTTGTCAACTGCCACTGTTGGCTCCATTTCAATTGGCTTTCTGGAGATGATACCCTATAACATATGTGGGTTAGTATAGTTTTCAATAAAATTGAGACAACAGGCGACCAAGGTGAGGCATCCCAAGATTGATTGAAACCAGAACTGAACTTGCATGATTCTCCAAAAGTTCAATAAAACAAGAAAAGTGTAAGAAAAATTTTAATCTTTATTAAGTTCGATTAATATTCGCAATGATTAGATGATTAGGGACATTTAAAAGGAGTCAGTACTAGGCGAAGAGTAGAGTAAGTATTTATTTTCTATGGATTTAAAGGAATTAAGTCATCCACTAAGATAGAGATTATAATTAGAGGATAGAAAAGAAGACCTGAGTACAAAAGTTCTCCCACAAAATCATCTTAAATGACCAAACAACAAATGACTAAAAAAAATGTACTATAAAGAATGCATAGGTAAAATATTTCCAGTCCTTATTTAAAACTAATTTTTTATGTGATATGATATGATACGAAGTTTTTTGACTTATATAATCTTTCAATATGAAGGTGAATTTGTTATGGCCTGAGATCAAAATTTAGTTTATAGGAAATAGAAAAATTATATTATTATAATAACGAAATGAATTATATTATATTCGGTTGCTTAAGTTTTTAATACATATTTATATTTTACAAACAGTTTGGTTCCAAAACTTTTCTATTTATATTAATTTCTAAATTGCATTAAATTCTCTTCCTAACCAAGTGTCTAGAGTAAATTGTCCTAAAGAGCAACTGAAAGTCGGCGCCATAACTACCGACAATTTCTGGGCAATTGCCTTTGGTCTGTGTCAGTTTGTCTCTTCTGGTTGTCTGTCATTTTTGTGGTTTTTTATCAATTTAGTTGTTATTTTGTTTGGTTATTTCGGTCTCATAAATTATGACGATTGCTGTTTGTGCTGTTGACGATTCGTTCGATTACGTTTTTACGATTACCAACTGCCACTATTTTTGGTTGCAGCTTTTCATAAATTATGGTAACATTCCCTCCATATGCAGTACATAAACCAAACATACTTATACATATATTTCGTACTAGTATATAACGTATTAAATTGGTTTGGGTTGACGGACTTTCACGCCTGAAATTTGTCTATATGCTCACCCGTATATTCATCAAACATTTGACTTGTGTGTGTGTGTGTGTGTGTGTGGTTCCCATGTTGAACATTTAATAAATGTTTAAATAATCTAAGCGATGGCTACTTTTTCTCTCCATCTTTATACTTCTTTTGCTTTTGTTGCTTTTGCAATGTGTGTGTGTGTGCGTGTTTGTGTGTTTGGCCTCAGGTAATTCGCAGAGTGTGAGAAGAGGAATGTGCTACTTACGTGTATTTGATTAAAATTTGTTTAATTTATTATTGACTGCTGTAAGTTATGGCCAAGTTGAACTCGGGTATAAATTGTTCAATTTAATGCTTGATTCGTTATGGGTGTTTTTTTTGTGTGTGTTTCTTCGTTTCCACAGTCTGGAAGACAGCAAATTTCTTGATCGTTAGGTAATTGGTAAGTTCAGACAATGACGCACAGAAAATTGAATTATATTCATATGGAAATGTGGAGTTATTTGGCATTTAATATGGAATTGGTATAAAAATGAAATAGAGTTCAAATAAAAAATTTAAAACTGAAATTTAAATGAAATAAAATAAAATTCAAATGAAATTCAACTGAAATTGAGTTGAATTTAATTTAAAGGAACTCGAAATCGCATTAAAATTAAATGAAATTCAAATAAAATGGTTATAAAATTAAAAATCGAAATGAAATGAATTAGAAATAAAATTGAAATAAAATTTAAATAAAATTAAATTAAAACGTATTGCATTTCGAGGAAAAATGGGTAGAATATTTTATAAAATTTTCCATTTTACTTAAACTTTATGCCCATTAGCAAGCAACCCCGTTCAATAAGTTTGTTTGCCACCGATTTTCTTGCAAGTTGTCATTAAAATGCACTCATGTGTCATTATTTATAGCTTTGTGCTAATAGTTAGTTCTGTAGACAAAAAATGTAAAATGATAGCCAAGATCTTTTCAGCCAGTTTTCCAGTCTATGCACAGAAATCAGAGTGAGCTAATTTACATATAAATTAAAAATAAAAAAAATGTGCCTCACACACACACAGAATCACACTCATATATGAAAGGCTAATGTTGCTCTTTACTCTAAAACCAAGCAGTTTGTTAACCTCGTCTCGTCTCGTCTCATCTCATCTCTGGCTAAGGCTTTCAACTTGCTTCGCCCGACATTCCATACAAAATTTCATAAATACCAAGCCACAGGACGAGGCATACATAAATCCCTTAGTAGTTGGGAGTAGTAAATGCGCAGAGAAAAAAGAAAATGAAAGAACAAAAAAAAAACAACGAAAGCCAAGCCAAGCCACATATGCGACACTTTGTTGCACATGTCCTCGAACAGGATGGATAGAAAAAGGCTAGAAAATCCAGTCCTCCAACCCAACCCAGAGCATCTATCCCGTTACCGTCTGAAACCGCAAAATGTTTAAATGTCTTTGATGGGTGGTAAAGGATGACTGTGTAGTATAGTCGAATATTGGGAGGGTTGGAGGTTGGCCATACTCAAAATTTAGTTTAGTTTTTGGCCTGGCATTTTGTGCGCTTCAAAGAATTTCACAACGGTTCGAATTTCAAATATTTTTGCGTCCGACAAACTACAACACACAGAGCAAATTGGAAAACTCATATATAGTAAAATATTTTCGTTAGTTAAACAATTCTCAAACTCTGCTGCTCTGGTCTCCCTCAACTCAGTTTGCTTTGATGTGTGGTTAGCAGCCTGAACACTTGCCCGATTGATATACATAGTCTATACACACTGGCAATCTAATAACAGATCATTAATTATGATTTTTGATTTCTCATTCTCGGTTCTGGAAGGCGCCTACTTTCTTGGGCCATATTATTTGTACAATTTCACGGTATCGATCGAGGTTTCTTTCTCTTCTTGTGCTCACTTTTGTATCATGTTAGTGAGAAATTCGTTTTGGCTACTCAGACTGAAGCATTTGAATTATCATTTTATGGCATTGCCCTAATGATGATAGTTTTCATGTTTAATTAGTTTTTCGAATGACTAGTAAAGAAATTGTACAACAGTGAAATGAAAGTTGAACAACAACATTTTCGATCAATTCCAATTATGATTAATTTATTTCATGTTCAACAAGACTTTTCCAGTAGAATGTTATAATTTTTTAATTAGAAAAGCTTAACCGTTGGACCTAAAACTTGGAGAAAAATCTACTACTACAAATCGTTCCATAAAATTTTAACTAATTGCTCTTATTTGGAGGCAAACATAGATATATGTTAATGTTCTATGGTTATAATCAGGGAGGAGAGATCTTTTGTATTTAACAAAAGTTTAATATTTCATTTATTGGGCTAATAAAAATTTAAAGGGCAATACCAACTCATTTTTTAGCGTATGTATCTAGAAAGTTTAAAGTATCTTTTATTTAACGTTTAAATGGCAAAGTTCAATTTGTTCTCAACTGTTTTTTAATAACACAAAAAAGTGTTAAGCATTAATCAAAGTAATTTTCTTTTTTTTTTGGGATGTACACAGAAAAAATGTAAATAAATAATTTGATTGAATAAATCAATTTTTTTGAGGCATAGTTTCACATTAGTTTTCTAGGTTGATGTGATAAATACTAATTAATTTTGACAAATGTTCAAAAAAGTGTAAAAATAATAGATTAAATTCAAATATAAATAAAATTTCTTTTTCCATCGTGGATAATCCTTTGGAAAAATGATTAATTGTATTTGATTAATTGTGATTTGTTATTTGTTGATTTACATTTAAAAAAACTAAAAATTATAGGTCATAAAATATTTTTATAATTACAATAAAATAGGCATAAATATATATGACTTTTTGTGTGAGACACTATTCTATTTTTTTGTTGGTAAAAAATGGTCTAAACTCACCAAGTCTTCAAAAGAGATTATAGTTAAATGTTAACCCTGGACTTAGAGGACTTATGTATGTCAGATCTAAATATAACTATCATGAACTCGCAAAACCCTGAATAAATTTTCAATGAATAGTATAAACATTGTATAGAAATATTGGAAATAGCTATGTCTTTGAAATTAATTGATTATACGGAAAGGTTAATTTACTTTTGATATGGAAATTCACTATAGGGAAGTTTTAATTTATGTAAGTACATCTGAATATAAATCTATATTTGGTTTTATTGAATTATTCTAAGACTTTGCAATTTTTCCTTGATTATTATATTTGTTGAATAGTTTTCGAATTGTGCAAGGATAAATACATATCTAAAAATATGGATTTTAGGATTAACTCCCTGTCTTTCTCTTGTTTTCTCTGTGTGTGTTAATGCCTCAACTAGTGCAATTTGGTAGAACATCAAAAAAATCCAAATAGCATATTTTAAGTCCACAAAAAGCCCTTCTTTATAGCCTCCCCTGCCTCTTTTTGAGACCTAGTCTAATTGCCATAATCCATTTATAAGGTAACTTTTCCATACAATGCACAGAACGACCCCAAAACGACTAGAGAACAAAAAAAGAAGCACGAAAGAAAATTCGAAAAAATGGAAAAGAAAAACAAACAGAGAGAACAAAAATCTATATATGGATGTGTATAAGCCAGACACAAAAAGGCAGTTGTTGCAATATGACAAGGCTAGTAAATAAATAAGGCTGCCCAAGTCAAATCACCCTCAGTTAACAATCACCTCCCCCTCCCCCTCCCCCCTCCCAGTTAGCCCATCGTCGATGACGACGACGACGACCGCCCGCCGCCTGCAGTAAAATGATACAAAGAAATGCGAGACGACGAGTCGTTTGTTCGTTCGACGAAAATCCTTTTTATTAGAGCGATAAAAGCCAGCGAAAAACATGGAAAATATGTATAAGAAAGAAAAAACACACAAGGAAAAGCACCAAAGTATCAGACGATTTGCATTGCCTACTTTGCGGCGTCTTTCATTTATTATTTCACTGGAATTGTAATACATGGGCGAAAACTTGCTCGTTCTTCCTATTATAATTTCCCTTTTATGCATTAGACCTTGGACCAACCGCCCTTCCCCCAAACCCACTCCTCCAACTCTTGCTGAAGACAACCCACTGTGCTTACAGTGGTCTCGAAATGGAACTTTGCTGTTTTAGGTTGCTTCATGTTGATTTTATGGTTAACTTTCTAATAAGATTTCGCGGTATTTTTTGTCGGAAAACAAATTCCTTAAAAAAAAAAACCAACTCCCTGCACGTGTTGCTTTAATAAGCTTCTTTCCTCCTCTCACCACCAAGTCAAAGTCGAATTTTACCCCAAAAAAATTATATTTTCCGCATTTTTCAACCTAATTTTTTGTGTTGTTTTTTTTCTTCTTCTGTGGGGAGTGGTGGGAGGATTCAGTTACATTTTGAATTTTGATTAGCATTAAAATGAGCGGAAATGATGGACAAATAAATATCCGCTTACAATTCGAAATGGGCTTTGGCCCTTCCCCATCCATCCCCAAACCACAAATTCGTGTCGTTGTTCTTGTTGCAACATCTGTTTTGGAATTGGCAATTTAATCATAGGAATTTGTACTCGATTTCTGACTAAATATATATGTATATATAAACATATAACTACAGCTGTCAATTTGAAGCATTTGGTAAATAGAGACAATATATGTAGAGAGACTGATAAAATAAGCAAATTGATAGAACTGTTGACAATGTAGACATCAAATCTATGTCTATGGAAACATGTGTGCAATCCAACGCTTATCTACACACAAAAGCTTACACCTTGTCAATAAAATACTGGTGAGCGATATATGTGTTGTGGGAATATATTAGTTAGTAGTTTTAGTTTGCAATTCTATTTCCATTCTATAGAATATTGTTTGACATGGTTAAACTATTTAGTTTATTTATTTCTTCATCACATAGTGGGCAACAAAGTTGTTTGCTCCTCTTTGAAGTTAGCCGCCTCAATTAGCTTTACACCTTTCCAACTCTTGAGCGCAAGTTGTAGTAGTCGAGAGGGCAACCACCAGCAGCAGCAGCAGCAGCCCACACAAAGCGTATCTGTAAGGCCGATGAGTTCCAAAGAAACAGAATAGTCCCTTCACACGCTAGAGATGGCAGCGTGAGAGAATTTTACGATAATTTAAACGAACGAACTTGCATAACAGGTGGACAGGGATGTAAGTCGATTCAATGATGTTTAATAATGTATGTAGTAAGCCGAAAGACTCTCTGATTAGATGTTAGAATGTTTTAAAGTTCAAATGGAATATCTTGAACTCTCGAGTAAAGTGTTTTCTATGCTCGTATAACCCTTTGAACCACATCCGATTGATTGATGTTTAGTTCTGGCTTTAGTTGGCCTTACTTTTTAAGTTAAATCTTAGACTTTTTTGGTCCTTAGTAGTAATCTGTCATACTACGTTTTCCTTTAGTTTCTATAACTATTGCCTGTGAAAATCCATTGACAATGAATTGATTAAAGTCATTCAACTTATGACAACCGTTTCTCGTTTACCTGCCTTTCAAAATACTTTTTAATAGTTTTCTTCAAGCTCTTGGTTTTAGTTAACATCTCACCTAAAAGCAATTCTTTACGAAATGACTTTAACTTGAATATGTTTTTTATATCTTTCCGCTAAGAATGCGTTTAGCTTAACAAACCTTATCGAGACTTTGTGATTTATTGATCCTTCAATGGTTCGAGTTTGGCTTCTCATTCTCTGTTATACACATTTTAGCCAAACTTTTCGAAAGTAATTTTAAAGATATGTAAATGATCCTGTAAACATTTAATACTCTGTCCTTCCTTCAAAGGGTACTAGACGAAAATTACGATTAATCGATATAGAAATACAGTTTATATAGGATTAATCGATAAGCCCTTGTTGCGACACATAGAAAGTAGGAATTAATCGGTATAGAAATACAGTTTATATAGGATTAATCGATAAACCATAGAAATACCGTTGATATTCCATCATCACGTTGTCATCTCAAAAAGGGTAAATTTTTGCCGTTTCGGTTGCTGTCTCTTTATTGATCGTTAAAAATGATTTAGACCTGACAATGAGACATTGTTAGGAGGAGACCTGAAGGAGCCGAGGAGCTTCCTCTCGTAAAAATTTTGTGGTTTCGGTTGTTGCTTCACACATTTTGCTCAGGCCAAAAATTCAAATTAAAATAATTTTTCTTATTGTGAGCTGTGTTTGGTTGTTGCTGGTGGCTGTTGCTACTGTTCTGCTTATTGAGGTTTTTGCGGTTAGCAACATGTTGCTCTCGCATACTGCTGGCAACATGTTGCCAGGCCAAGCAAACAAATTAATGTTGTCGAAACACGAGAAAACCTTGTAAACTGTCTGGACCAAGAAGACTTTTTGTCCTTTCTTTTTTTTTTTTCTTTGCACATTTTGGCAGGTTGGGGTCTGGGCCTAAGCCTCAGTCTGGCACTGACTCTCCAGCTCTGGCTCTGGGAAAGAACTTCAAGCCAAATCTGGAGGGGAAGAGGATGAAGAGCTGCTGCACGCATAACAACAACGAGTTGTGGCGGCTTTTTCGACTTTTTGCCTTTGCACGAGATGATGTGAAGGCTGCTCCCTTTCTCTCTCTATCTCTTCGCCTCTCTCTCTCTCTCTCTCGCTCTCCCTCTCTGACTTTTTTAAAGATTTGAAATTTTTTTTTGTGATATTTTGTATTTGTTGCACGCTTAAATGTCTTCTAAGTGGCGTAAATCTTAAATTGTTGCCCCAGGCTTGTCTTGTGTTTTTTCTTTTCTTTCTCTCTCTTTTTTTTTTTTGGTTTTTGCTTGTTTTTATGTTTTTCTTAAGGTTTCAGGTCTTTTTGATTTGTCTGGACCAAATCATTGCAGATTATTTGAGGGATTAGTTTTAGTTGGTGATTTGGCATCATTTTGTATGCAAATTTCGATACATTTGCCATAATGATGTCTTTTTTTGTTGGCGGCTTTCAAATTGGATTTGTTGTCCGGTTGAAAAAGATTTCCTGTTTCTTTGGATCGAAAATTAGAGATCGTTTTCGAAATGTTTCGAAAAAAAAATTTAAGTTTTTTAAGCTAATTATGGGTATTAAACAAATCGGCAAAAAATTCTTTAAATACGTTTGACCCGTCTCTACCATATTTTCAGTTCATCAGTCTGAAATTTGAATTGCGTCATGTTTATAGTTGTAAAGCATCTAGTTTTCCATACAAAATTAATCAATTAAGTTACAAAATTAATTAATTAAATATTTACTAAAGAGTTGAAACTATTGGCCTAAGAATAAAGTCTAAACTGGCTTTGATTTGCTTTGGTTTGGTTTGGTTTTATGCAGAAACAGATAGGTGAACTTTTTATTTGTCAACATATTTGTCTTTAAATCAAAAAAATTTTGTAATGATATAATCTGCATAAAATTCAGTTAGATGTAGATCTATTATCCAATAGTTTTGAATTTTTAAATTGCTTAGACCAATTCAAAGTAAATTGGCTTGGATTGGACTATTAAAAAGAATATCTTAACTTACATATATACGAATAAAAATTCAAATAAAAGTCAAGAATATTTAAATTTATTTATTTAATATTTATAATTACAAATTACAACCAACCTTAATACTAGCTGTAGTAACTGAGCTTGTAATTTGTTATATTTAACATTATTTTATACTTAAATATTTTAAACAAAGAATCGGAAATCTATTTAGGACAATATTAATCCAAGTTTAATTGGCACTACATTTTTATTTTTGATATAATCTGTAATATCCTTGATTTTATTAATGCAAATTCTTAACAAAACCTATTTATTTCTAAATTATTTTAAGCATAGGTGGGTCCAGTTACAATTATATAAATTATTTGTAGTTTTTATTCTAACTAAAAGTCGGGAGAGGTCAGGGAGTATGTTTAATTTTAGGATTTCAGATTAGAAGAATGTATTGCAAAGTCCTATAACCTTAGTCGATCACTTTTGCTTGAGTATTCGCTGAAAATACTTTCCATATTCAAAATTTGGTTTTTTTTCATGACTTTTTTGTGCCCTTCCAACCCTGCATAATCAAAATATGAACAATTGTCTGGCCCACCACAGACAATCAATAAACAGCATACATACAATGAAAAATATCTAGCAAAATGATTGATTATTGTCAAATCGAATGCAAAGAAATTAGCTCTTCAAGTGTTGCATAACCATTCAAGCTAGGCAACCAACCCCCCAAAATATCCTGATACCCCGCTCTTCCGCCTATCGCACAGCTGTCAGAAAGGCGACGACAAGGCATCAAATAAATGACACACACACAAAAAAAAAAAAAAAGAAAGTCAAAAACAACAAAAAAAAGTGAAGAAATTTTTGTCACGCAGCAAACAGGACTTTGACGATGACGCGTCTCTGTAATCAGTTCCGCATTGGTACAAAGTAAAAGTCAAGAGACGAAACTTAGAACTAGCCATACTTAGAGGCCTATTTGGGGGCGAAGTGGAGCAGGCGCGGGGGCGGCTCTGATGATGATGACAGCCGCGTGTGATTGACAAGGATTTATGATTGTTTCAAAAAAAAAAAAATTTTAATACTTACTTATACACGAGACATCGAAGCAACCCCTCGAAATGTCGACCTGTTTGCACATTTCTTGCCATTCATTCGTATGCTGTGAAAATTGCATATTATATTCACTCATGCCCCCAAAGGCAGTTCACTCACCTCTCGGTTCTTGAGTTGAGCAAACATTCATTCATTCATTGTGAATGCGCATTGCATTTCATCTCTAAACCGAGATACGAGGACACACAAGTGATGTGGATGAATCCTGCTTTTCAAGAGAGACGACGACAACAGAGAGAAGAGTTTGCGTCTGGTTTTGGGGTCTTGGGTTTGGGCATGAATATTCATGCCATGTTTATGCATATTTGCGTGTCAAGTGATTTCTTCTGCTTCTACTTCTTCTGCTTTATTCACGTGCAACGCGACGTATGCGCAATGTTTCCGCTTCAAGTTTGTTTGCCCAGAGTAAGAGACAGAGAGAGGAGGTAAAACGTTTGTGTGAAAAATTTCTGTTTATGCTCACATTTCATTTGAACGTGAGTTTGTTTGTTTACCAATTTGAAGTGCTAAAAAAAAAGTCAGAGCACAACTCGATGCGGTCAAAGGATGCGGAGAAAGGAGCAAGAGCAGGAGCAAGCTTTGATTGCAATTTGTGCTGTGTGTGCAGAAAGTTTCAGAGTTTTGCAATTCCTGGTTCCTGTGTCCTGGTTCAAGCCCCGGTAAATGGGCAACTCTTCCAAACCATATACCAAATGAAATGTTGTCGACTTTTCTTAGAAAAATGTATGCAAGAATGTGAAATGTGTATCAAAGAGAATATGTTCCAAACTCAGAAACACAAAAAAAACCATTTACTCTTACCCAAAAAATTGTTTTTCCACTGAGACACAGAGTGCTCTTAAGAGTTCAATCAATTTTTTGAACTGCTTGCTACTTAAGACATTTAATACTTTTGGCTATGGATTATTTTGTGTCGCCCGAAAAAAACAATTAAAAAAAATTGAATCTTAGCAAAAGAAATTTTCATAGCTCACTCTTTTCAGTCTGATCTGCTCTATAACTAATGCAAAGCCTTCAAAAATTATGTCAAAAAACGTTAGGAAAAGATTAAAATTAATGTTTGTATTCCAAAAAATTTAAAAAACAAAAATTTGTAGACCCATTTAAAAGGTTATGACCTGCTATTGAAAGTAAATACCTAAGAAATGTAATAGAAATTTGATTAAATTGATACAAAAAATGGTAATTGAAGTTGGAAAACCATCTGACTTAGTCTTTAAATATTTATTATACAAGAGATAAAAACTAAGAAAATATTCGATAAGTTATGAAATAAACTTAAGTTCTCTCAAGTTCTTAAGTTGAGTTGATTATTTAGGATTAAACGATGGTAAAGAATTTAAAGGGAAATTAGTCTAAATCTTCCATCGAATTGTGGCTTAAATTGAAGTTTTTTCATTGCAGTTGATAGTCAATTTTTGGTTCCCTTCGTCCTTGCAACAAGTGCATCCGTCAGGACAATCTTCTCCATGGCAATTCCTTAGTGCAGTTTTATATTCGTTGGGATTTTTCCTCCTAAGGTAGTCAAGGAACTTGATGAACTTGCAAATGCATTGCCAAGGGTTGCCAGACAGCTGAATTTCCTGTAGCTTCGATATGAACTTTGTCACATCATCATCTAGGGCGGTCAAATTATTATTTCGAATATCCAGAAGTTTGAGATTGGAAGGCAGTTGATGCAGATGCATTTGAGTGAGACTATTGTTCTTCAAGTGCAATTCTCCCAGAGTAGAGTTGCTTAGGGAGATAGTTGGAAGAGTTTCAATGAGGTTATCATCCAGCAGAAGTGATGAGTCTCCGATTATTTGATCAGGTAGTTGGGGAAACGTCCTTAGATCCTTCCTTGTGCAGTTAACTATGAATTGCTGTTGATTCACACAACAGGAACAGTCTTCGGGGCATGGTCCTTTCAAGTGATAGTGTCTTACAGTTTTGTCAAAATCGTGGTAGCGATATTGAGATTCCACCTGCTTCTTTAAATTGGAAAGGTAAGTCGTAAGGACCTGGTTTCTCGCAGTTGCTAGTCCAGTATATACCAGCTTGAATTAGGGTTGCCTTTCGCTCCTGTAGAAATTCCACTATCTCCGGTTCGAGGGAAGTTATACTATTATTGCTAATATCCAGCACCGTGATGTTCTCGGGCAACTGCTCAATCCTTAAGTTTGTCAGATTGTTATTGGCCAAACTAAGTTGCCGCAGAGAATCGTATCCCTCGGATGAGCCAATTGTGGGCAATTGGGTTAAACTATTATTTTCGAATAATAAAATCGATGGGCCCCAGATGTATTTAGGCAACTCTGGAATATTTCGAAGTCCCTTGTTATTGCAGTCTATGAAAAAGTTATCCATATAGTTTGACTTTCTACATTCGCAGCCTGTTGGACATCGTTTCCCATTCGCGTCGGCGTTAAAAAAACATTGTTGCTTGAAATAAGCAGCACAGATAAATGCAGTTATATTAGTGGTGGAAACTTTTCCTAAATAATTCCATATATCTCTTTCTCTTTCATATATATTGATTCTTTCAAGTTTTTTGTAGTTTTCAAAATACTTAAAATCAAGATTCTCAATAGACTCTTTCAAATCTAGCCTTTCTAAATTATTTTGAAGATTGTTGGACCTGAAATCAAGAATCATTACAAAATAAATAGGGTTAAAGAAAAAGGTAAAATAAATCATAATACCAACCTGAAAAAATCGAAATTCTCTAGAGCACATTTAAATATTATTAATTCTTTTACTTTCGGCAAGTGGTCGAAGGTCTCTTGACTGAGATCTCTGAGATTTAATCCATGGAACTGAATTTCCTTTACTTGGGTATTGTTTTTAAATGTTATACAGTCAAGCTCTAGTTCTTTTTTGGTTATAAGTGAAACCAATTTTAAGTTGTCCATATTTTCCGCTAAGTAATTATTGAAGAAGATTGACGCATTTCTGGTTGCTTCTAGGAGCGCAACAGACGGACCTCCATTCACAAAAATATTTCGCTCAAAAACGTTATTCTTGGAAATATTGTCATCAAAATCGGCCAATTTATGTAAATTAAGAGCTTTCATATAGTGAATGGATCGAACGAATGTATCCGGTCGCATTTGTCCAGAAATATCTTCAGCTGCATCGTCCATCGGAATAGCACTTTTAATTTCCAGTTTCCCGGCATTGAATTTTTCATGTTGTAGTTTCTTTAGATATGCTACGTTCACGGGGTTTATCTTCCACGTTATCTTAATTTCGCCGTAGTTCAATTCCATCTCGTATTTGTCAGTGATTACTTTGTTTCCTGTGTTGCTACATGTGTTGTCTGTTGCACTGGCATTGGTCTCTTTACACTCATTGGCACAATAGTCCAGACAGTAACGGTTTCGGATGAGCTTTGGTTTGGCATCCGATTTCACATATTCCGATTGCCAGAAATAGGCAGAATATATTTAATATTTTTAGCAACATGTCAATGTTCACTCAGAGAGGGAGTCAAAAATATACTGAAATTCACCCAAAATTGTTTAGCATCCATCATGCCTCGGTTCCCATCAAATTTGCTTATGTATAGAGGAGAGAGATTATGGGCTAAGCTCTATACTTTTTGTACATACATAAGTCAAGTGTTTGATAGTTAGAAAGCATGATAAAGCATTTCCTCTGCTTCAGCAAAATCTACTTTAAAGGCAATGAAGCAAAAAACTAGGTCTCTGTGGCCTCATTTCTTTGTTGATATTTTTTTTCTATCACCTTATTTGGGTAAACAAAACTTTATTTTAATTTAATTGATTCGGACAAATAGAGAAGAATGATAACAACCAAATATACAAGGCCGGACTTACCAAAAATTACGCTCTGGAGGAGGCATTATGGAGGTGGCATTTTCCGCTTTTTATTTTTTTAAGTAATTATGAAACCTTGTGTGGAAAAAAGAACCAGTTATTTAGGACAACAAAAATATTATAAATATCTGAAATCATTTATTAATGTTAGCCAGCTTTATATTTCTGAAAATTTCATTTGACTAGCGCCGCTCTTCACATCAATGTCATATTCGGCAATACTTTTTTTTTGGAAGCCCCATCATGATAGTCACCTAATTTATTGATAGATATAATCACATCAATATCAATATCTAAGCAATCACTTGTATCTTTAAGTATTTAAAAAAAATACTATTCCAAAGAATACCATTATATTTTGCATTAAACCCTTAGTTTTTTTCTCAAAATTTCTGAATGCCCATAGTTCAGTTGGGAATCGCTCTAAAGAAAAGGTTTTCTTTTATTATTTTTTGAGCAAATGTACACAAATCGATATCAATGTATATGAGTCTAAAGTGTAACTGAAATTAAAGGATTACATTTTCCAGATTACTAAATATAGTAAAATAATTAAAAATTCTACGTCGATTTGGCTAAATATTGAATCAATATACTGTAGTTCGAATTTACATTTACCTTATTTACAATATATATATGTATTTATAAATTTCACCCAATTTTATAAATTTTTTAAATGTTTTACTTTTGTCTACCATGAAAGATTAGTTCGTTCCAGTAACATAGTTCTCATTTTATTAATAATTAATTTACTATGCATCATTTTTCAAACATTCCAAAGTAATCAAACCATTGCAGGGTATAGAAATTCGTGAAATGTCTGCTTCATTTTGACTGCACTAAAAGATCCAAGTATCCAATGGATACAAGTCAATAAAAGTTAATTGAAACTCATAGAACTTAAACAATTTCGCCTTTAATTTAATAGACTTTTACACAAGAAGGGGCGGATGGGATAGTGGGTGGGTTAGGTGGGGCGGTGTCTGTGATTGTCTCATTAAGCATTCACGTTAGTTCCAACTGCCAACAAATCGTATAAATGGGCATTAAATGAGTGTCAAAACAAACAGAATCATAAACCAAAAGTTCAAATGGCTAAGCCAAAAGGAAATGGCTAACAACAACGAGAGCAACAAGAAAGGCAAGAACAACAATCAGAAGAACTAATTAAATGCCACAGCCTCCCCCACAGAGTCTCGCAGTCAGAGTCAAAGTCAAAGTTTCTCGACTCGTTTTCATTACGAGTTAATTTAAATGTAAATGGACATGAAGATGAAAATGTTGTTGTTGGTTTTTTTTTTTTGTTTTCTCTTCTGTTTGTTGCTTTGGCGAATGTTTCAATTAAGCAAGAGAGTGAAAAATTTAATTTTCTTTCATTTAGACGAAAAGAACCACCCAAGCCGAACCATCTATAGTTGAGACACAGTGTCCAGAGGAGAGATATGAGGACTATGAGGATGAGGGACACACTATGATTGTTGTCCTGGGTGATGTTCACAAGGAATTTCAATGTTCCACTCATAATTTCATGTAATTTTCATTAATTGTATGAAATTAATGCCTTTGGCTGAAAACTGAAGCAATCCATCAGCACTCCACACTCCGCACTCCTCCTCCCCTCCCCACTCGTCCACCCATCTAGTTCGCCGCCTTTAGTTCAGTAGCCATTTTCATGATTTTCTACGCACTTTGGGCCATTGGCTCAGAAATGGCGAACCGCGAATGGCGAATGGCGAAATGGCGAAACGGCAGCAACTTGGCCTGTCTATGCTAATTTCCTAGTTTTGATGACTAGTCAGTCGGGCTACCGGCTACTGGCTACCTTTCATATTTTTTCTTGTACATTTTGCATAGTCACCTTTTGGCCACGATCTTCGGCAAACTGCAGAGAAGATGCTTGCTGACTTTGTTTTGCATAGAGATCACTCAAGGGCATCATCCTCTGTGCTTTCTGGGCTTTGGTTCTGCTCGTGCTCCAACTGACTCTTTCTCAAGACTCACTTTGGCCATGGAAAATTTGCAGGTTAAAGCTATGTACATGATCCAGTCACGCCCCATTTTGTGTGGCGAGCAGAAGCAGAAGTGGGGAGGACTAAGGACAAAACTCCGATGTGAAACTGAAGTTATGAAAAGGCGAAGGGAATTTAACAATACTAGTTTATGGATTAGCAAATTCCCTCAACAAAGAGGGCATGAAAAATTGATAGAGAACCCAAAATTATATAATGACCATTGAAATTCAAATGAGGCTTTCTTTATCAGTATTCTAAATGATACTGCCCAAATTGTTATCGAAAAGCTATCCCATAAACCACTGGAATATCCAATTATCCAATTTCCAAAGGTTAAGTAACTTGCCAGCTTATTTGGTTTCATCATGAACTCTTAAAAAAGTATTTTAAATTTATTGAAAATTATTTAAATTGATGTTTGAGATGTTTTATTTGTATATTATTGTTTTTTTGGAGTTTCTACAGATTCAATCATTTATTTAAAATTTTTAAACATGTTTTAAAAAATTTTCATGATTTTTTACCTTAACATATTTGTTATTTATTTTTAAAAACTTTTTAAATTTATTTTAAAACCTTAACATTTATTACCTTAAGATGTTTGTGATACTTTAGCTGAAACTGATCTAAAGTAGTTGGTTGTCTCCATAGAATCATAATAAATTGCAAAGATGCATTCTATATTTTATAGGTCGTCAAAATTCTTTCAATTCATTATTTGGACCATAATCCTATGACATTAACATCCTTAAAATGATTTCGAAATGGTTAAAAGTTCTTCAAGCTGGCACCAAAAATGAAATATTCCCTATTCCCAATATACTTATAATAATATCTCATTGATTCCAACCGTCTAAACATAAGACTAAAAATGTTTTCCAAAAAAAAAAAAACACTGAACAATCGATAAGTTTGTGAAATCATGTATTTTATTTTTCAAAATCGGCTATTATATATTAAAACTAAAAAACTTAAAACTAATTATTGTAATTGTATAAAACGCTAGTGTTGGGGCCTTAAACTCTAAAGTATAAGATAAACTTAAATATGATTAAGTAAATTGATTTAAAAGAAAGATATTGAATCTCGAGGGTATACAAAATTTCCATTGTGAAAGAAATGCCTTGATTTGTATGTTTTATAACATATTTAAACAATGTCTATTGATCTATTGTGACCTATTTGAGATTTAATTCTTAAAATTAAATTTTTATATATATGTATATGTACATATATGTGATTTCTCTTTCAATGTTGCCATTGATACAGTTTTTTCATTTAAACAAAGAATTACACTTGCCACAACCCGTTCCCACCCCAACCCCTCATCCGGCACCCGCAACAGGGGCAACCGCACCCAGATATTTTGGGAAATAATTTTCTTATGATTAAGAGTGAAATGCGTTGCCGTGGCAAAAAGAAAACAAGAAAACAGCAACACGTGTCCCTTTTAATTAAAATAAATAAATAGGCGCAAACAGAGAACTAACAACAATGCCAAATAGAAGGCCAATGATGATGATGATGATGACGATGACGATTCCATTTACCATTTACCATTTGCCCGGAAATGTATTAAATTTCATGCATCTATTTGACGAGCAGAGCAGTGTAAAAAACGGGAAAAAGGGGAGCGGGTTATGCCCCGTGGCCCAAAGAGTTGTCGGGGAGAGAGTTGGGGATGGGCAGACGGATGACGGGGCGTGGACGCCTTAAGCTAGACTGTGTTTTTATTTCTCTGTCCTCGGGGCGGTCGGTGAAAGGGGAGCTGAAGGGGAGAGAAAACGTGAGTAAATGAATTTTAAGCGAATTATTATGGGGAAGTAAAACAGGCAGGAAGAGTCCTGGCAAGAAACAACTTCGTACAACTTAATTTTTATTATTCCATAAGAGCGGCTAAAATTTGCATATGAACCATATAAATCAAATGCTGGAAATGCATAAAACACGCCCCCAAAAACCACTCCAGACAGAATGTCCAGACATATCCTGAACTACTTTATTCTGGCTAGACACAGGGCCGCTTAATGAGGGTAAACATCCACAAAAAATAGTTCGAAAATGATTGAAAATTTAACTATTTATTTCTTATTCAATATTTGCACAATATAACTACTTAGACAGTGAATTTTAAAACTTGTTCTATTGTTTAAGAGCTTAAATCTTGATTTGATCGATTGTGTTTGTATACAAATATTTCCAATATGACTTAATTTTCGGTAAAATCAATCTTTTTAGATCTTTTTTATCAAAGTGTTTGATCTATCCATAAAAGGAACTAAACAAATGTTGATAATTTTTTCTATCGATATTTTTAGTAATTAAAAGTTTATAATTTTATATTGAATCTTTTGAGAGTAGTTTGATTACCTTTCTATAGATGGAGGATGAACAAAATTGATCTTCAATAATTTTTTCAACATTGAAATATTGCTAACTTTTGAGAGTAATTTCATAATTTTCTTGTTATTTTATGGATAAAGTTAATCTTTCAATAGCTTAAAGAAATTATCCCTTTTATATTAAAATTTGTAGTAATGAAATAATGTCAACTTCATCTTGAATCTTTTGAGAGTAATAGTTAGACTTTTGACCCTGATCCTGATCCCTTAAACATCTTGATACACCCCTGTGCATAGGCTTTGGATGTGAGTATATTGCAGTAGGATTATGACCATTTATTTGCCAAGTTCAAGAAACTCCTTTTGTATTTAATGGTAAATGCTTTTTCTTTTGTTGTGTTTGAAAGTCAGGGAAAAGTTTTTAGCCTAAGGCGATTTATTTTTGCCACTGGCAAGCAAATCAAAAATCAATGTGGAGTCGACTTGCTTGGCTGGGCTTCATCTTCATCTGACTTCAGCTGGCTTCTTCATCCCAGAAGAAGTTTTTTGCCTTTCGGATTAGCCTTGTCGCAAAAACTTTTTATACGCCACCCAAATTATTTATTATTAATTGAAAGAGTGGCTATAGATACTCTACTTGTTCCTACTTTGCTTGCTAGTTTATAATTTATAATTATATTTTGAGAATCATCTGAAATCCTTTGGAAGAGTTTTCAATTTGTCAAAGTTAATTAAACAGAGTCTACAAGAACTACTTTATTGAGCATTTCCTGCTCAAAACAAATGCAAACCAATCAAATTTAATGCCAAGAGAGAGAGACATAGAGACAAAGAGGGCTAAAGATGGAGATGGAAATGGCAAAATGGGGAGGAATGAAATGATCTTGAAGCCATAATCATAATTTATATGTTATGGCTGCGCCAGAAGATCTGCAAACGATATATACATATAGTAGGTATGTATGATCGAAAGGCATGTTTTATTTTAGCAACAATTTTTTGATTGATTCAATCAAAACGAAGCAAAATGCAAACGGCGATCAGTCCCACACCCAGTCCAAGTCCCAGTCCCAGTCCGAGTCCAAGTTGGAAGGCATCAGGTTTTCTGCATGCCTGTCACGTAATTTATTGATTTAGCTCTTGGGAATACGAGACGGCGAATCGTGAAAAATGAAATGTTTGCCACCGCCAGCAGCCGCCGCAGCAGCAGCAGCCATGGATCTGGCTTTGCCTCTGACTGGGTGGAACTGGAACTGGGACTGAGACTGGGACTCTGGGACTGGCTGATTGGTTGTCGATCGTTTGGCTGGCGGCCGACAAATTCAAATGTGCATTGGCCCCAATCTGTGAATGTGCAACTACTGCGTATGGCTTATGTTCAAGAGCACCGTGGAGCGGGTCGAAGCGGGGCACGTGATTGAGGAGTAACCACTTACGCATGTTCGCCCCAAACGATACACAAAAACTTGATCATCGCCGAACAGCGAACAGCACCAGCAAGATGATCATCGATCAACAGACAGACTCGCACAACTCGCGACTCCAACTTCAAGTCTGACTCTGTCCAGAAACTTCGACTCGCAGTTGATTTCAGTTGAGTTGAGTTGAGTTGAGTTAATGGCCGGTCTTGCCATTTTGCATTTTTGCATTTGTAATGAAACTGAAAACCAGAATGAAATGTAATTTGTATCTGCATCAGCCATACCTCAGATTGAAGCTCTTCAGAGATTCAAAGAAGAAGTCCCAGTTCCAGCCACCATGCAGACTTTTGATTGTGGAGGTTGCTCCAACTCGATGATAGCATTGAACTCCAGCTAACACCAGGACGATGCACAGTTGGACAAAACATCAATATAAAACAACTAACCAGTGGGAAAATCAATTTTAAAACATCGGAAATATATATGTGAAATGGATGATTTCAAGGGTTTAACATTTTTTTTACCTTTCCCAATATATAAAATATGTTTTTTTTTGCTGACAAAATTGAAAACTTATTAAAGAACATATTTTGAATTTTATTATTTTTATTTTACTTTATTTTTAACTATATACTTAATTATCCAAAAATTTTCAACCAAAATTTTCACTAATTCTGTAAAAAATATGATAATTATTTTTGTGAAACAGAAAATACGAAAACCCGCCTAATTGTTGAATTGTGGTTGTGTTTTTGTTAAAATATTTCTATTACAATTTCCTTTTTCCCCTTCGCTGTTCTTAAAGCTAAAGAAAATCGTTTCCGAACATATGTATTTTTTTGAGATATAAATAATCAAAGATAATTTATTTTATATACACGTTATATTTATAATAATATTTCAAAAGGATCGGACAAGTAGGTTTCCAGCTAGGATGTTCAGGGACTTGAAAAATTACATTCACCAAAAAATTTACGTTTTTATTATTGAACATCTACTTAGCTTTGAGGGACTGTCCTTGAAACGCTATATCTTCGTTTATTTCTACTTGAAATTTTTATACAATATTCTTAAAATATCAATAATCTTAAATCTCTTCAAGTAGTATTTAATCTTCTGGAAACTTAAATATTTTCCAATATGGAATTGCACTTAGCTTTTTAGTTTTTATATACGGCTCGAAGTAGTAGAGTTTTTTATATGCTTCTTATATACTTCTAGCTCATGAATCTTCCATTGAATCTTTCATTTAATTTCTTTACCCACAAATCATAAATATTTTATAAAAATTGGGGTTTCCTGCTACATTACATTAATTTGTATCATACGAAAAATGGCGTCTTAACATAATCTAAATATTACATTCTTAAATCAAGCATTGCCCAGTTTAATTTTGGCACACTTGGAATATTTTACGTCCACTGTGCTAGTGGCCCGCATTATGGCAACTGGCTGGCTGGCTGGCTGAGTGGATGAGTGCCTGGAGGATGTCTTAGTGCACTTCTTCATGTTTCTCTCCGCTTTGAGCAATGATTTCGTATGTAAAGTCGCGCATTTTCAACTGTTATCAGTGAGGCGGCTTTTGGCTGCTGGCGCAGATCATCTCACATCATGAGGGGATCCATATCCCTTACGCCGTTCCCTCTCTACCCCACTCTACTCTACTGGCAAATGGCAATTTAAGTCATTTTGTAGTTGTTTCTCTTTTGTGTTTATGTTTTTTTTACAAGAGAATTCCAAAATGGTTTAATATTATGCAGAAATCGAGCAGAGTTGCGTAGTAAATTATGGGCCATTAAAAGTGAAGCCAAGCCAAGCGAGTTTTACCTGAGAGCAAAAAGGAAATGGCGGCCTTCTGGGTGTGAATGGGGTGGTGGCTACATGCAAAAGGATAAGTGAGACTATCCACCTAATTTCTATTTTTTCCCTTCTCCTTTCTACAGCAATCAGTTGGCATTCGGAAATTGCAGGATCAGGATGTTGTTTCTCTGGCTATTCCTGTTCGCACTTTTACCTCTCGTAACGCTGCAAGAGAATCGCACTTCGACTTATGTGACCAAATCGGGATGCGAAGCCCTGATCAGGGATCAAAATCTTTGCGAGTGCCAGGATGGTGAAATCAAGTGTGAGAAAATCCAATTGAATAGTAATTCCAAAGAGCTCTACAGCATTAATTGCAATGTGTTCGATGTGCGTGGATTTGGCTATATACCACCGCTTCAGGTGGGCAATATCGGCAAACTTTCCATCAACAATTGTGCCCTGCCCAATGCCAGGAGCGTGAAGGAGCTGATCAGCACTCTGGGCATCACCAACTACACGGAATTGGAGATCAATAACTTCTTCGACTTCAAGAAGAGCGACAAGGGCGATGTGTTGCAACAACGTTACACCAATCAGCCGGGTCTGAAGCGATTAACCATTTTGGGTTTCAAGTCCGCCTTGCCAGCGAATTTCTTTGAGAATCTCTCCGAACTGAAGGACCTGAGTATACAGGGTAGTGGTGATCTTCCCGGCACTATACTCTACCCTTTGACCAAGCTTACCAAACTAAATATTGTCGTGCGAAATATGCACAAAGTGGCCAGCGAAATATTCTCAAAGCAAGCCAAATTGCGGCACTTAACCATCCATTGTGATGTCAAGAACAGCAGTGTGGAAATGTCCACCTTCGCCTCCCAGGAACTGTGGCACATGGCCGATTTGCAGTCACTCGAACTCTTCCAGTGCGGCGATAATATACCAGCTGAAATGTTTTGGAAATCCCATGAATTGGCCTACCTGAGCATTCGCAGCAATATCAGCTACTTGGGCAGGGAATTCCTTAAAGGCCCAGCAGAAGCTATTGACCCTGAAGTTGGAACGTAATAACATAGCCAGATTGCCGGATCAATTGTTCCATCATAGTCCCATGTTGCTCGAGATCCATTTGGCCTACAACAATTTGGATCGCATTCAAAGGTGAGTTGGGCAAAAATTTGTATTTAATTTTTTCATTTGTTTGGTTAAATTTTAAGCTACGACCAACACTTACACAATCTAGGCCTTAATTTAATTATTTTATATAATTTCAATTAGCAAAGGTTATACTCTATTTTGCCGATATTTTTTTTGTTTATCTCAGATTGGAATTGTATACAAAATACATTTTTAATAAGTTATATTTCATCTTTAAAAGAATAACATAATTTAAGGTGATATTCAAAAAGTTTCAATGGCTTTTTTTTAAGGAATTCCAACAATTAAAGATAAACTTTGATCTATTAGTTTTTCTAATTCAATAATAAGTAAATAATAAATTCACTAATAATTAAGTAAATTCACCGGCTACAAACGAATCTAGTGAAAATTTTCCCAAGTTTCATTAAATGTTAATATTATTACGGTTTTTTTCTAATTTCATAATTGGAAATTTATTTTAAACGATTCTGCGATCTGTTCTATGGCATTTGCGTATTCTGTTCAGAAAAACAAATTTGGAAAAATCAGGAGAATTTCTATTTATTGAAAAATTTTGCTTTGTGATCATTTTATTACAACATATTTCCTAGGGCCATTCTTTGATTTTTTTTTGTACCACACTTTAATGGCTTAACTGCTAGAATTGGCACCTTTCACTCTTAAGGAAATATATACCCTTTTTTACATATTTTTGAGATAGTTATGTATCAAGTACATCATAAATTCAACCCATTTGTAATAGGAAAATAATTGTTATACATAGAGCACACTTAAACTATATGAACTTGTTATAAATTCGAACAAATTTTTGCCACAACAACTTCTTATTGATTTCTTTTTGTTTTTTATTTGTTAGCGGTCTTTTTGACAAGTTGAAAAATCTTCAGATATTGAATTTGGAACAAAATCCGATAACCACAATATCGCCGACTGCTTTCACTGCCATACCCAAGGCTCATATCTATTTGGGGCAGCTCTATAGAGTGTCTGGCAACGCCGATTGGGCACGATCCACAAATGCCACCATCTGCGAGGAGGAATATATCTATGGGGTTTGCATCTACTGCAGACGTGACGAGTATTTGGATCACTTCTCGGACAAGGAGACCTGCAATAAGCCGACCATTAAATCGAAGGATGTCATGATTCAAAAGGAATACGAGAATCGTTTGTCTACAGCCCCCACACATGCCTGGAAAAAGTCTGAGAAATGTAAGTGGGAAAAACTTTTACGCCTCTTAAAGAAGAGAAGAGCAAAATCAAATAATTTATATTACATATTTTTGACATCTCGCTCCCACTGGACTCTGACATTGCCAAATTGAAAACGAAATGAAAAAAAAACCGAGCACATGAAATACAAACAATATTAATATTTGTTGCGTTTTCTGTTCAACGACAGCGATAAGAAACTCAAAGATAAACTGGGGGTCGGCGGGGGGGAAGGCAGAAATATTTTTATATATAAATCATGAACAAAAACAATTTATCTTTTGATTTGTAGCAAGGGGATGAAATGAAAGTGGCAAGCAACGCACAAAGAAAGCGAGAGAAAAACTTTGTTCATCTGCTTTTCCATTTTCGTTTTTCCTCACTTTTCCCTGTGTATATTTGGGGGCAACATGTCAAATGTAATAAGATCTAATGTTATGCTTTCTCCCCTCACTCCCAAACCCCCCCTTTCCCACCAACCCATCAACAATCACTGAATCGTAAGTGAAAATCAAGTGAATTATGCGGGTTAAGAATGATTTTAATACCCTGTATTAAGTATGTATAACTGAGGCAAAAGGGTAGTATACCTGTAAGAGTATTCCAAATCGGGGTATTCGATAGATAAGGAAAGCATATAATTCATAATCAAGTATTAACATCCATATATAGTATATGACAATCGTATTAATTCATCCAGTTTATTCGGCGTCTATCACAATCCGTTCATAGAACCGATTCTATACTATTCTAAGTATTACTTCCTTAAATTAAAAGCTTTTTTAAAGGGGGAAATTTTTTTTAAATAAAAAAAAAAAAAAAAAAAAAAAAAAAAAAAAAAAACATGAATTTTCGAAGTGCAAAAGACCAAAGTTTATTCTATTCATCATTATATCATCATAAGGGTTTTTCTCTGGTACTCGTGCAATTTTCTGATAAAAAGGGAGACATTTTCCGATTGCTGTTACAGGATAACTTCAAGTCGATGCTTTCACCTTCCTTTCATCGTTTTTGATGCCTTAGATTGCTATCGTTTATGGGTATCTAACGCATTTGGCTCTTATGTAAATCATATTTGACATTTGTTATTGTTGTTGCTAAACATTTCGTTCCCCGAGGGGTGGCAAACTCATAAATGTCAAAAAATATTCACATACTCATACGGAGATGAAAGTAAATAGAAGTGAAATATGCGCGACGAGTGCAAAAGGTAATATGATTAAATAAAATGCTTAATTTCTTTTTAATTGAATTGAAGTAATATTATGGTTAACTGAAAGTATCGAAGAGAAAAAAAAATCAACGACCTGTCCTTTGTTTACATGCGTTCATTCCCATTAATGCACACCATAATTCATGGTCCTCACTCAAGTTTTAATCTTGAAATTTTATTTGCTCTCCTCCCGGTGGCCGCTAATAAAACGCTTAACAAACTGACACCCATAAGACCGCAGGCAATCTCTAAAGACGCCACCAGCACATGCAAATGACTGACCAACGTGATCCTCAAATACATTTCTCGTTGATATTCGGCCTGGTTGCCTTTTCTCTGTTTCCGATAGACATAATTTGTCGTACGTCGGTTGACACTGACACCCTGTCAATAGAGGGGACACGAAGTGCCGGCGGTAGCGAAAGGTTTTTTAGTGATGGGGCAATTTGACAGATTGCATCCATCTTATTCTTAGCAATATGCAGCCACACTATTTTTCTTAATAATCCTTCGAACAAAAAACAAAATATTTTCTACAATAATTATATTTATAACTGCTACAATATCGACGATAAACTCAATTTTAAAGCTGTCTGGCTAAAAAAATTTCGTTGCCTCATAATAAGTACTTTAATAATTCAATTTCAGATATTAGATAAATTAAATTTAGTTCTACCAAGTTCTTAGATTGTTAAAAATTAGTAGAATTTACTTTTAAAGATCGAGTTTAATATATTTTGCTCCTTTGCATTCCTTGCCGACTTTGGATTTGACCGTTTTGGTTATACCAATATGCAGCCACACTAATTTCTCTTTCATGTATGGGCTTAAATTGCAAATCCATAACAGGGTATAGCATATACGATTTCGCTATTCTTCTATCTTAGTCTAGGGGTATTAGATATTTTCAACCACACGAATTTTGCAGAAATATTTTAGATTCAGATAGATTAACTCAGGCACATCAATTTGGTAAACTTCTATTCATTGCCAATAGAAGTTGCGGCCAGAATAACTTAAGGCTCCGCTCTAGACGACACACGACACACAGCCACTATGACGATGAGCGACGACCAACGACCCTTCTGGCTCTCCACAAATGCAGCTTTTGTACGAGTCTCCATATCTGGCGGATACATTTCAAAGCAATGCCAACTGGGGCTACGTTTATCGCTTGGTAGCCACCAGCAACAACACCAACAACACCAACAACAGCAGCAACACCAGCAACAACAGCAACAACACCAGCAACAACAAAAACAGCAGCAGCAACAACAAGAGGCAACATTGAAATTTATGGGCATCAACGTTGAATTTGAAGCCCCCAAAGAGACCCATAGGAGAGAACTCGTACTCGGACTTGGACTCCAGCCCAGAGTCAGAGTCAGAGCATCGAGCTGTGGCTGGCAGTGGCTGCCTTGGCATTTGTAATGCCTAAATGCTTTGGCGAATTGATTTTTGGTGTAAACGATGTGCAATTTTAATGGATTGTGCTGCCAGATAAGAGAGCGAGAGCCAAAAGGAGTCTCCTCCTCTAGTCGGAGACCTCAAATGTGGTGGACAGAGGACACAGGAGTGAACTGAACTGAATTGAACCAAACTGGACTGGAGAGTAGAGTGGACTGAACCATCTCTCCCCGTATGTCGTGTCGTTTAATTGAATTTGTTTTGATTAGTTTGCCAGGCTCAAATGCAGTTTAAAGTCAACTACAAATTTTAAAGACACCTCCCGGGCACATATTGTATGCATAAAATAAATAAACCTCGCAATTCATCGGTGGGTGGGCAGGGGATGGGCGGCGAAAAAGAAAATGTCAATTAAAATATTTGCAAATATTTTAACAAGGCATGTCGAGTATTCTCTAACCCGAACGCTAATTTGTCAGCCAAAAAAACTCTGAAAAACAACCAAAAAATTGTGTGTGCGAAATAAAAATTGTAGACATTTCTTTTTTGCATTTTACAACCCGAAAAAAAGAACAAAATATTCATAATAAAAAGGTGCAAAAAAGTTTTTTAATTAATTAAGCAGGAGCGAAACGGAAAGGAATAAAAAAACAGAAGAGAACGCTCAGGGCGTAGGTAAATTTTATGTGCAAAATTTGAGTGTGTGGAAAATATTTTACTCGAACAGAAGAATGTCAAGTATTTAAGGTTACCAACTGCAGTGAATCAAAAATATAGATGGCTGACTTCGAAATGCCCTCTAAAATAGTGAGTAACTCCCGAAAATGTGGATACATTAGCCAATTGCATAAAATTCAATATGGAAAATAATCCAAATTGAAGAATTATAAAGATTTCATTTTTTAATGATAATATGAGACATTCGAAAAAATTTTTTAAACTTCTAAATAGTTACTTTTTGTAAAAGAAACTAATTCCGTTCGAGTTAGCGAAAAAAACATAAAATATAACATAAATTATTTTTCTGATTAGACTGACCAGATGAGCACTAAGTTTAAAGGGTATTTAAAAAGGGCAAAATAGAAAAAGTTCTTAAAAAATGCAGAAAATATATTTTGATATATAAAGTTAACAGATAGATCTAAGAAAGAACATCTGTTTATTCGATTTTTTTTGCTGGAAAGTTTTTCAACTCTTCAATCGAATAGTGCTTAAAATCCCCTTTTGCAGGTCCTAGTATATTTCTCATTCTCATCGGTGCAGCAATCGCAACGGAATCGGCAATATTGTTGTCCACTGCAATTTGTTAAGGCAACTTTGTATTCGGTGCGAAATTTCCTTCTTAGGTAGTCCAGAAACTTTGTGAATTTACAACTGCATTGCCACGGGTTGCCGGACAGGTGGACATGCCACTTATATTCCAAGAACTCAGCAACATCGTTGTCAAGGGCCTGAAACTTATTGTTACGAATATCTAGTAGTTGGAGATTTTGAGGCAACTGATCTTTGCTTAAACTGCTTAGATTGTTGTTGGCCAAATGGAGTTCTGCTATATTCAGGCCCTTAATCGTGAAATCAGGCAAATGTGTTAGACCATTATCTTCCAATTTTACAATTGTTTTTCCTTCAATGGGGATAGGTAACTCAGGCGGTTCTGATGATCCGCGGCGATTGCAGTCTATGGTAAGAGGACTTAAGAAACTATCTTCATAGAAACATCGGCATCCCATGGGACAACGTTTGCCATTTATGCCGAGGTTAAAATGACATCCCTTGATAAATTTGGAATCACAGATAAAAGCGGTTACATTTGTGGTGGAAAAAGTTTTCGAATAGTATGGTATATCTTCATTTCTCAACATGATTTTCTCTAGCTTTTTGTAGTTTTCGAATAAAGTTAAGTCCAATTTCTCCGTTGACTCAAAAATCAGAGTTTCCAAATTATTTTGAAGATTGGTGGATCTAAAATTAATGAAATATTATGCATATATTATATCTATATATATCATAATACCCACCTGAAAAATTCTTGGCTATCCAAAATAGAATTCGTAAACTGCAGCTTCTTCGGATTTGTAAATTTATTAAAAATTTCTGCATTTAAATTTTTAACACTTAGACTTAGAAACGAAATACTCTCTAACTGGGTATTATTTTCGAATATTTCATTGTCCAAATTTAATATATTGTTACCCACAAATGAAATATGTTTCAAGTTTTCCATCCGCATACCAAGGTAGTATTTAAAAAATGGTGTTACATTTGTATTAAGATTTTCATAATATAAATGAGCATGCATCGGTCCACGAGTCACATCCAAGTTAAGCTCAGTGATATTATACTTCGGAGTCTCAACCTTATACATAGTCAATTCACCTATGTTTAGTGTTTTCATATAATGAATGGATCGAATAAATGTCTCGTCCGACAACTCTTTAAAAGTATCTTCTTTAGCATATTTTATCAGCAGTTCAAATGTTTTATATTGATGGCGCAATGGCTTGAGATTTTTAAGATCTGTAAGCTTCGCTGGGTAAATCTTCCAAGCTAATGATATAGTGTGATGTCTAAGTTGGATTTTGTATTTGTCCGTAACTATGGTGCTTCCATTATTGGTGCATGTTTTATCGATCTCACTGGCGTTCTCTTCTTTACACTCATTGTCACAATAATCGAGACAGTAATCGTCCCTGAAACTCTCAATATAATTATGTATATAACTGTCACAAAGTCCGATTGCTAAAAATAGGCAAAAATACTTTCAGCAACATTTCAACGCACTTTCAGAGTCGGTCTCTGGAACTAAACTTAATAGTAAACTGAAATGTACCCAAAATATATAGAAAATATCAAGCCTCGGTGGTCAGCCATTCCTATCAGACTTCTTTATGTGCATATAGTTGATTGTGGTCAAACTATATATACATAAAACAAATGAAAAAAAATAAAATTTCTTATCAACTCATGTCATTAAGTTCTCATAGGAATGTTTTGTTGTATTGTACTTCTCACATGATTCACGCAATTTATAAAAATTAACAGCTTTCATATATTTATTGTGTATTAAATTAAATTCTTTTACAAAATTCTAAAAAGCTTTCAACATGAAACTTAATGTCTAAAATCTGAGTGGTTGATTATATTCAGTTGATATATAATTATAATTTCCCACACTCCAAGCACTTGCGGCCTAATTCAACGTGCTCTCCAAAGTTAGTTCCTGTCGCTCAATGGAAAGGGAATTTGACACCAACGATCCAACCATTTCTCAAACAAATGTCTATTTTGAGGACCTTCAATTTTCTATTGTTAAATGAAAGCATTAATTTAAAACTAACTAAGCTCTTGTTTTGGATTCAACAAAAAGAAAATGGACTAAGATTTGAGTATTTTCGAATTTAAAGTGCAATGAATTGTGACAGGCAAAAAGGCAATTGCAGTTGAAAAATACAATTTTTAAAGATTTTTATTTTGATTTAACTTTCTGCATCTGCATGGCAGTTCCTTAGATTTGCAAGGGTCAAGTGGAAAGAGAATGGTGGCTCAATCAATTAGACAGTGAGAAACAAAACACAAATGGTCTGGCCTAAGGACCAAGAGAACCAATTCACATTTGAATGACAGGCAGTTAACTTGTTGATTTTACAGGAGCCAAGTGCAAGGATATTGACTCCTTCCCCTCCCCCCCACAACAAGCAACTGCAAATATCCTTGCAATTTCTATTGTTTAGAGTGTAGAAGTCAATGTCCTTGACTTATTGGGGGGTTCCAAGTGATGTGATGTGATGTGTGTTTGTGTGCTTGTGTGTGTTTCTAAGATTGACAGCTAAGCTCTCCGTTTTGTTCTGGGTTATGCTCTTGCATCTGACCGATAAGGTTAAGCTGACCATGCCCCCCTATGGGAGAGAGAATGCACTTGGTTTTGTGGTTTTTCGATTTTAATTGAATTTAATTGATTTGGTTTCGAGTCGACTTTGAGTGGCGAGAGAGTGAGTGAGTTGAGGCTGGTTTGACGAAGGGTTCCATCCCCACCTCCCGACACCGCCCAAATGTGCATATGAATATTTTACAGGGGTTGCTTTGCATTGCATATTTATGCTTTAAAGTTGCATGGACTTTACGGTTAAATGTTGCATGACTTCTCTGCTCCACACACCCCAAGCTGCCTGCCCCTTCTCCAAGGTGGCTTGTAGTAGTTGTAGGCAGTGAAAAATTGCAGCTGTCAGCGTTGGCCAGAAAAATGATTTGTTGATTTTTCTTGTTGTTGTCCAGGAGGCTCTGCCAGCAAACGGGGCCTCCACATATAAATCACAAAGTGCTTCACATTTTACCATACGAAACATAGTTTGCTACCAATTTTGGTTTACTATGTTGTTGCTGTTGTTGTTGTTGCCCCTCTGCAATTAAAGTTAATATAAATGTCTAGTAATTATTGCGTGTGTGTGTGTGCGTGTGTGTGCCACTTGTAAAAAAATCAGTTAATTGCCGACTTAAGCAATTTTGCAAACTCACTTTAACAAATATCCAAATTATGTTAATTGAAATATATATGTTTTATGTTTTCATCTATTTCAGATTCCAAACATAATCAAGATGGCAATTAAAACTTTGACTAAAGAATTCCTGAATATTGCATTTAATAGCTACTATCACTGACCATTTGACAAAACAATTTTCATTTGAACTTTAATTTTAAATATATCGAATCTAATATGCGAATTGTAGTTTATATATTTTATGTATGATAAGTACCTATGTCAGCCACATTTTAAAAAATATAATAAATTGGACAATTTTAAAGCATTTTATTTAAAAACGAACATTGAATTTTTATAATTTTGTTTAAATATCTTCTTTTCTCTTTAAAATGTTTCTAAGAAAATCTCTGAATTTCATTGGAGTTCGTAAAGTGTATCAAAAATAGTTGTCACCATTTGTGCATAGGTATATTAAAGTCGACATAATGAAGAAGTAAGTATTTCCAGCCCTAGAAATATATTGCCGTGTAGATTAGACCGTGTCCGTCTGTATGAGCATTGAAATCTCGAGATCTATTTAACCTAGTGCCATCAATTTTAGTACGGAGACTCTATGAATATATACCCTAGTCTAGATGATTTTGAATTTGTGCCAAGACTCCTAAATTATGTAATATTTATCGCTCGATCCAAAAATTTCATTAAAATCTTAATGAAAATGTCCGAGTTATACATAGAAATGTTTTCTGCTTGAAGCACCAAAGGACCAGAGTTATCCACTAGGTGCGCTAAAGTGCTTATGTGCTATGGAAAAGGTGGTTTTATGAATTTTAAAGCTTTCGTTTTGTCTGCAAGGTATACCTCAGTCGATGCGACGACCAAGGATTTCATTGAATTGCTCTGTGTTGGATTTTGAATTTGAATTTCAATAGCCCCAAGGTAATTTCTAGCACAAACCAAATAAACAACAACATTGTGCACATAAGGACATACATAAATAATGCATTACCAATGCCACGCCCACCCAATTCTAATAATTGTTTTATAGGTGGGCGTAAGCAATGTAAAATTAGCGCCAAAAAACAATTAAAAATGCTTGAATGCATTTAATTATATTCATGAATTGGTTTTTGTGAGCAGCAGCAGCAGCAACAGAAAAGTTGGTTTCAAATTCGAATCGAAACTAATCAAAAATGCAATAGAAAAATAGAAGGTTTTTAAGAGAAATTAATTAGATTTATCGAAGCGGAATGCCAGCAAATCAGCAAATCAATAGGAACAACAAACACACACACACACACATAGAACAACTAATTAATGAGTTGATTAATAAACAATTAGAGAGAGAACACAAAAAAAAAAAAAAAATGATTTGGGCAATTTATGAGCTGGTAATTGACGCCCACACACGAACCCATAAACTTCAGCAGTGAATACCGAAAAACAGTGCAAAAGCAAGTGGCGACTGTTGTAAATCAAGTGAACCAACTTGTTTATTTTGGCATGCAAACCCGGCTAAGCCCAGGCTAACCCGGCTAACAACACAGCTAAAACCAGGCTAACCCAGATGGCTGCCTCACTCGCTGCCTGCCCAATCAGATCCCCTGCTAGATACCCCCGAAAAAAATATGAAAAGAAAAACAAAAACAAAAACTGTTCGCCCTGCTAGCGCAAAAGTGGGTGGAGCAGACCCGATCCCAGTGGCAGCCACTGCACTTGGCTTCTGCAGTTGCAAATTTCTTACTTCAGCCACCGCCTGGGCCACGCGGACACGCCTACAACTCTGTTATTTTTCTTAGCCCCTCGAGCTTTACTCTGTAAGAGCCAAGGAACAGAACAGAGAAAAAAAACACATAATATAACAACTCTTGATTTCCAGATAAGAGCCACGACTTGACTTGACTGCACTTCTCGTATTGGTTTTAGCCAGCTTCAGTGCAAATATGTTAATTGCGCAGGGCCAAATGAAAAACAGAAGCCCTAAAGTCGGGATACACAGACGAAGGCCATTGCCATCAAAATTAAATTAAATTAGTGCAGGAGCCATGGACCAGATTGACCAACTGAAGAGTAAGCGATATGATAATGGAAGAATGTTCATCGAATTTATTAGCCCAGATCTCGGCCAACATCTTTGGTAAGTCCGAACATGCGTTATAGAAATGTCAGCCACGTTCCTTAATAAATTAAAATTCGGGTTATACCACCTAGTAACAAAGGTTATCAAATTTTTCGACTACGCACACGAGGAATGATTTACTTATACCCTGCAGTCACAGTGTAAAAGGGTATATTAAGGCCTATAAAATGTAAAACGCATGTGTTCTTCATTGGCATCAACTTTTGTGTCGGATAGACAATCATCTGTCTGTTTGACCATCTTGAAGGCTTATATTGTCCAACCCCTTTTCGGACTCATGATTCGAAAAGTATTGACAATTGCTCCAGAAGTATTTAAAGTATCGCATTATATTCCTGTTCGACATATTTATAATTAAATTTGCATCAGTTCAACGAATTTCATTAAGCTAGAGATAAAAAATTAAAAGGCAGATACTCAAAACTTGACCGATAATGCCAAGTCAACGCCGTGCAGGGTATATCCCAGTCGGGTCTCCGCCTTGCTTACACAATTTAATTTTGAATTGAACTGGTTGGAGAGTTTGAATAATAATCTGAAATAATTTTAAGTAAATCAAACTAAAAATTTTTGTTGTCAAACTTCCGTTCTTAAAATAGTTGAAACTTATTTCAAATCGGGATTCAATGTACGACAAGCATAAAGGTGGAAAACAGTGGTAAGAAAAACTTGATTTTGAAAAAGAGAAGAAAAAAACAAATGATTTAGAAAAAAGCATTATTTAAAATTAGATAGTTCATTTGTCAAGCAACCCTCGTACAGAACTACAATCTGCCCAAAATTTGAGACGAACGCGTCTTCATATTTTCTAAGCCTATCTACGGATAGTTCAGTATACTTTTTGAATTAGCAACAAAATGTCGCTGAAAATAATTTATATATTTTACCTATTTCTATCAATCGGCGGACTATGTGCCAAGGAATCGGATAATGAAGTACAATATGTAAACCAAATCAGGGATGATTACTGTCTCGACTATTGTGAAAATGAGTGCAAAGTGGATACCAAGAAAACATGCACACAGAATGGAACCAGCGTAATTACTGACAAATACGAGATTGAACTTTTGCCCGTAGATATAACAGTATCTTGGAAGATAAGGCCAGCGAATATAGCATATCTGAAAAAACTGAAATCAACTGGCAATAATTTTATAGCTGTTGAACTATGGATAAAATGTTTAGTAGAAGATAATGTTGCAGATGGAGGAGAAGAAACATTTGTTCGATCCCTTGACTATATGAAAGCTCTTAATATACGAAAATTGAGTAAATTTCTGGACAACACTCAGTCGACTGGTATTCGTGAGACTCTAATTGATGTGAACAGCGGTCCGGAAACTGCAGCATTTAATGCATACAGTAAGGTCAATATTACTGCATTTTCCAATTATTACTTATCGCTGTCGATGCCAAACTTGAAAAAAATCGAATTAAGTAGTCGCAATTGGTCTCCACTTAATGGCAAAATATTCCAAACTAATAAACAATTGGAGAATATTTTAATAATGAAATTAAATTTGAACAATTTCAATGCACAAACCTTTGAAAACATGACCAACTTGAAAAGTTTGATCATTTCGGATTGCGTTTTGAATATAAATGAATTTCTCAGGTGGGTAAATTGTCATTAATGATATTCTGAATTTTTCTTTAATATTGTATTTCTTTATTTCAGAGTTAGCCAACTCTCAAATAATTTGGAGAATTTTGAATTTTACTCACGGGAGCAATTTGACATCACATTGCTCGAAAAATACCACAAACTTAAGAAAATCAGTGTAATTGAACCAGATTTATCGTATTATTCAAGAGCCGTTTCCAATACCAGCATATCTGCATTAGTCTGTGGTCTGTGGCAAGGGGGCTGTCATTTTAACATCGGCGTAAATGGGAGACGTTGTCCGACCAACTGCACATGTGAGGGCGACAACTATTCTCAATCCTTTATCGTAGACTGCAGTTACCAAGGACTATTAAGTATTCCAGCGTTGCCCATTGCCATTAAAGGCATGACAAATTTTTACTTTGAAAATAATAGCCTAACCAGTTTGCCCAACGTCACTCCTGAAGGATTCAATAATGTACAGAAACTCTATTTGATCAACAATAATCTAACAACCTTAAGCTTGGATCAGTTGCCCCAAAACCTCACTCAGCTGGATATTAGAAACAACAAATTGACCGCCCTCGATGATGATGTCACAGATTTCATTTCACATCACTCAGCCAGGTTGTCTGGCAACCCTTGGCAATGTAGTTGTAGGTTCAAGAAGTTCCTGAACTACCTCAGAAAAGTGAAACCCACCGAATATGCAACTGCATTAAAAAACTGCAATGGACAAGGACATTGTCCTGACCACTGCACTTGTTGCAAGGACGATGTGAACGAGAAGTTTACTTGCGACTGCAATGAAGGATCAAAATAGAGTTGGACATCGATCTGGACTCAATTTTTATTTTCTTTTTATTAACAAATAAACTTTATTAAAACTCAAGAAAAAATAATACAATTTCTGATTAATATGAGATTCTTTCCCTTTTGATAAATAAATAATTTCCAATTATCCGGTTTCCGTTTACCCAAATTTTTGATTAGTTGGACTTCAACTTTTGGTTTGTTTTTTTTTCAATATTTTTGAAATTATATTTTTCTTTCGATTTACATTTTAATTTATACGTATTGTTGTAGTCAAATAAGTTTATGTCGGATGGCTTGATAATTGACTTAGTTTTATTCCCACAAACCCGTCTTTCGCCTGCAGGCTGCAGCTCGTCGGAAGGAAGTGAGCTTCAGAGTTGTTTCTTTTATCGATATCAGCTTATCGATATGTCTTATTTATTATCGTAAAAAGGTTATTACGATACATTCGAGACCTTAGGATTATTAATTACATTAGGTGTATTATATACATTAAGGGTTTTATATACAGTAGAGGTATTATATACAGTAGAGGTATTGCATGCTATGCGTATCCTACTATAATATTGTTGAGTCATTGCGGAATATTGATGTTTGATTTCTAAATTTGATCACAATTGCTACTGATAATCGGGATACTTACTTTCTATGCTTATCCATTTCTGCCCACAATCATTGAACATTTTAAATAAATTTCTCTAGGCGCTTTCTTGATAGAATTTTCATCTAATTATAGCTTAATTCTTACATTCCTGAATGAAATCTCACCTTGACAAGACAGTCCATGAGCCGACAAGTTAGATCGCCGCTAGATTCCGGTTGCATATTTTGTTTGACAACTTTGTAGCGAACATTGCCACGTGCTGACTGCACCTGCAATACCTTCTGTCTCTCTCCACAACACACACACACAAAAAAGGCGTTTTGCAACAAGGAGAAGGCCTTGCAAAAAATGCAACCAGCTGCATGTGCGTGCATAAATTTTTGCTGCTGCTGTTTACTCTCGTTCTTGTTCTTGTTTGCATCCAGTCAATGAAGACATGACAGCCAGGAAAATTTCTGCATTTTCAACATAGAGTTTTTATTTCTTGTTTTTCAAACCATACAACACCCCACCCCACCTCACCCCCGTGGCATAGCAACACTCCCCGCACTCTCTAATTAACTGTCACCGGGCGGTAGCAGTAGCAGTAGCGAAAATGTTACCTAATAAAAACCAAATAAATTTCCTATTGACATCAACATGGCTTTCATTTGTTGTCGAGAACGACAACGAGAGAACAATGGCAAAAAGGCAAAAAGAACCAACTAATGCAAACAATATTCAGTGTGAGAGAACATTTCATAGTTGTTCGTTTCACTAGGAGCAAACAAACAGTAACAGGAGGACGAATGGACGGATGGACAGACGGACAGGCAGACAGTCAGGCAGCACTTTGAAGGCAAACATTGCAAGACTCCAACAACCGAAACCAGAGAAACCAAAAGGGTGTGGAGTAAGCCGCATTTCTTATACCCTTTATCATGACAAACAAAATAGTTGATCGTTTTTTATTGTTTTTATTATTTCAATAACAAAATCGGTTAATGTAAAAATTTTTCTTTTAAATATTCTGCTTAAAGATTTAATGTTTTTTTTTTCCTTTGTTAAGTATTTACAATTTTGTTATAAATTTGTTTATATCTAAAATTGTTAAAATATTCCATAGCAAATTTAAAAATTATTTTAAAGATAACAGGAATAATTTAAAAATATGTTAAAGGTAAAGTAAAGCTTATATAATTTATTGAAAATCCATTAAACTAATAATTTAATCCAAAAAATATTACCTACTAAATACAGCAATCATTTTAAGTCCAAGTTTAAAGAATTTTGTAAAAGTGCACAAACTTACAATATTCAAAATTCTTATTAAAGTATTTATTCAGATATTCGACTTAACGCTTTCTAAAGATTTCGAAACCAAAAGAAGAAGAGTTTCCCTTGATCAACCTTTCTTATCAATAATAACTAAAGTTTGTAGCGGCATTGCAGTTAATATGCTCTTCTCCTGTGAGGGCATACAAAAGAAGAGAATATCGCGTGCCAGAAAAAATCATCCAGTAAACACACAGATACATACTCACACATATAGTATATATATGAGGACGAGGGACATTGCAAGATGGTGAGTTAAGTAAAAGCTTTCAGGCTACACCACATCCTCAATCCCCCAATTCGCCTTACATGAGGACAATGGGGGAAGAATTCTGTTGTTGTTTTATTGTGATTTTTATGTTAGTCGTTTTGTTTTGGCATTTTTGGCCAAATATTAGTTTCCATACTCTCTTTGGTCACATGGTCACAAAAAGGTATGCTATTGTATTACACATGTTCACTTTCGCCCAAGGGAAGGGGCACGGGGAACGGGGAAAAAGTGATATGAGAAAGTTAATAGCATTAGATATAGGAGGCATAGGTCCAGGAGATATATTGCCTATAGGTATCCACACAGACTTAAAAGCCAAATTGCACTAGGTAAAAATTAATGAATTTAGTTTCAACATTAAGAGGGATGAGATATTGGAATGGGATATTCTGTGATTTGGGGTACGAAATGTTGAGAAGAAACAATGAAATCTGGTATAAACAAATAACGTCAAGCAACTAAATAAAACAAGCAACAATAATACGGTCCAAGCTCGATTAACTAAACCTTTTTGCTCTACATGTTTGTTATCAACCAATTCAAATGAAAATTGTTAACTATAATTTAAAATATTTTGTGTAAGTCGTGACTTCAAAGTTGCTTGAAATTAAATATAATTCAGAGGTAGTCCATTAGAAAGACCTTCAAAAACTTAAATTTAACGTTGGTTTCTTATGGAAAACGCATATTTTGTAATTATTTCACCTTCTTAGGACCAAATTTAAAGGACATAGAATATACATAGACTCAAATTTAACATCCGATGTCTTGTCTAATTAGCAAAGATTACACTGAATTCTCAAAGCTAATGCAAACATATGGAATTCTTCGAAATCTTTTCGTTAATATGCTTTCGTTCATTTATGTGACGGAAAAAAAAATTCAATTTCCTATTTAAATGTAATTAAATACACAAAAGCGTTAATTGAAACATTAGAGCAAACAATTTTATTGCTTAATTTACATGAAAATTAACTAAACAAGTGTCTGGGTGGAGGAGGGGGGCAGAGAAGAGAAAGTGCGAGAAATCACAGACCAGAGAAAAATTGCTAAAATGCCAGAAACAGCAGAAACAGAAACAGAAACCCTTGGCCCAGAGTCTAACCCCCAACCCCTGGCCTCGCAATCTCCCCCTCCCTCGCCCTCCCTCGCCCACACTAGCCATAACCCCCGCAAACAGCAACAGCGAGGACAACGAGGATAGCGAAGTTCATAAAGACGCAACCATTAAGACATTTTAATTCTTGATTTTGCACCCTCACTGACCCAGCTGGATTCGGAGTCGGGGTCGAGTCAGTGGGTGGGGGTGAGCTGCCTGCTTGCTTGGGGTTCATGACCCACCACGCTGTCAATTTTTCTGGCCTGTCGTTTTATTTTTAATTTCGTCTGCGTTTCGTCGTCTTTGGGTGTTTCTTTTTATGCCGTCGAGGCTCATTAGATTTGCAAAATGTTCTCGTTCTTCTACTGCTGGGGTCTTCTTTTTTGGTGGTCATTAATGTTATTACCATTAGGTGGGGTCGCCCCCGCCCCTGCCCTTCTTCTCAACATCACGAAAACCAGCGACAGAGAGAGAGAGAGAAACCAAAAATGCAATTGGATTAATAAATGCCATTAGATATGGCAAGTGTTTTATTTTTATTCCCATTTTTTCCCATTTTCCTTTTGCCTTTTCACTGAGTATAATTTGTATTTATGCCATCATTTTATGCTACATTTAAGACGAGTTATGGAAAGGAAACCAAGCCAAATGGGTAAATGTAATTCATATGAGCGTAAGTGTATTGAAAATGGTCAAGAGAGATAATTTTGTCTACTCATTGTGCAGTGTCAAGAGTTCAGGCCGATGATAATATAGGAGTATATTGAGAATATTAGTCGTAATAATTTAATAAAGGAAATACATATTATAAAAATGTTAAAATTACTGTATACATATGTATGAAGAATCCTGAATCTATTGAAGAATATTTATGGTTTTATCATCCTGTTGCTTATTTCTAAGATATTATTCATCGTGTGTTCTGTCGGTTTACCTGAATAGACATTGTACCATTTATAAAAACTTCAATCATGGTAATTTTTTTGTATTTTTGTGTTCACCTTTTTGCTTACCTATTTCCCATTAGTCATTCATATTTGTTGAAACGTTTTTTACATCAAATTACATGGCGGAAAAACAAAAGTTCATTTCACTTTGTGATAACATCCGTTTCAGCGATTTGCATTTAAGGGGGCGGCCATGGTTTTTATTTATTTATTTATTTTGGTGGGTGTGCCCCGACACTTAACAAACAAAATTTTGTCCAACAGCAATTAGAGAGCCGGGGTCAAACATCACACGCGCTTTTTTTCACTTCTTTTAATATAAATGAAGTGAAATTAAAAGGCAACTGTTGACAAAGGTGGTCCTTAATGGTCATGTGTGAATGTGTGGGTGGTCAGTCTGTGCGTGTGGTCAGCCGCTGACTTTCGAAATGAAAAAGCGGTCATCAAAAGCCAACGCACGTGTCTGGGCGGGAATGAGGACTGGGAGTCCAGCTCCTGCTCCATCTCCATCTCCAGCAGCAAGAGCAACAAATGCGTTTGACACCTTTCCCAACAGGAGCAAGCAAAAAAGGGTCACAAAGCCATGCAAAACAATTAGAGAGGTCAGTTGAGGTAGACTGACCAGCCCAGCAGCGGCAACACCCGCAACTGACAACAGCAACGCCCCAAAAAGTGTGTGTGTGTGTGTCCCGAGTTAATAATAATCAAAAAGCTGTGAATGATGATGATGATGATGGTTAATGAGAATCTCTGAACCGCTTGAACAACTTCAAGACAATGGAAGATGTGACCTAAGGACACATCTACGAGTAGATTAATAACAGGCAAACGCCTTTGATTTGAACAAAACATCAAATGCTAAGAGATTGGTTTGAAAACTAGCCCACATTGATGTAAAGTTAGGTCCCCGAATGGAAGAGTTCGATTTCAGTCTGCAGTAGCGTATTAATAGAAAGAATATAAAGTTGAAAGAATAAAACGGTTTTATTTACAGTAGTACTTTCTTTACATAAAACTTATGATTTTCTATAGAATAAACAAAGCTGTGTCTTTGAAATTAATTCATTATACCAAAGCTTTTAGTGTATAGAAATTGACATTACAAAACTGTAATTAATGTGTTTAATTATCCAATGTGTTGCTGATATATATATTTTTTGAAGCGTAAATTTGAAGATAAATGGAAAACCTATAAACTAATATAATTTTTCCTTTTCAAAAAGATGCATAGGTGTGGCAGATTTATTTCTATCCCAAGTTTATACTTAATTTCACCACTTTTGAAAGAATTATTATTATTTATTTATTTATAATGTGATTGGGCATTGATTGTAAATTGCAGCCAATTTTCTTATAGCTAGATAGCTTTTGAAAGAATTGTATTAATGAATTGCTTCACAAATCTTATTAAATTTGATTATATGGCATTTTGGCTGAAGGTTGCAAAACTCTTTTCAAAATATTTATCAACATTGTAAATGTAAAAAAGATTCACTAACATGTGTGGAAAAACATTTTCTAAACGCAGTCGGGACTGAGAAGTAACTTTTTCAAAGCTTCAAAAATAGAAAATCTAAAAAAAATCTAATCAAACTTAATAAAAACCTCTATGAGCAATTGAGTAAAACAGTGTCTCTAAGAGATTGCTGTTTAGCGCTTTGAGAATATTGGAAATGATCTGAGTTGGAGTCGTTCAAACTCTGTCCTAGGTTAGATCATTTTTTTTCGACCGCCCTCTAAAGTATGCTATGAAAAATAAAGTCACAGTTTTGATATCAGAACTAATAGAACTATAATTTTATTGACTTCTTTTCAATTTAATAGATACAATATACTTACCTAATTACTACTATGTACTTATTAGCGTTTCCTTAAATATGAAATTTACTTATAATTAACTTTCTCTACTCACATCGTATATCATACGTATCCCAAAGTAACCAAAGTGTTTATTGAATTATTTTTCAATTCCCACATCATTTTTTGCTAATATCCTGGGGGATTACATCTGCAATGGGAACCCCTTTTTCAATGATGACACCAAAAACCAAATGAAACTAACTAAATTAAAAGTAGATATTTAATCTTCGACAGAATTTCGAGTTTTTCCCGAACTCAACTTGATTTTGCGTGTTGTTTTATTTTCTGCCAAAAAATAATTAAATGACAAACTAATCTACTTGGCCAAAAACCTTTTTTGCCAGAGTGGCAGAGAGCAGGGGAGAGTTCAATAGTCTAAGGCAGGAGAAGAAGTATGTGTCTCTCTCTGTTCGGTGTCCTTGTTCACCGCCTGTGCAAATAATTATTATTTTTCGAAACTATAAATCTGCTTACAAAATATTTTCGTGCATTTTTCTCGACAAAAAAAAACAAAAAACCAAACCCAAACGAAGAGGCTAAAGAGAGCATGGTGAGGGTCGAGGGGTATGTGTGGTGGGTGGGAGGTGACTGGATGTTGAGTGCAGGCAACCCAGACAGAGAGTGCCTCTTGCCAGCTTTGGCAATGATATACAGTTTTCAATTAAAAATTATAGTCTAATGAAATTTTGCAACAGCATAGCCGGCAGGAGAGCTTGTCGGCTTTTCTTCTCGTTTTTTTTTTCTAGAGTGGGGTTGTGGGTGAAAGGGGTAGGAAGCGGAGGAAGTAAGCCCCCCAATGTTTTTGCCTAGGTAATTGCCACTCTTCAAGAGCAAAACCCAAAAAAAAGAATGAGAGGAAGGCACAAAGCTGGCAGTGGCAGCAGAGCATTCTGGCTCTTGAGAGATTGATAAATTATTAGTCTACCAATATTTCAATTTATTAAAATGATTGAAACTTCAAAATTAATTATAATACTTACTCGAAATAGCGTTATACAGACAACCTGCTCACTTTTTGTACTGCAAATTCTGTATCCCAAATTAGTAGTTCTACATTTCACACAAACATATTTCAAAAGTATTTAAAAACATTTTGTTACCCATTGAAGTACATATTCGAATATAATTTTGATAAAACTATAGTTTAACTACAAAAAACTTATTGAAACTTCCAAAACCATTTTACTCCTAATGGTAAGAAATCATTTTTTAAAATGAGTATTAAAGTATTACAGTCTTTTGTAGGTCAGTCAAGTTTTATGGAATTGTAAAATCATTTCCATGTTTGAAGGAAGTAATTTTAACTTAGATTTTGACATTTTTGAATTTAATCAAACCTTGAGTATTATCCAGCTGTATCCACAACCCAAGACTGTAGTTGGTATGTACTTGGTCATGGTGATATTTCAGTTGGATTGATGTGTAAAATGCTTATAAACCTAATTTCCTATCTAATTGCTTCCAATATGTATTTAACTAATTTTAAAATCACTGATACTGATCACGATTGTCTTTTTCCAAATTAAATGAAAATTTAGCGCCTTTAAACCCAATTGATGACTGTTTTGTTAGACTTAATGCACGGCAATGCAATTTCTCGCAAAGTATTTATTTCGAAACCGTTGTCCATCTTGAACATTCTACAAATTTATGTGTTCTTTTACTTGTATCAACATCAATGTCGTTTGCACTAACTCAAAAAATAATTACAAAGCTTTTGCAAAGGGAGTAAAAACACCTCAGTTTTCAGTTGCCCAGTTGCCAATTTCCATATTGTTTTCCTTGTCCCGTTTTTCGATCAAATTTCTTAGTTTACAAAAACCCAACATCACCATCCCCCACACTCCCACACTCTCCCCCCTTTGTCTATGAAATATTTTTGGTATCAAAAATGTGAAAATTGTAAACACAAAAATGTCCTAAAGGACAAACCGTGGAGAGTGGGGGGAAGTACACTATAGTTTTAGCCTTTTCTGTTTGCTTTCTAATAGTTGTGAGTGTTATGCACTCGGCCCACATAAATGGTTTGAACACACCTGTCCCATAGCCGAACTAGTACCTCAAAACCTTTCGCCCCGTCCCCACCTTAGGATGTCGTTTTTGTACCTTTTTTTGTGGGTTACAAACATTTTTTGGTTTCTAGTTTGAGTAATTTGCTTTAAAGCGGTTTTTTATATCAAAGTATTGTTAAAATATTTGATTATTTCTAGAAAAACTTAGCCACCACCCACTCGCCGCTGCTCACTTCGTAGAAAATCTGTTTGAAATTGTTATGTCATTTTTATGCTAAATATTTCTAGAAAATACAAAAAAAAAAACTAACTAAGAACTCGTTTGAGCAGAAATTTCAAGCATTTAAAAGCTGTTCGCATGACCATAATAGGATCAAGAAGAAAGCAAACAACTGAAGGGAAAAAACTGAAGAAGTCATCAAAATGTAACTCAAGACGAAGTGCGACTAATTTCTGTGCCTTTGGTCCTTTGGTCTCATTTTGCCATTCGTTACGGCTTTTCGGCATTTTCAGCATTTTCTTTTTGTTTAAGAGGTGTTTTTTTGTTTTGTCCACCATTTCCCCTCACCCCCTGTCATTAGCCAGAATTTACAGATACTTTTTACAAAACGCAACAGAATAGTCCATTTGTATATGGGGTAGGCTCAACAGGAAAAGGTAAATGCCTCGCTTTTAACTTTTTATAGATGCTTTGGATATATTTTGCCACCCCAGGACAACAGCTGAGGTTCAGTTCAACAATTACCACAATAAGAGATGGGCCACAGATGGGTCTACACTTGTATCTGTGTGTTTGTGTGTGTGTGTCTTTGGCCAGGTACAAATGGAGGGTTGGCCCAAAAAGTTTTCCAACACTCAAATGCATTTTTAATGAAATTTATGTACATTTGCATTAGTAATTGAAATGGAAATGGTCATGGAAAACCATTTTCTTTCATTTTTATACCATGCATCCATAGGATGAAATGGTATATTAAAGTCGCCAAAATGTATGTAACAGGGAGAAGGAAGCTTTTCCGACCCTATAAAGTATATATATTCTTGATCAGCATGAGAAGAGAAGTTGATATAGCCATGTCCGTCTGTCCGTCTGTCCGTCTGTCCGTCTGTCCGTCTGTCCGTCTGTCCGTCCGTCCGTCCGTAAGAGTGCAGAGATCTCAGCAACTACAAATGTTAGAGTTACCAAATTTAGAATGTAGACTCGTGTAGTCTTGGCGCAGACCAAGTTTATGTTTTTTTTTGCCACGCCCCCTTCCGCCTCCGGAATTTAATAAAAAGTGATTTTCTCCCGTAATATTTATCGTATCGTAATTTAATTTGGCCCACTCATAGATCTTATGAACATCTATCATTCCACCTAATTTTTTTTGCCACGCCCCCTTTCGCCTCCGGAATTTAATAAAAAGTGATTTTCTCCCGCAATATTTATCGTATCGGAATTTAATTCGGCACACTTATATATGTTATGGACATCTATCATTCTACCAAGTTTCATAAAAATCGGAATAAAAATGGCCGAGTTATGCATTGAAACGTTTTGCGCTGCAAGGGCGAATTTGGCCGGTGGGGCGCTAAAGTGCACACACATAAGAGTGAGCGAGATAGCATATGTTAGAAATCGCGCATACGAAAGAAATTTAATATATGAAATAAGTTTTATAAACTCAAGGAAATTTGTTTTCCCCTGATGCATGGTATATCCAAGTCGGCCCGGCGACTTACTTACTTTATTCTTTCTGGTTTTCAGAGTTTTTATATAATTGAGGTCTAGGCAAAAATTAATTAGGGTAGAGAATGCTTTTTTTAAAGAAGATTGTCTTGCTTAAAAATTAAGACGAACTGCCGGAAATAGGATCAAAAAAATTGGATTAAAAAAAATGTAATGCTGATCGGAGGACGTTTAATTACCGCAAGAGCTTTGCAAAGCTCTGAATCCCGTGCTCCCATATAAAACTATCTCGCCATTGAAATTTTCAAATGATTTGCGAGATGTCTGACTTTTTATACCATGCATTCATAGAATGAAATGGTATATTAAAGTCGCCAAAATGTATGTAACAGTGAGAAGGAAGCTTCTCCGACCCTATAAAGTATATATATTCTTGATCAGTATCAATAGCCGAGTCGATTGAGACATGTCCGTCTGTCTGTCCGTCCGTCCGTCCGATAGAGTGCCTAGATCTCAGCAACTATACAAGCTAGAGCTACCAAATTTGGCATGTAGACTCGTTTGGTGTGTACGCTGATCAAGTTTACTTTTTTTTTCGCCCCGCCCCCTTCCGCCCCCGCTATTTGAAAAACAATATTTTGAGCCTCCATATCTCGGGAACTATAAAAGATAGAGCTTTCGGATTTGGACATTAGATGCGTGCAGTGTGCACGCAGACCAAGTTTGTTTCAAATTTTGGCCACGCCCCCTTCCGCCCCCGAAATTCGAAAAATTCGATATCACCCGAAATATTTATCGTATCGTAATTTAATTTGGCACACTAATACATGTCATGTATATCTATCATTCCACCAAATATCACAAGAATCGGAATAAAAATGGCCGAGTTATACATAGAAACGTTTTTCACCCATAGCGGTGCAAGGCAGATGCACGCAAAAAAGAGCGAGATAGCATATGCTGCAAATCACCGATTTGGTCGGGGGGCGCTAAAGTGCTCGTTTCCACATAAGAGAGATAGCATTTGAAAGAAATTTAATATACATCTCTTCACCTAATGCATGGTATATCCAAGTCGGCCCGGCGACTTACTTACTTTATTATAATTAACTGCTTATATACTTAACAGCCTAATCACAATCAACTAAACATACCAACAAATAATACATAGGAGCTGCTCAACCGAAGCTTTATATTTATACCCTTGCAGAGGGTATTATAAAATTGGTCAGATGTTTGTAACGCAGAGAAGGGATCGTTTCCGACCCCATAAAGTATATATATTCTTGATCAGCAAGAGAAGACGAGTTGATATAGCCATGTCCGTCTGTCCGTCTGTCCGTCTGTCTGTCTGGTGCTGCGCGATCTAGTCCCACAGTTTTAGAGCTATCGCATTAAAAGTTCGTATATAAGCTTTTCTATACAGCCACATACACATCTGCGATTTTGAATAAGATCGGACAACTATATCATATAGCTGCCATACAAATACAATCGTTAAATGCGAATAACTTCTCTATTTTTTGAACAATCTTATCCAAACTGATTATGTACATAAATAAAAAGGGATTACGTCATATGCGTGAATTTCAAAACAATCGGATAAACATAACGCCTGTTTTCGACGATATAAAATTTGCCTATATAGCGTGCACTGCTTATGGCAGCAGCAGTATGCAGCAGTACTGCTGCCATAAGCAGTGAAGCACATATATGTGTCAAAATTGCGATTGTGTGTGTGTGAATATGAATATCAATCGCTACATTGTCTACTATTTGGCGATTGGCTGCCCCCGGCCAATGTATTTAAAATATTTCTTTATTGGATTAAGAAACAAAAAATTTTTTAGAAAATAAAATGTAATGGTCAAAAGCTGCAAGGGTATACAAACTTTGGCATAGCCGAAGTTAGCTTCTTTGATATTTTTTATATATTTTGGACCAAATTTAGTATAGTTTTGACTCGCTATCTGTTGAAATGTTGCTGAAAATAATTTATATATTTCTGGCAATCGGACTGTGTGAAGCGGATGTTGAAACAGATGTGCCACATTATATAAAGAATATCAGGGATGACTACTGCCTCGATTATTGTGCCAATGAGTGCAAGGAGAATAAAAAATCGTGCACCAAAAATGGAGACATCATAATCACAGACAAATACAAGATCGAACTCGATATGGCAATGATAATATTAACTTGGAAGACGAGAAGAGTGAATCTAACAGAACTAAAGGAACTAACTTTATCACACAAAAAGTTCAAAATTTACAGACTCCATATAAAGTATCCTTCCAGAGATACAGTAGGATCCTTGAGGGCAGATAAACTCATTCGATGCATTCACTATATGAAAGCTCTTAACTCAAATCAAGTACATATATATAATGACAAGACTCCTAAGTATGAAATTGATGAGTACAATGTTGATGTGAGCAGTGGACCAGAGATGGCTAGTTTGTCCATTTTAGATCGCAAAGTAAATTTGTCAGCTTTTATAATGATTACTTATCGCTGCCGATGGAAAACTTAAAGGATGTGGCGTTTTATGGAAGAAAACCGTTATTACTTCACCATACAACATTCCAGAATCAAACCCAGCTAACGAAAATTAAATTTAGTAATCTACGTTTGAAAAATCTTGGAGCAAAGTTGTTTGAAAACTTGACGAAAGTAAAAATGTTAACATTTCACAATTGTTTTTTAAAGAACTTTGAATTTTTCAGGTTGGTCTTAATATCATATTTTACTTTGTTCTCCAATGAAAATTTTTGCTTAATTCTAGGTCCACAAATCTTCAAAATAGTTTGGAAATTTTGGATTATAAGGGCCAACAGAAATGTGATTTGAAATACTTAGAAAACTACAAGAAGCTTAAATTTATTTTTGTGGTCTTCTACGATATGCCGTATTATTCGCAAATCATTTCCACAACGAATATATCTGCCTTTATCTGTAATGGCCTTTCTGGTGAAAAGTGTTATTTTAACATGGGAATCAATGGAATACATTGTCCAAAGAATTGCACCTGCTCAAAAAATAGCTTTTTGGAACCCCTTGTCATAGACTGCAGTAACCAAGGACTATCGAGTGTTCCAGAGCTGCCTTTGCCAATATTGGGCACAGCAATTTTACATATTGAAAACAATGATTTAACATATTTGCCCAACATCACGTCTGAGGGCTATAATAATCTAAAGGAACTCCATGTGGCCCATAACAATATTACAAACTTGAGCATAGATCAGTTGTCTCAAAATCTAATTAGACTGGACATTCGAGATAATAAATTGACGGACTTTGATGACGATGTGACACATTTCATGAGATTGTTCCCGGAGATTCAGCTGTCTGGCAACCCTTGGCAATGCAGTTGTAAGTTTAGAAACTTTCTGCTCTATCTCAGGACAAATTATCACGACGAATATGTAACTGCAATAAGAAATTGCAGTGGTCAAGAAGATTGTCCCGACGATTGCTTTTGCTGCAAGGACGATAAGAGTCAGAAGTTTACAACCAACTGCTATAAGAGAACTATTTTTTAGACTACCAATACTCGTATTCAATTTTCTATTTGTCAATTTGAAAAATCCATATCAAAAAAGAATCTAGTTAAATGAAGCTTTAAATAAATACATGAAATAGATTTCAAATTTTATATTTTCGATCACAACTTTGTATTGTAGCGTTGTATTATTTAGAGCAAAATATTGGAATCATTAATGAATGACAATAGATATACTTTTTCTTTAGCACAAATGTGTGACTCAATAGAATTTATAAAAGAACTATTTAATATTGTTATTACAAATAAATTCAAGGAATAAAGCTAGAGAACATTAATTTTTAATTTTGTTTATGATTGCCTAAGAAATTAGTTGTTTGTCTATTTATCGAACTGATAGTTCATTAAACTAACAAATATTTCATTTAATGACAATCAATTCAGACTTCAATGAATTTATTGAAATCCATGATAGTTTCTATCTGAGTTATATGAAGCTATAGTTCTAAACACAAAAGGCACTCTAATAGCTTTTATCGTACTTCGGATACAACAGAACGTTCTTAGTAAGCCGAATGAGACCACTCCACACATAAAAAAACATTGTTTATAAACAATTTGTTTATATATTACATATACATGTGCATACATTTTTTGACATTTGATATATAACTTAGTCACAATCTACTAAATGTTCATAAAAAATATTGATAAGAACGGCAGCCCCACCGAGTCTTGATCTCTTCTTTATATTTTTGACAATCTTTAGTATAATTTTGACTCGCTCTCTGAACGATCATTGGAATGTTGCTGCAAATAATTGTTACATTTTGTTTATTTGGGGCAATAGGACTGAGTCAAGCGTATGATACTGAAAGAGGTATGAGAAGTATATGGGACTATTACTGTGAAGATTATTGTGCCAAGGAGTGCGGGGTGAACGAGAAAACATGCACGAGGAAGGAATTTTCCGTAATTACTGACAAATACGAGATCTCTATTTCCGGCAGAGATTTAACAATAACTTGGAAGATATTCCCAGTGAACTTAACATATCTTAAAAAACTAGAATCAACATACAATAGATTTCTAGTCGATAGATTGCAGATAGTGAATCATGTTCAAGATGGAAAAGATATATTGGTTCGATCCATTCACTATATGAAAGCTCTCAATTTAACACATGTGGATCATTATCAATTTGAGATTTTGACGTGTACTATTGATGAGGTTGACATTGACCTCAATAATGGGCCGACAGATGTGCATTTAAAAAATCTAAATGATACTATCAATATGTCAGACTTTTATAACAAGTACTTATCGATGCCGATGGCGAATTTAAAACGTATTTCATTCAGAGGGGTAAAAAACACTTTAAGACTTGATGACAAAATATTCCAGAATCACACCCAGTTGGAGGATATTAGGTTTGAAAATATAAATTTTGGAAATCTTAGTGCGGAGACCTTTGGCAATTCAAAAATAAAATATTTAACATTTGTGGATTGCGTTTTTGACAACGCTGAATTTTTGAGGTTGGTATTTTTCTATATATTTATATTTGTACATAATTAATAAATGACTCATTTCAGATCCACCGCACTTCAAAACAATTTGGAACTAACACATTTTTCTAAAGTAATGTGGAATGTGAAATTCGACTTTAAATATTTTCAAAACTTCAAAAAGCTTCGAAAAATCTCGGTAGATGGTCGAGGTATATCGAATTACTTAACAAATTTTGCTGGGAATAATGGAACTGCTGTTATCTGTTTCTACAATGCTAATAGTATATGTCATTTTGGTGTCGGCATAAATGGCAAACGTTGTCCTTCGAAATGCACATGCTCAGTGCCTATATTTTCAAAATCGTTAATTATAGACTGCAGTAAGAAAGGACTTTCGAATGTTCCAGAGATGCCTATACCCATTGCAGGCAAAACCGTTTTACTTTTCAAAGATAATGGCTTAACACATTTGCCAAACATCTCGTCTGAAGGATTCAATAACCTACGAAAACTAAATCTAGCCCATAATAGTCTTACCAACTTGAGCATAGATCAGTTGCCTCAAAATCTAACTAGATTGGACATTCGAGACAACAAATTGACGGCTCTTGACGATAGTGTAACTCAGTTTATATCACATTTGACAAAAGTTCAGCTCTCTGGCAACCCTTGGCAATGCAGTTGTAAGTTCACAAAGTTTCTTAACTACCTCAGGAGAAAAAACCCAGCAGAATATAAAACTGCGCTAAAGAACTGCAATGGACAAAAAGATTGCCCAGACCACTGCACTTGCTGTAAGGACAATGAGAGCCGTATATTGACAACCAACTGCAATGAAGAAACATTATTTTAGATCCCGTTCCAGTCAATATTCAATTTTCTATTCTCCATATTGAGGAGAAGAATCTTCGTCTAGAAAAAATCTAATTAAATATTTAAATTTCAAATTTTTAAAATATATATTGTGAGATGTATACTTATATAATATAATCCTTTTGCATCTTAAACACATTTGTTAAAATAACAAAACGCCGACAACTCGTTTTAAATTACATCATGTTGAATAATTCCCAATAAATAAATGCAGGAGATAATCTTGCTGATCAAAATCATATATCTTATATTCGGAGAGAGCAAATTTAACTCACATTCCGAGCAGCAAAAAAAGACATGAGTTTTTTGCATACATTTTGGAACGGCTATAGAAAAATTTTTCTTCAAAAATTAAAATTTACCTAAGGCTGTATTTAAGGCAATTTTATACCGATTTGCAAAGTTTAAATGTAGTTTTTATCGAATTTATATCTACTTTTAAATGCTATCAAAACTTTAAAAGATTGCAAAGCTGGGGATTTTTGAAAATTATTTTAAAAGTTGTAAAATTTTGGTCAAAATTCCGATTTTCCGTAGGCTGTATTTTAACAACAGATTTTCAACAGATTTCAAAATTGTTCATCAAATTCTTATTTCATTTTTACATACTTTAAAATGCAATTAAAAGCTTGGAGTTTTCCAAACAAAAAATCGACTCGATTTTTGAAAATTTTTACAGTTTATGCATTTTTTTAAAAATAAGGTCAAAATTAGTTTTTTTAATGCCACAAATTGGCATTGAGCTTTTTGCAAAAGTTTTTCAAACATTGTTGGTAAAAATTTTAATTTTTCCTAATTTTCAATTATTATTTTAAATTAATTTGAAGTTTCAAAGTTTTAATTGTAAATTTTTAATTTTTTTAAAGTTTAATTATAAATTGTATGTTTAAAAAATATTTTTAATTAAAATTTTAACATGTTTCAAAATTAATTCAATTTTATTTTTAAGATTTAAATTTAAAAAAAATTAAATTTTTTTAAATTTTTAAATTTTAAAAAATTTTTTAAAATTAAAATTTAAATTTAAATTTATTGAATTAAAATTAAAATTGAAATTGAAATTGAAATTGAAATTAAAATTAAAATTAAAATTAAAATTAAAATTAAAATTAAAATTAAAATTAAAATTAAAATTAAAATTAAAATTAAAATTAAAATTAAAATTAAAATTAAAATTAAAATTAAAATTAAAATTAAAATTAAAATTAAAATTAAAATTAAAATTAAAATTAAAATTAAAATTAAAATTAAAATTAAAATTAAAATTAAAATTAAAATTAAAATTAAAATTAAAATTAAAATTAAAATTAAAATTAAAATTAAAATTAAAATTAAAATTAAAATTAAAATTAAAATTAAAATTAAAATTAAAATTAAAATTAAAATTAAAATTAAAATTAAAATTAAAATTAAAATTAAAATTAAAATTAAAATTAAAATTAAAATTAAAATTAAAATTAAAATTAAAATTAAAAATTAAAATTAAAATTAAAATTAAAATTAAAATTAAAATTAAAATTAAAATTAAAATTAAAATTAAAAGTTAAAATTAAAATTAAAATTTTTCAACCAAAATTTTTAATACCAATTCCAAAATTTAGGCAAAATCCTCAACTTTGCAAACCTCTAACTATGCCAATTTTTGGACGAATTCAAAAAGTCATGTCTTTTTTTGCTGCTCGGAATGTGAGTTATAAATTGGCATTCGAATCTCAAAAACTAATTTTGACCCGATTTTTGAAAAAAATTACAGTGTATACACTGTAAAAATTTTCAAAAATCGAGTCGAAATTTTTGTTTCCAAAATTCCAAACTTTTAATTGCATTTGAAAGTATGTAAAAATGCATTAAGAATTAGATAAAAAATTTTGAAATCGGTTGAAAATTATCTAAAATACAGCCTACGGAAAATCGGAATTTTGACCAAAATCATACAACTTTTCAAAAAATTTTCAAAAATCCCCAGCCTTGCAATCTTTCAAAGTTTTGATAGCATTTAAAAGTAGATATAAATTCGATAAAAACTTCATTTAAACTTTGAAAATCGGTATAAAATTGCCCTAAATACAGCCTTAGGAAAATTTGAATTTTCAGCCAAAATTTTTCAATACCAATTCCAAAATGTAGGCAAAAACCTCAACTTTGCAAACCTCTAACTATGCCAATTTTTGGACGAATTCAAAAAGTCATGTCTTTTTTTGCTGCACGGAATGTGAGTTATAAATTGGCATTCGAATCTCAAAAACTAATTTTGACCCGATTTTTGAAAAAAATTACAGTGTATATATACACTGTAAAAATTTTCAAAAATCGAGTCGAAATTTTTGTTTTTGAGTTATAAATTGGCATTCGAATCTCAAAAACTAATTTTGACCCGATTTTTGAAAAAAATTACAGTGTATATATACACTGTAAAAATTTTCAAAAATCGAGTCGAAATTTTTGTTTCCAAAATTCCAAACTTTTAATTGCATTTAAAAGAATGTAAAAATGCATTAAGAATAAGATAAAAAATTTTGAAATCGGTTGAAAATTATCTGAAGTACAGCCTACGGAAAATCGGAATTTTGACCAAAATTATACAACTTTTCAAAAAATTTTCAAAAATCCCCAGCCTTGCAATCTTTCAAAGTTTTGATAGCATTTAAAAGTAGATATAAATTCGATAAAAACTTCATTTAAACTTTGAAAATCGGTATAAAATTGCCCTAAATACAGCCTTAGGAAAATTTGAATTTTCAGCCAAAATTTTTCAATACCAATTCCAAAATGTAGGCAAAATCCTCAACTTTGCAAACCTCTAACTATGCCAATTTTTGGACGAATTCAAAAAGTCATGTCTTTTTTTGCTGCTCGGAGTGTGAGTTATAAATTGGCATTCGAATCTCAAAAACTAATTTTGAACGATTTTTGAAAAAAATTACAGTGTATACACTGTAAAAATTTTCAAAAATCGAGTCGAAATTTTTGTTTCCAAAATTCCAAACTTTTAATTGCATTTGAAAGAATGTAAAAATGCATTAAGAATTAGATACAAAATTTTGATGTAATGACGTACATTTTTTAAATCGGACAAAATTGGCAAAGTTAAGGTTTTTTAAGGAATTTTGGAACAATTATTGAAAAATTGTTAGTCAAAATTAATTAGCTGCTGATAATTGATATACACAGCAGCAAAACAAGGTTTTGCTAACCAACCAACAAAATTTTTATTTCAGCTCCCTGAAGGACCTTCCATGTGTAACATTTTTGGAAAGATTTTGGGAATCCTTGAATGCAGTTCGATAGACCCGCTCTCGAAGGATATTAAGATATACGTCCTAGAGAAATAGGTTGATTGTTTAAGTAAAACGATTTTTTTGATATTTTTATTTTTTTTTATTATTAACTTTAATTTAACAGGCAGATATTTAAATATAATTTAATACTATTTTACCTTTGTTTTCTTTTATTTAATTAAGAACTATTTGAATTGTTTATTAATTTAATTTAATTGGTACATTTGAAAAAAGGAAAGATACTGTTAATTATAATTATGTTTGTAGTAGTTTTTATTAAGTTTAAGCTTAAATTCTATAATTTAGACTTAATTTTATTGTAATGAAAAACTATTGTAACTAAAATATCAATAAATATGCGTTTTTTTTTTAATTTAAATACGTCGAGTTTTCGTAAGGGGTTTTCTCGCTAAAATGGCCAAAAACATAGAGAAAAATATACATACATACTTATGGGTTCTTTACCCTGGTCATTTAAAGAACGATACCGATGTCTTCTGGTCAGATGGAAGTCATTTGTGAACCGCGTCGATTGCCACCATGAGATCGTGGAGCTGAAATAAAAAGATTTTGTTTTTTATATTTCGAACTATTGCAATATTTTAGCGCAAACTGTAATGTTCCTTACGCTGTATATTAGACAATTTTCAACCGATGACAAAGATTTTTATCTATTTATTCTCACATACTTACGTTCGTTTTAAAACTATTAAAAGATTGGAAATTAAAAAAAAAAAATTCAACACAATTTTGAAAAATTTTGACATTGTAATGTTTTTCGAAAATCAGGTGAAAATCAGTTTTTTCAGATTTGAATGCCATTTAATAATTCATACTCATAAATATTTCAAATATCCCCAGCTTTGCAATCTTTTAAAGTTTTGTTAGTATTTAAAAGTAGATATAAATTCGCTAAAAACTACTGCCCTAAATACAGCCTTAGGAAAATTTGAATTTTCAAAAATCGAGTCGAAATTTTTGTTTCCAAAATCCAAACCTTTAATTGCATTTGAAAGTATGTAAAAATGCATTAAGAATTAGATAAAAAATTTTGAAATCGTATGAAAATTATCTAAAATACAGCCTACGGAAAATCGGAATTTTGACCAAAATCATACAACTTTTCAAAAAATTTTCAATAATCCCCAGCCTTGCAATCTTTTAAAGTTTTGATAGCATTTAAAAGTAGATATAAATTCGATAAAAACTACATTTAAACTTTGAAAATCGGTATAAAATTGCCCTAAATACAGCCTTAGGAAAATTTGAATTTTCAGCCAAAATTTTTAATACCAATTCCAAAATGTAGGCAAAAACCTCAACTTTGCAAACCTCTAACTATGCCAATTTTTGGACGAATTCAAAAAGTCATGTCTTTTTGCTGCTCGGAATGTGAGTTATAAATGGGCATTCCAATCTCAAAAACTAATTTTGACCCGATTTTTGAAAAAAAATACAGTGTATACACTGTAAAAATTTTCAAAAATCGACTCGAAATTTTTGTTTCCAAAATTCCAAACTTTTAATTGCATTTGAAAGTTTGTAAAAATGCATTAAGAATTAGATAAAAAATTTTGAAATCGGTTGAAAATTATCTAAAATACAGCCTACGGAAAATCGGAATTTTGACCAAAATCATACAACTTTTCAAAAAATTTTCAAAAATCCCCTGCCTTGCAATCTTTTAAAGTTTTGATAGCATTTAAAAGTAGATATAAATTCGATAAAAACTACATTTAAACTTTGAAAATCGGTATAAAATTGCCCTAAATACAGCCTTAGGAAAATTTGAATTTTCAGCCAAAATTTTTCAATACCAATTCCAAAATGTAGGCAAAAACCTCAACTTTGCAAACCTCTAACTATGCCAATTTTTGGACGAATTCAAAAAGTCATGTCTTTTTGCTGCTCGGAATGTGAGTTATAAATGGGCATTCGAATCTCAAAAACTAATTTTGACCCGATTTTTGAAAAAAAATACAGTGTATACACTGTAAAAATTTTCAAAAATCGAGTCGAAATTTTGTTTCCAAAATTCCAAACTTTTAATTGCATTTGAAAGTATGTAAAAATGCATTAAGAATTAGATAAAAAATTTTGAAATCGGTTGAAAATTATCTAAAATACAGCCTACGGAAAATCGGAATTTTGACCAAAATCATACAACTTTTCAAAAAATTTTCAAAAATCCCCAGCCTTGCAATCTTTCAAAGTTTTGAAAGCATTTAAAATTAGATATAAATTCGATAAAAACTACATTTAAACTTTTTAATTGGTATTGAAAAATTTTGGGTGAAAATTCAAATTTTCCTAAGGCTGTATTTAGGGCAATTTTATACCGATTTTCAAAGTTTAAATGTAGTTTTTATCGAATTTATATCTACTTTTAAATGCTATCAAAACTTTGAAAGATTGCAAGGCTGGGGATTTTTGAAAATTTTTTGAAAAGTTGTATGATTTTGGTCAAAATTCAGATTTTCCGTAGGCTGTATTTTAGATAATTTTCAACCGATTTCAAAATTTTTTATCTAATTCTTAATGCATTTTTACATACTTTCAAATGCAATTAAAAGTTTGGAATTTTGGAAACAAAATTTCGACTCGATTTTTGAAAATTTTTACAGTGTATACACTGTAATTTTTTTCAAAAATCGGGTCAAAATTAGTTTTTGAGATTCGAATGCCAATTTATAACTCACATTCCGAGCAGCAAAAAAAAGACATGACTTTTTGAATTCGTCCAAAAATTGGCATAGTTAGAGGTTTGCAAAGTTGAGGTTTTTGCCTACATTTTGGAATTGGTATTGAAAAATTTTGGCTGAAAATTCAAATTTTCCTAAGGCTGTATTTAGGGCAATTTTATACCGATTTTCAAAGTTTAAATGTAGTTTTTATCGTATTTATATCTACTTTTAAATGCTATCAAAACTTTGAAAGATTGCAAGGCTGGGGATTTTTTAAAATTTTTTGAAAAGTTGTATGATTTTGGTCAAAATTCCGATTTTCCGTAGGCTGTATTTTAGATAATTTTCAACCGATTTCAAATTTTTTTATCTAATTCTTAATGCATTTTTACATACTTTCAAATGCAATTAAAAGTTTGGAATTTTGGAAACAAAAATTTCGACTCGATTTTTGAAAATTTTTACAGTGTATACACTGTAATTTTTTTCAAAAATCGGGTCAAAATTAGTTTTTGAGATTGGAATGCCAATTTATAACTCACATTCCGAGCAGCAAAAAAAGACATGACTTTTTGAATTCGTCCAAAAATTGGCATAGTTAGAGGTTTGCAAAGTTGAGGTTTTTGCCTACATTTTGGAATTGGTATTGAAAAATTTTGGCTGAAAATTCAAATTTTCCTAAGGCTGTATTTAGGGCAATTTTATACCGATTTTCAAAGTTTAAATGTAGTTTTTATCGAATTTATATCTACTTTTAAATGCTATCAAAACTTTGAAAGATTGCAAGGCTGGGGATTTTTGAAAATTTTTTGAAAAGTTGTATGATTTTGGTCAAAATTCCGATTTTCCGTAGGCTGTATTTTAGATAATTTTCAACCGATTTCAAAATTTTTTATCTAATTCTTAATGCATTTTTACATACTTTCAAATGCAATTAAAAGTTTGGAATTTTGGAAACAAAAATTTCGACTCGATTTTTGAAAATTTTTACAGTGTATACACTGTAATTTTTTTCAAAAATCGGGTCAAAATTAGTTTTTGAGATTCGAATGCCAATTTATAACTCACATTCCGAGCAGCAAAAAAGACATGACTTTTTGAATTCGTCCAAAAATTGGCATAGTTAGAGGTTTGCAAAGTTGAGGTTTTTGCCTACATTTTGGAATTGGTATTGAAAAATTTTGGCTGAAAATTCAAATTTTCCTAAGGCTGTATTTAGGGCAATTTTATACCGATTTTCAAAGTTTAAATGTAGTTTTTATCGAATTTATATCTACTTTTAAATGCTATCAAAACTTTGAAAGATTGCAAGGCTGGGGATTTTTGAAAATTTTTTGAAAAGTTGTATGATTTTGGTCAAAATTCCGATTTTCCGTAGGCTGTATTTTAGATAATTTTCAACCGATTTCAAAATTTTTTATCTAATTCTTAATGCATTTTTACATACTTTCAAATACAATTAAAAGTTTGGAATTTTAAAAACAAAAATTTCGACTCGATTTTTGAAAATTTTTACAGTGTAATTTTTTTCAAAAATCGGCTCAAAATTAGTTTTTGAGATTGGAATGCCAATTTATAACTCACATTCCGAGCAGTAAAAAAAGACATGACTTTTTGAATTCGTCCAAAAATTGGCATAGTTAGAGGTTTGCAAAGTTGAGGTTTTTGCCTACATTTTGGAATTGGTATTGAAAAATTTTGGCTGAAAATTCAAATTTTCCTAAGGCTGTATTTAGGGCAATTTTATACCGATTTTCAAAGTTTAAATGTAGTTTTTATCGAATTTATATCTACTTTTAAATGCTATCAAAACTTTGAAAGATTGCAAGGCTGGGGATTTTTGAAAATTTTTTGAAAAGTTGTATGATTTTGGTCAAAATTCCGATTTTCCGTAGGCTGTATTTTAGATAATTTTCAACCGACTTCAAAATTTTTTATCTAATTCTTAATGCATTTTTACATACTTTCAAATGCAATTAAAAGTTTGGAATTTTGGAAACAAAAATTTCGACTTTACAGTGTATACATTCTTTACAGTGTATACACTGTAATTTTTTTAAAAAATCGGGTCAAAATTAGTTTTTGAGATTCGAATGCCAATTTATAACTCACATTCCGAGCAGCAAAAAAAGACATGACTTTTTGAATTCGTCCAAAAATTGGCATAGTTAGAGGTTTGCAAAGTTGAGGTTTTTGCCTACATTTTGGAATTGGTATTGAAAAATTTTGACTGAAAATTCAAATTTTCCTAAGGCTGTATTTAGGGCAATTTTATACCGATTTTCAAAGTTTAAATGTAGTTTTTATCGAATTTATATCTACTTTTAAATGCTATCAAAACTTTGAAAGATTGCAAGGCTGGGGATTTTTGAAAATTTTTTGAAAAGTTGTATGATTTTGGTCAAAATTCCGATTTTCCGTAGGCTGTATTTTAGATAATTTTCAACCGACTTCAAAATTTTTTATCTAATTCTTAATGCATTTTTACATACTTTCAAATGCAATTAAAAGTTTGGAATTTTGGAAACAAAAATTTCGACTTTACAGTGTATACATTCTTTACAGTGTATACACTGTAATTTTTTTAAAAAATCGGGTCAAAATTAGTTTTTGAGATTCGAATGCCAATTTATAACTCACATTCCGAGCAGCAAAAAAAGACATGACTTTTTGAATTCGTCCAAAAATTGGCATAGTTAGAGGTTTGCAAAGTTGAGGTTTTTGCCTACATTTTGGAATTGGTATTGAAAAATTTTGACTGAAAATTCAAATTTTCCTAAGGCTGTATTTAGGGCAATTTTATACCGATTTTCAAAGTTTAAATGTAGTTTTTATCGAATTTATATCTACTTTTAAATGCTATCAAAACTTTGAAAGATTGCAAGGCTGGGGATTTTTGAAAATTTTTTGAAAAGTTGTATGATTTTGGTCAAAATTCCGATTTTCCGTAGGCTGTATTTTAGATAATTTTCAACCGACTTCAAAATTTTTTATCTAATTCTTAATGCATTTTTACATACTTTCAAATGCAATTAAAAGTTTGGAATTTTGGAAACAAAAATTTCGACTCGATTTTTGAAAATTTTTACAGTGTATACACTGTAATTTTTTTCAAAAATCGGGTCAAAATTAGTTTTTGAGATTCGAATGCCAATTTATAACTCACATTCCGAGCAGCAAAAAAAGACATGACTTTTTGAATTCGTCCAAAAATTGGCATAGTTAGAGGTTTGCAAAGTTGAGGTTTTTGCCTACATTTTGGAATTGGTATTGAAAAATTTTGGCTGAAAATTCAAATTTTCCTAAGGCTGTATTTAGGGCAATTTTATACCGATTTTCAAAGTTTAAATGTAGTTTTTATCGAATTTATATCTACTTTTAAATGCTATCAAAACTTTGAAAGATTGCAAGGCTGGGGATTTTTGAAAATTTTTTGAAAAGTTGTATGATTTTGGTCAAAATTCCGATTTTCCGTAGGCTGTATTTTAGATAATTTTCAACCGACTTCAAAATTTTTTATCTAATTCTTAATGCATTTTTACATACTTTCAAATGCAATTAAAAGTTTGGAATTTTGGAAACAAAAAATTTCGACTCGATTTTTGAAAATTTTTACAGTGTATACACTGTAATTTTTTTCAAAAATCGGGTCAAAATTAGTTTTTGAGATTCGAATGCCAATTTATAACTCACATTCCGAGCAGCAAAAAAAGACATGACTTTTTGAATTCGTCCAAAAATTGGCATAGTTAGAGGTTTGCAAAGTTGAGGTTTTTGCCTACATTTTGGAATTGGTATTAAAAAATTTTGGCTGAAAATTCAAATTTTCCTAAGGCTGTATTTAGGCAATTTTATACCGATTTTCAAAGTTTAAATGTAGTTTTTATCGAATTTATATCTACTTTTGAATGCTATCAAAACTTTGAAAGATTGCAAGGCTGGGGATTTTTGAAAATTTTTTGAAAAGTTGTATGATTTTGGTCAAAATTCCGATTTTCCGTAGGCTGTATTTTAGATAATTTTCAACCGATTTCAAAATTTTTTATCTAATTCTTAATGCATTTTTACATACTTTCAAATGCAATTAAAAGTTTGGAATTTTGGAAACAAAAATTTCGAAAAATTTGAAAATACAGCCTACGGATATAAATTCGATAAAAACTACATTTAAACTTTGAAAATCGGTATAAAATTGCCCTAAATACAGCCTTAGGAAAAGTTGAATTTTCAGCCAAAATTTTTCAATACCAATTCCAAAATGTAGGCAAAAAGCTCAACTTTGCAAATCTCTAACTATGCGAATTCAAAAATTTTCAAATGTTTTTTTATTTTCGAAAACCTTAATTTTTTTTCGAAAAACGGGTCAAAATTAATTTTCCAGATTTGAATGCCATTGAATAGATCACATCCAACAGTATTATACCCTGTTTCGAAGGCTATAATTGAATGTATGTACATATATAAATTATTTGTGCATGTGTTATTATAAAAGATTGATAAGAACCCAAGCTTTATCTCTTCTATACATTTTTGGCGAACTTTAGTATAGTTTTGACTCGCTCGCAAAACGATCATTGAAATGTTGCTGAAAGCAATTCATATACTTTGTCTATTGTTGTCAATCGGACTGTGTCAAGTGAATGCTGGGCCGTATTTGGAACAAGTTATACAGAGTATAAGGGAGGATTACTGTGACGATTATTGTGGTAATGAGTGCAATGCGAACGAAAAAATGTGCAAGAACGGAAACACGCTAATTACTGACAAATACGAGATCCAATTCTCATACAAAATGATAACATTAACTTGGAAGATAAGCCCTGTAAACCTAACAGATCTTAAAAAACTTGATTCATTACACAATAAATTGAAACTCGACATATTGCTGATAGAACACACCGCTCACAAAAGAGAAGATATATATGTTCGATCCATTGACTATATGAAAGCTCTCCATTTAAACAAATTGGGTCATTATCATGATGTCATTTTTGGGTGTACCATTGATGAGCTTGACATTGACCTGAACAATGGGCCAAGAATTGTCAATTTTGATGTTCAAGATAATAAAAAAAATATGTCAGACTTTTATAATAATTATTTCTCGTTGCGAATGCCAAACGTAAAAACAATTTCATTTAGGGGTACAAACACATTAAGACTTCACGACAAAATATTCCAGAACAACACTCAGTTGGAGACCATTTTGTTTCAAAAAGTTAATTTTGAAAATCTGAATGCAGAGACATTCGACAATTCAAACATCAAATATTTGAAGTTTTTCGATTGTTTTATTGACAACTATGAATTTCTCAGGTTGGTATTATAAGTATCAAACAATACTTATATGTATATGTGAGTTTATGCATATATTTGATTAATTTCAGGTCCACCGCACTTCAAAACAGTTTGGAAGAAATAACATTTTTTGACAGAATTCGAGAATTTAACTTCATGCAATTTGAAAATTACAAAAAACTTCGAAAAATCTCGTTAGACGGTCGAGATATATCGAAATATTTAAAAAACGTTAATGGCAATAATGTAACTGCCGTTATTTGTATTAACGATGCTGATAGAATATGTCATTTTAACCTCGGTATAAATGGCAAACGTTGTCCCTCAAAATGCACATGCTCAGTGCCTTTTTCACTTTCGAAATCGTTAATTATAGACTGCAGTAACACAGGACTCTCAAATGTTCCAGAGTTGCCTATACCAATCGAAGGCACACCAATTTTACGGTTCGAAAATAATAGATTAACACATTTGCCCATCATCGCGTCTGAGGGATTCAATAATCTACGGGAACTGCATTTGGCCAATAATAGTCTTACCAACTTGAGCATAGATCAGTTGCCTCAAAACCTCACTTTTCTAGATATCCGCAATAATAGTATAAAATCTCTTAATCCGGAAGTGGTACAGTTTCTACAGAAAAAAAATGTCACTCTCATACAATTTGTTTTAAATTAAATATGCAATACCTATACATCTCTACTAAATTCCTCAAAAAGAAAACTTTATCAAAGTTGAATAAATTTATGAACAATAAGAAAATCTATGTACAAAAAACATTATTAATTCTTTTTGTAAAATAAATATATGTTCGTTATTCATTCGCAGCAAAAACTATCTTTTATTTTTGGAACATGTTTTATGTATGTGACGTATGCGGCTACTTTTCTAGCTTATTTTGTTATTATGTTTTGAGATTTTGCCGAAGTTTTTTCCCATATTTTGAATTCCCTTTAAGATCGTTCAAAGCAGGTGATGTATGCTATGTGTGTTGGATAAGGTCTTCATCTCTTGGCAAAAAAGTAGTTCCTCAGGTTTAATGCTAATGATAATGCTGAAACCCATTTTATGCTTTCTATGCGTTTATAAGAAATCAGATAATAGTTTTATGAATGCTTGCCGAAAGGTTACACTAAAAAATGTGGATACTTTTCATAAGCTTGTTTATTGTTTTCCCAAGATGTTTTACTTAAAGCCAAATTTAACGTAGTTTTGGTCTATCATAAAAGTTTAACTCAAATCGCAAGCTACTAAAAAATTCTCTCATTAATTCTATGCACTAATTTGTTTATCCAAATTTTTTAATCACTCAAAAATATGATTTTGGTACTATGAGTCAAGCATTATCTACTTAGATATAGGAAAACTGCATCAATATTTCTTGTGAATTTTTGCACTCCATCTAAAAAAAGTCTAAGCTTCACATAAATCATTACATAGTTCCTACATAGTTAAATTACAAAAATCAATATTAAAAATCAAACAAAAATGCCCAACACTTTGATGAAAAAGAAAGAGAGAGAGCGAAAAAGCCAACTATGTATTTTGGGCTAATAAAGTCAAATCCCTGGAGAAATATTTGTTTATGCCAAAAATCCCTCTTATGAAATTTTTAATAACAAGTGAACCAGCAATGCGAATGCCAATCCCAATGCCCGTAGATATTTCCTTGTTCATCTAGGTTTTTTTCTGGTTGACTGGGAACTACCCATTAGATACGCAGTTAACTCAATTCTTTTTTCCCTCCCACCCTCTAACTCTCTGTGTTTTCCTTGTTTGTTTGTCCGTTTGGCATGTTAGCAGCCAAATTGAATTCAAATTCAATTTGAACTTTTCAATTTTCCACATTTCGAATGCGTAAAATGTAATGAAAATTATGAGCAACAAAAAAAAAAACAAATTTTAACGAGAGTGAGTGATGTGAAAGCGAAATGAAATTTTACAAACCAAATTGTTTATGCGCTTTTGAGCAACACTTTTAGCGTTAACAGAGCGAAGAGGATTTCGGGACTCCAGGACTCCGGTACTTTTGGGACAGTCGAGTAAAAGTAAATGAAATGAAACATAAATTGAAATTGAAATACAGGGTAAACTCGAAATGTGTTTGCATTGTCTTGTTGCCGCGGGCACTGAATGTCGTTGTTGTCGGTGTGACATTTGACACGAGCAACATCCAACATCGTACACCCAAATGGTTGGCCATTTGCTAGTTATGACTGTTACAACTTTAATCAATCGCCCCGTTCACTTCACTTACTTGCACCTTCCTGCCTGTCTCTGTCTGTTCTTTGGCAACCTTTTACGAGGCGCTTGATGAGGTTTACAGAGAATCTACAGAATAGGACTGGGTAGAGAAGCAAAAGCATCCGCAGGTAACTATCTCCACGTCCAGGATGTGTTCCACATTGTTGACCAAACATAAAAACGAACACTGGTTGTCTGCGCGAATTGAAAACACAGCACGGCACTTGCATGAAATATTCCAAAGTCAAAGAGTTATGATAGAAACACCTGCTATCCAGTTTTTGGTCTTAAGTGTTGGGTAACAATGATGAGAAAAGATATTAAGAAAATCGCTAATGTGGAGGTCTAGTGTTGATTAATTCTTATTCTGAAGAGAAATTTATCGATAATTCAGTGTTGCGTAGCTTATGAAATACACATATATAAGAAGTTGTCAAGTACAGAAAAACAGTTCCAATAGGGAAGAAATTCACTTCCCGGTATTTGTTAATAAAGAAATGTACTTTCAGTATTATATAACGCTTCGAGGTTTATGGTTTTAGTTAAATAATGTAACTTTTATTAATCATTCCCTGCCGAGTGCGAATATACCCTGGAAAAATTCCCTTTTAGAGGGCATAATTACGTTGTACCCAAAACTCACAGAGTGCAACACATCCCGACAGAGGCGGAGGCCAACAGATTGCACTGTTCTTTATGTTTAGTTGTCACCATAGATAGCACCCAATTTCCCCCCATCCCAAGACCACAACACAATTCTGGCCGCCACTCAAACCCATTCTCCAAAAGAGAGATGAACAGAGCGAAAGCGACAGAGAGAGGGAGGGGCAAAAAGAGTATGTAAGAGGGCCAACAATTATTATTTTACAAATTGATATTTATGAAGCAATTTACAAAATGTTTTTACGCCAAACGACTTTTTCACTCGTGTCCATATTGTCCTCCTCCTAGCCTGGAGGCAACCCGAGAGTTGCAACTCCAACTGGAGGCTTTGCACAAACATTGCCGCAGATTGCAACGCACAGATTGCCACCAACCCCAAGGCTAGGCGCGCACATATAGACTCCACTGGACTGGGCTGCATGGAGGACAAGTGCATTGTGTGTCATTGTCATTGCAGTTGCAAAAAAATGTTATGAATTTCATTGCAACGAAAACGTTGACTTTTTCGGCCAGCCTAGGGCCAGTCCGGGTAGCCGGGTTGCCGTCTCTCTGGTCGGCACTGCTCCATACAGAATACACACAAATGTTTATTAATTTTATTGAACAATTAATTAAATGCGGGCAAAATGGCATGTGACGACAGCTGCAAACGATGAGGATAACTGCGCCCGGGAAGTATGCAACACAATATTAAAATACCACAAAAACGTATCGAGAAATGAACGAGAAGAAGAAGATCCACCAAAACGAGAACGAATGGGTGAATCTCGTTTACAATTTCAACAATTTTTCATAATTGAGACTAGAGATGGAAATTGTTATTACAATAGCTATGGATAGTTATTTTTTACCATCTATGATTAAACTTTACTTACCTCTTACTTAATTTTATTTATGATTTTAATATGCTAATACGAAAAGGCTTTGAGTTCAAATTAGTCGTTTTCAAATAGGTTTTTATAGAATAGGTTTTCGAGACATTTTTTCTGAAGTATATAAAGACTTTTTAAAGGTGTATAGTCTAACTATATTTTAAACCATTCTTTGGTATTTCACTTAGTTATTTTCCTTGAAACCTAGAGATTTACGAGATCTGCACTTCTTTAACTCCTTCACAAATATTTTCATTGCATTCTAGTCTGCTGTAAGGAGTAACTCCCAAAAGTATGCTATCACAATATTTGGGTGCTCCAGTTGCATTTGTTTGGTGGAACATCCTTCAATTGTTTTCATTTTATGAACCCAAAGATGTGCAACATTTGTTGCAACAACATTTAAAAGACCGTTAGCACTCAATTGTCGAAGAACGGGTGCAAAATTTGTGCAGTGTGGCAAATTGTTTTTATTGAAATGGTCCATAGAAATGTGAAGCTGCTGCCTATTGATATAGTAGAATATGGAATGCAGAAGTAATGGCAATTTATTTGCATATGGTAATATAATGTTCGTTGTGTGTAAAATGCAAGTGGAAATGGAAGTGATATGCACTTGACAGTGAAGTGGACTCCCTCACACACACTCATCCAGGCAGTACACCCTTCGATTTGGCCCTTTCATACGAAGTCAGTGCAAATATCAAGGGTGGAAAAAACCTTTTTGGTTTCCTTCCTTTTTTTTTTGCGTATTTAGCGGCCTGGCGCTCTTAAACAAATAGAAATTTACATTTCGCTGCCATAAACACTTTTAAATTTGAATTTTGCTTTTTCATTGTTATATTTTTTTTTCTCGTTTTTGCCATCTTCTTATATTTTGGTCATGCAAATTGAAATTGATGCAAAGGTAAACAGTTTCAGCAAAAAACAAAAAAAAGGGGCCGGAGAAAAACGAAGAAAGGAAAGGTCAGTCACGGTCGAGACCAACTCCTGTGTCTGTGTCTGTCTGACCCCTCCTCACACCCAATCTGTCCATTCTTTTGCCAAAAGAAAAGATAAGCCAATTGCGTTGACAACTTGGCTGGCCACTACTGGTTGCTGGATGTTTGGATTTCTGTTGGTGGCCCGGAGTACCGTGTCACCTCCCCTTGAGGCAATTTCTTGGCCATAAGTCAAAGCCACTTTTATAAAACACTTCCGGTCCAATAGAGGGTCGCTCTCTGTGAGGATTTTCTATTATACGCTTGTGGGATTTCCTTTTTTACAAGGTTTATTTTACTCTACAATTGAATGGACATAGTGGACAATCAATGAAACTTGTTTTGGGTTAGGCTAAGTAATCGTTTGGGAATTATCAGTTGATTAATTATGAAATTGCAAAAAAGAATATGTCTTGTATGTAGTTAAGATTTATTTTAGGTAGAATAAAAAAGATTAATGATACTTTTTCATCTTTTGCTAGAGCAAATGTTTCATTTATTATAGGTTATTGCAGTTGTCTTATTCCAGATGTTATGATTAGTTGAAATTGTACATATGATAGCGATTGGCATCCAATAAAAAATTGATTTTGAACAATCTGCTTGTTTTAGAGGAGATGAAATAATTGAAATGAGGGACTTAAAAGAGTTCCTCTATTAATTTTTCCAGATACATTTCTAACCGTAAATATGTATATAACACTTTAAATGTCAATATCGAACACAAAATTATTATTTATTGTTGAGTTTTCTGAAATGTAAGCAACTTGGGGAAGAAAAAGCCGGAAAGTTGAATTTTTGGGATGATCAGAAATACAATTGAAATCCTAAAAATGTTAGAACTGAAAAATGTTAACCTTAACTGCTTCCTAAAGAATTTTCTGGTTAATTTTTAGTCTTAACTCCCGGTTCTGAAGCAAAGTACTTAAAATCAAACATTTTTCTTAACTGTTTTTTGTAAACTTAGTCATGATTACTAATAGCAGCTCATTTCTCTTTCAATTCATGAATCTTTCTAATCAGTAACTAAAAAGACTTTACTCTAATCGTAATTTTAGAGACCATTAGGTGATTTGACATCTTACAACGTTAAGTAAATTTTAAAATGGAAGTAATAGCTACCAGTTCCTTGTCTATATTAAATCTTTCTTAGCTTTTTACGCAACGAGCTGTTATATTTGTTCTTCCACATAGTTAGATCAGAGGTCTCAGATCCCCAAAGGTCTTGAAGTAATTTTCTCACCCTCACTACTTTTTGAACTCGAACCACTTGAGAGTGGCTTTGTTTCCAATTTTTCTTGGCCTTCTTGGAGGTCGTAATCGTAATTTCACTCCTTTTCTTGTGTACGATTGAATTGCTTTTTGCCGTTTTCTAGTGGGCACTTGTTGCGCTGTGTGACGTTGCTTACACCCCTGAGTACTTCACTTTACTTTGACGGGGGTTTATTTTGCACACACAACTTGAAACTTTAGCAGGCGTTTTTGTTTGTAGTTTTTTTTTCCCCCCCTCCGTTTATTTGGTGGTGGTTTGGCACGAAAAAATACCCGAAAACGAAACCAAAACCCAAAAAACGTCGCATACAAAAAGGGGGCCAGAAGGGTGACTGATGTTGTTTTTGTTAAATTTTGCAGAAAGTCGTCGTTGACGTCGTCGTCACCCCGTCCTGGAAAAGTGTGTGTGTGTGTGTGTGGGGAGTGTGTAGCTTGGTGGTTTTTCTACTGTTTTTGTTGTTGTTTTGTTTTTTTTTCCTTTTATTTAGCCTTTTGGGTATTTAAACTAAGCGGATTGTGTGGGTGACATGAGTAGGTGTTAAGTGGCTTTGTCACTTCCTTCCCAAGTCCAAGTGGGATTCAAGTGAGAAATGTGGGAAAATACACTGTCCAAGCATTTCATTGCCTACTTATGGGCTGAGAAACTGTAACTGTAACTGAAATTGAAACTGGCAAATGGGCAACTGAAAACTGATAACTGATTGTGGGAATTCATTTTGCCAGTCAATTTAAGCATTTAATTGCTTTTTGCAATCATTTTGATCGAAAGCAAAACTCCAAGTTAAATCTCAGGGAAATTAATCAGTTTGCCAACTCGGGCGTGTGTGAGTGTCTGTATGTGTCTGTATTAGTCTGAGCAATTAATTCAACTCAAATGACTACACTGCGGGAAAATAAGCAAAACTAATTCAAAGACGAAGTATCTTCAAGAAGAAAGAATTCTCAAATGAAATATTATAATCTTTGATTGCGAATTTTTCGAGTTGACTGAGAAATGTAGTGAGAAAGTGACTAATATTATTTCCCAAACGCTTTTCTAACTGTTAGAGTCTCTAGAAAATATTGAATAATTTTTAATACAAGTTACGTAATTTGTTTGCAGTGTATTTACCTACTGAATGTATTCTAATAGCAATAAATCGCTTGCTTCTGCTTTGCTGTTAATTTGCAATTCCGATTTCAATTTGAGCAAAATTTTTGCACCGAAAAATATGCCCAATGGGCAATCAGCCTCAACTCCATCTTCCATCAGGGTAACCGCAAACAGTCGATGTGTTTGGTCAGTCAGCTCTACCCAGTCGACTGGACCCAAGGCCCAGAAGGCCTCCAAGGGAGGTGTGTGCGTTCGTATATGTGTGTGTGTGTGGTTTTCCTGCATCCGTTTCGTGTGTCCGTTTGTAAGCCATTCATTTGTCCAATCATTCAACCGGAAGCTATACCGTTTGACACACATATACCTCATGGCCCCGCACTTCCTATGGCGTTTTCACACACTCGCAAACCATGACACATGCAAATTTCCAGCTGCTTTTGCATCCCTTTCCTGTATGCGCCAGTACGGGAGGGATTGGGCATTGGCATTGGCATCGGCATCGGCATCGGTCTGCGTCTGTGATATGTCATGTGAGTTGAGTTCGCCACTTAATTCATTTGATGCCGTAATTTGGCAATTTCTCGCAGATTTCCAGTCTGACATTCGGATTTGATCAATTAATTTGAATAACACCGGTCATTTATCATGTCGCGGAACTGAAAGGGTTGCGCCCATCACTTGCCAGAGAGCCCAGGCCAAAAGGGAGGCCAACATAATCCTCGTTTTGGAGTGACTTCACTGAGCTCGCTGTTTGTTGTTGGCTTCACGTTTTCTCTTTTCACTTTGGGGATTTGAATTACTTGGATTTGGCTCTCATTACGGTTCCCTAGAGGTATTTTTTTAGTGTGTGTGAAATGAGAGGACCATTTGACAACAGTTTTTCTTTTTTCACATCCTTAAACCATCTTAAAGTCTATCGATAATTCTTTTGAAGATATAAAAAATAGTTTTAGCATAAATATAAGAATTTATTTCACAGATATTGAAGGTAAAAGGCATAAGGGTCTTGTAAACCAAATAAATAAGTTACTATTAATTTGTAAGACTTCCAAATCAAACTTGTTCTTTCGATTTGTGAAAATTGATTGCTTAGACCCATAGATCAGAAGGGGAAAAATCATTGCGCACCCCCCTCACACCCTCAAAGAACAAGAGAAACTTCCCTCTCTGTCTGCTTTTGATTATGTTGAAAACTTTGATTGATGCTTAGTCGATATATAGCTTTTGCGGAAAATTAATCAAAATCGTAAATGCAAAAACTGTCTTCGACTTTATCTCTCGGCCGATGTCTGGCCACCACCCTCTCCGCTCCGCACCCCTCCTCACCACTTCATATCTTACCATCTCTTTGCTAATAAATTTTTATTTAAAGTTCATAAAACAAACGTGCAGCATAATAAATTATAAGCAACGAACAGCTGCGTCCATGAAATCAACATAAAAAGTCATTTGTATATTTTTTTCGTTCTCTTTTGCGTTTTCTTCTTTTTTTTTTGCCGTTTTTCAACAAATTTTACACAGTTGCTGCGGCTTTCACGCTGATTTCCCAGCAACAAGAAAAGTATGCAAAGTATGTGGCATTGCACAGGCTGAAAAAGCTGCGCCCCCCCACCCACTTGTGTTTCATGTAATTCACATTCATTTATCTAAGCAGCCGTGTGTCTCTTTTTTTTCTTGACTTGCCTTTCCTTTTGTTGTTCCGCTTACTTTTTTACGTGACTTTCATTGCAGGCAAACAAAATGAACATCTTGGCTTGGTAAGGGCGGTGAGGGGTTGGGGGCGGACATTGTATTGCTGCTCTTATTAAAAAACATAATTTTGGCATTTTGTTTGTCATTTATTATCATTATTTGCTTACAATGAAAAAATATATTCAAGATGATTTGTACATTTTGCTGAGAGTTGGAAAGGAATTGGATATAGTTAGACTTCATTAGATTCTGCAATGACGATTATAATTCTTCGATTATAATTCTTTTAATTTTAAGATGTCTATAAAAAAAAAGGTTACAAAGGTATATATCATTATTATGGATTACCAAAATTATACCATTATGAAATAGCAACAACCTTATTTAATTAGCTCCGGGAAGAAATATATTTAGGTATTATTAACTGCACAAAATATTAACAAAGTGGAAGCACGATATTGAAAATAGAAATATTGTACTTTGAGCCATTATTATTAAATTTAAGAATAAGACTTGAATAAATATCATTCAAATGACTTTAAATGTTTCATTTTATCAAATAAAAACAATCTTACTAGGTTAATATTTAATACACTTCATGAATTAGCTTTTTTAATTGCATCACAGATTATTTACATATAAGAACATTCTTCCTTATGGATCAACTTATGTATTGTGATTCAATAAGTTGGAGTTATATAAAAATAGAATGTGAAGAGAGACTAGTATGTAGTAGCTATTGGACATTCAGTATTTAAGTAAGCTAGTAAAAGTATCATCACAGGATTTCATTTTAATGCCACACCCAAAACCATCCTACTTCTTCTTTTCTTCTCCAAACAAAACCAAAATCTCAGTCGCATTTGCATCCCCCCAACACTCCCCAAAACCAGCAGAAAAAAAATGAAAAAAAGGAGGAAAAGAATTGCCTAATCCAGGGTAGAGCAAATGTAATACAATCTCACAATTTAACGCTACTTATGCACGGTGCATGAATTTCAGACCATTTATATGAGGCAATCGAAACCAAATTGAACAAAGGGAAAGCTCTCAAATAGAAGAACCCAAAAGAACCAGCGAAATATTAAATTCTCTTTGTGCAAACGGAAAAAAAAATTGAGTTTTATGAATGTTCATAAAAGGCAAAACGAATTTATTATTAAAGACAATCTTTAAAAGTATTTTACGTTTGCTACAAATTTATTTAAACTTGTTAGACTTGCTAAAATAACATTTCTATTGAGACAAATCCAAAGTAAGTGTCAGCAAACTGAAGCTTTCATACTCTTACACTTATAATTAAGTCTCATCCCAACGATTTTTTGAAAAAATATGTTAGCATATGAATATCATCGATCCCGATTTGGAATATGTTTTTGAAAGGTTTCAATTTTCGAAAAATTATATTTTATGTAATGCCGGAGAGTCATTAATAAATTAACGCAGTTAAAACGGCGACCGAATTTTTTTTTGACTGTCTTATATGTACATACATATATATAATAATGGAAATCGAAACACATTTGATGGCACAAATAAATAAATTGCAAGTTTAAGAGCACTGTCGTTTAGATCTTACCTCTTTAAAAATTTGTATTTTCCAACACTATAATATGAAGCAATCAATAAAAATATTTAACGTTAATACTTTTTGTTTATCGAATTCTTTGCACTTTTCTGGAAAGATGTAAGTTTTCTTAATTTTTTAAAAGTTCGATCAAAATGATTTCATGGTTCAAACTTAATTTTAAAGAATTTGTCTTTGAAAGTGGGCAACAAATTGGACTCGAATAGGAGAAAGAGCATATCTATAGTCTGCCATGATAATCAAGGAATAAACAGAGGTGATTTTTATAAGATCGGTGACTCCTCCCTTTAAACAATTTCAGAATACCCACTTGCAAGTGTATAAAAAGTTAAGCGAACATCTCATTTTACAATCATGTCAAAAAATCGTTTAGCAATAAAATTAGAAATCTCACATAATTGTTCCCCAATGTGGCATATGGACTGTGCCGCATGGGGCAGAGTGCGAGAGAAAATGTTCTACGCCAATTTTATTAACTGCAAATCTTATTTGCATGTTTATTTTGCATAATGTGCCGAATGGAACCGAAAAAAAAACAACGAGTCTTAAGTCAACTCGAGTCACCCGCCCGGGGAGGGTAAGGCCCAGTCGAGGAAAAACCAAGTGGAAGCAATAGAAAACCGCTCTCACTTTTATTCAAATATTTTCTTATGACTTTGGTGAAGGCCAAATTCGATTTGAGTGAGAATTTTCCCCCCATCCCACACCGCCGAAAATGGGGGCGGTGGCGAAAAAGAAAAAAAAACAAATTTCACGCTTAACAACGCGGTTTTTCTTACCGTTTGACGATTTGCATACGAAATTGAAGTAGCTACAGAAAGAAATAAGAATCTCTGCCCAAACCCGAGGGTTGATGCAACAATTACAGATGGCGTGTTTCCTCCTCTATTTTTTTTATTTTATGCATTTTCCACGTGTCAAATCGCGCGTCAATCAATCGAAGCGAAGGACTTTTCAGCATACTTAATTTGAAAATTCATATTTTTTCTTTCTCTGCCGTTGACTTTGTGTTCAATGCTCGTTCACTTTATATTTTGTTATTTTTTCTCTTCGTTTTGCATACTCTAAATAAGTGGGTATATTAATTTTGATTAGGAGTTTGGTCGCTAAAGAGGTCCTTCGCACATCCAGTCTGTTACTTATCGGTTTGAAAATTTTAATTAAAATTAAATAAATAAAAAATTATCTCGTCTTTTACTATCTTACTCAAGAAATGCGCTAGAAGAAAGTGCAGTTCAGAGTTGTCTCTAATTATCGATATCATTTTAAGCATATGTGATATCGATCCGAATGTGTTTATATGGGACTTCAGGTGGGACTAAACTATTATTACTTACCTAAAACTAATCCCTCCCATTTTGGAAGTGTATACAAGTCTCGGCGCTGCTCAGCTTTGTCATTTGTTGTTTTCTTTTTTATTTGCATTTCATTTTTATGCCTGGGCACACGCTTCTCGCCCTGTGCGGTGATGATCCCCTGTTTTTTTTTTTTTTTGGCATTAGCCCACTGCTTGTTGTGTTCTGCTCTGTTTTGTTGCTGGTTTCAATTTTACGCCGATTGGTTTTCGGCAATCGCCTGTGCAAATAAGCTTTGCCAGCGATAAGCCACCGAACACATTCGGTCCATCCCATTCAGCGACATCATCTCGTCTCGTCTCGTTTCGGTCATATCGAGAGTCTATATCTTTGCCTTTTGTTGCTCAGATGCTCAAATTTAAATAAATACAAGCAAAGTGGAAAATAAAAGGTCGCTTAACATGCTCTCAAACGATATTGCCGATGATTTTGCATGGATACCAGTTAACTGGTTAATCTTTAATTCGTTTTTTATGTTACACGGGTAAATGGATAGCGAATTTGTTAAGGTTTCATTCAACAGATTTACTAAATGTAGTGTTTAAATCGTACTTTAGTCAAAGGCAAGTACTTTAAATACCTTTTAATTTATTTTATATATTATAAAACCATGAAGAATAATATTTAATCTTTATAGACATCCAAATAGATTACCTAAGAATCTTACGTAAGCATGGAATGTGGACAAAACCTAAATATTTGCTGGTATGATCCACAAGACCTACATAGATATACATTTTTGCGAGTTTCTTTTTATCAGTCATAAAAATTTTGCACAAAACTTTGTTTTGTTTAGATAAACCTACAGCTGAGCAATGAAATATCAACGAAATTTAAATATACTTTCTAACAGTATGAGAGTATTCAATTAATTGATAATATTAATAAACATTTATTTAAATATTCCCCTTAACATTTGCTCTTAACAAAGGTATATTGTGAAACATAGATCCATAAAAAAATTCTAAGTAAGGGTAAGGGAATTTGTAGAGGGACCTACCGACTGACAGAATCTTTTGATAAGATGCGCCTCGACGAATATAAAATGAACGAACAGTCGCCCAATCCAACACTAGAAGTTATGTGAGAATGTGGTGCCAGTTTCGAGCAGTGATTTTAGTGCTTCTGCCGTTGCTTTCTGATGGGGCAAACATTCTGGGACTGTTAAATTTTCACAGTCAATCCCATTTGATAAAGCATATGTCGGTGGCGAAAACCCTTGCCGAAGAGGGACACAATGTGACAGTGGTTACAATGGTGGAGCCCATGGTAAAGTGCAAGGAGATACATTTGATTGTAATACCATTTACCACTGAACAGCAACTTATAGCGCAGAATAGTATGAAAAAAACTGCCACGAAAAAAACAACATACCTCGATAATTTTGATCGATTTCTTAATGATTTTCGTGTTGTGATTGACGCGCAATATGAAATGCATTCCCATCCGAAGTTCCAACAGATATACGAGACGAAATTCGATCTTATGTTTCTGGGTTTGTTTTACAATGATTTCCAATTGGGAGTGGCGGCCAAGCTAAAGGTGCCAGTTATTATGCTCTGGTCGATTCGACCAACTGGGTATATTGAACAAGTGGTGGGCAATCCAGCAGAACTATCCTATGTACCCAATATGATGACACCTGTAGCAAGGGATGAGGTTATGGGTTTTGGCAAAAGATTAAAAAATATTGCAACACATTGGCTATATGCAAACGAAAAGAGCAAGATGGAAAAACGATTCCTTAGCTATTACAACAAGCTCTTTGGCATGGAAAGCAATTTTCCCACTCTAAGTGAGATGAGGCGAAATGTATCTCTTGTGTTTGTCAACTGTCATTTGATCAGTGAGGGACCCATCAGACCCTTAGTGCCAGGGATTATACAGATTGGTGGCATACAGCTGAAGGATACACCCGATCCCCTACCCAAAGAGATTGACGAGTTCCTCTCAAACTCTACATACGGTGCTATACTTTTTACCATGGGTTCCAACATTAAGATGTCTTCATTGAAACCAGAAATCACACAATTGTTTTTCAAAGTCTTATCATCGCTCAAGCAAAACGTAATATGGAAATGGGAAAATATGGATGCTCTGCCAGGCAACTCATCGAATATTCTCTACAACAAATGGTTACCTCAGAACGATATTTTGGCCCATCCCAAGACGAAGTTATTCATCACTCACGCAGGCAACGGCGGCATTCAAGGTGCTCAATATAACGGTGTACCTATGGTGGCTCTACCCATTTTTACAGATCAACACACAAATGCTGCCAATATACAGAGCTCGGGCTATGGGTTGACCTTAGACCTATTCACCCTAACAGAGGAGACTTTTGGTGCTGCTCTTCGCGAGGTCTTGGAGAACGAGAAATATACAAAGGCAATTGGACAATTTTCCGCCCTCTACAAAGATAGACCTCTAACAGCTCGGCAGGAGGTAGTCTACTGGACTAACTATGTCCTACGCCATCGAGGAGCCCCGCACTTACAGAGTCCACGGATACATATGGGCACTATAGCAGCCTATAATCTGGACATTTATGCCCTGCTGATAATGATTTTGATTATAAGTCTATTATTAATTCGTTTGGTGCTCAAATTTCTCTTAAGTAAACTCTTTACTAGGCCATCAAACTCGTATGATTTGAAGAAATTAAAAAACCTATAAACAAATCTAACGGCACGTGGCTAGATAGTAATCACAAAAAAAAAGGCGATAAGAATGGTTTTTTATTTGGCAACAATGTGAGCAATATTTTAATAAAACCAGAAGGCTGAGCTTATTGCGGCCATGCCGAAGTTTAAATACCCTTACAAGTTCTTTTGCTAATAAATATCTAAATAGAGTTATCCAAATGTAAAGACCTTTGTGTAAAAATATATCGTATCTACATAGCATGCATGTATGTAGATATGCAGTATTCAATTTTTTCATTTGTTTGTATTAAAGTTCTATCATATAGTTAACCGATTTTTCAGTTAGGTTTACTCAACTGGTACTCAACCGAATTGCAAATCATTTTATGAATACCAAAAATTTCGCTCTTAGAAAACAGACGTTGGCGTCGAGGACTTAGCGGATTGTGTTTCGGCCGAGGTAGATATAGCCTTATTTAGCGTCATCTAGCCTTAGCGGTCTGGGAAGAGACTCTGTTGATCCAGACAGACAGCCAGACAGATGGACAAACGGATTTGAACTCGTCTTGTCTTGCTGATAAAGAATATATACACTTTATATGTATGCTCGGAGATGCCTCCTTTTATGCGTTGCACACTTCTGACCAATATTAATATACCCTTTGTGTGAAAATTTTTTATACCATGCTTCCATAGGATGAAATGGTATATTAAAGTCGCCAAAATGTATGTAACAGGGAGAAGGAAGCTTTTCCGACCCTATAAAGTATATATATTCTTGATCAGCATGAGAAGAGAAATTGATAGAGCCATGTCCGTCTGTCCGTCCGTCCGTCCGTCCGTCCGTCCGTCCGTCCGTCCGTCCGTCCGTCTGTCCGTCCGTAAGAGTGCAGAGATCTCAGCAACTATAAATGATAGAGCTATCAAATTTAGAATGTAGACTCGTGTAGTCTTGGCGCAGACCAAGTTTATGTTTTTTTTTTGCCACGCCCTCTTCCGCCTCCGGAATTTAATAAAAAGTGATTTTCTCCCGCAATATTTATTGTATCGGAATTTAATTCGGCACACTTATATATGTTATGGACATCTATCATTCCACCAAGTTTCATAAAATCGGAATAATAAATGGCCGAGTTATGCATTGAACGTTTTGCACTAAGCGGTGCAAGGGCGAATTTGGCCGGTGGGGCGCTAAGTGCCACACATAAGAGTGAGCGAGATAGCATATGTTAGAAATCGCGCATACGAAAGAAATTTAATATATGAAATACAGTTTTATAAACTCAAGGAAATTTGTTTTCCCTGATGCATGGTATATCCAAGTCGGCCCGACGACTTACTTACTTTATTTTAAGAGTTATTTTGATGAGGAATATCGCATAGAGATTTAATTCGTTTTTTATGTTATAAGGGTAAATGGATAGCGAATTTGTTAGGATTACATTCAACAGATTTACTAAATGTAGTGCTTAAATTGTACTTTTGCCAGAGGCAAGTACTTTAAATACCTTTTAATTTATTTTATATATTATAATAGAATGGGGAATAATTATTAATCTTTATAAACATCCAAATAGATTAACTAAGAATCTTAAGTAAGCATGGAATTTAGACAAAACATAATTATATTGCTAGTATGATCCACAAGACCTACATAGATATATATTTTTGCGAGTTTCTTTTTATCAGTCATACAAATTTTGCACAAAACTTTGTTTTGTTTAGATAAACCTACAGCTGAGCAATGAAATATCAACGAAATTTAAATATACTTTCTAACAGTATGAGAGTATTCAATTAATTGATAATATTAATAAATAAATATTTAAATATTCCCCTTAACATTTGCTCTTAACAAATACCTTTGTATAATATACCTATTGTAAAACATAGACCCATAAAAAAAGTTTGGGTAAGGGTAAGGGAATTTGTAGAGGGACCTACCGACTGACAGAATCTTTTGATAAGATGCGCCTCGACGGATATAAAATGAACGAACAGTCGCCCAATCCAACACTAGAAGTTATGTGAGAATGTGGTGCAAGTTTCATCCAGTGATATTAGTGCTTCTGCCGTTGCTTTCTGATGGGGCAAACATTCTAGGACTGTTCAGTTTTTACAGTCAATCCCATTTGATAAAGCATATGTCGGTGGCGAAGACCCTTGCCGAAGTGGGACACAATGTGACAGTGGTTACAATGGTGGAGCCTATAGTAGAGTGCAAGGATATACATTTAATTGTAATACCATTTACCGATGACCAGGAACTTACAGCGCAGATAACTATGAGGAAAACTGCCACGAAAAAAACAACATACCTTGATAATGCTGATCGATATCTTAATGAGTTTCGTCTATTGCTTGATGCGCAATATGAAATGCATTCCCATCCGAAGTTTCAACAGATATACGAGACGAAATTCGATCTAATGTTTCTGGGTTTGTTTTACAATGATTTCCAATTGGGAGTGGCAGCTAAGCTAAAGGTGCCAGTTATTATGCTCTGGTCGACTCGACCAACTGGGAATATTGATGAAGCGGTGGGCAATCCAGCTGAAGTGTCCTATGTACCCAATATGATGACACCTTTAGCAAGAGATGAAGTTATGGGTTTTGGCAAAAGATTAAAAAATATTGCAACACATTGGCTTTATGAAAACGAAAAGAGCAAGATGGAAAAACGATTCCTTAGCTATTACAACAAGCTCTTTGGCATGGAAAGCAATTTTCCCACTCTAAGTGAGATGAGGCGAAATGTATCTCTTGTGTTTGTCAACTGCCATTTGATCAGTGAAGGACCCATTAGACCCCTAGTGCCAGGGATTATACAGATTGGTGGCATACAGCTGAAGGATACACCCGATCCTCTACCCAAAGAGATTGACGAGTTCCTCTCCAACTCTAAACATGGTGCTATACTTTTTACCATGGGTTCCAACATTAAGATGTCTTCATTGAAACCAGAAATCACACAATTGTTTTTCAAAGTCTTATCATCGCTCAAGCAAAACGTAATATGGAAATGGGAAAATTTGGATGTTCTGCCAGGCAACTCATCGAATATTCTCTACAACAAATGGTTACCTCAAAACGATATTTTGGCCCATTCCAAGACGAAGTTATTCATCACGCACGCAGGCAACGGCGGCATTCAAGGTGCCCAATATAACGGTGTACCCATGGTGGCTCTACCCGTTTTTGGAGATCAACCGACAAATGCTGCCAATATACAGAGCTCGGGCTACGGATTGACCTTAGACCTATTCACCCTAACAGAGGAGACTTTTGGTGCTGCTCTTCGCGAGGTCTTGGAGAACGAGAAATATGCAAAGGCAATTGGACAATTTTCCGCCCTCTACAAAGATAGACCTCTAACAGCTCGACAGGAGGTCGTCTACTGGACTAACTATGTCCTACGCCATCGAGGAGCCCCGCACTTACAGAGTCCCCGGATACATATGGGCACTATAGCAGCCTATAATCTGGACATTTATGCCCTGCTGATAACGATTTTTATTATAAGTCTATTATTAATTCGTTTGGTGCTCAAATTTCTCTTAAGTAAACTCTTTAGCAGGGCATCGAACTCGTGTAATTTGATGAAATTAAAAAACGTATAAACAAATCTAGCAGTCACAAAAAAAGACGATAAGAATAACTCTTTTTTTTGGTTTTTTTTGGAATATTTTATTTAACATTTTTAACAACTTGTTTTTAAGCAACTGATTAAACTTAAAGTCAAATTATAATCAGTTTAATTTGATCAAAGATTTGAAGATCTTATGAAGATTCCAACTTTGATCTCATAAATATTCTTCGGTTAGTGAGAACTTTAAAAAGAACTTGAACATTTTTGTGAAATTCTAATTATGAACTAGTTATTTCGGTTCATACATTTTACCTCGTAATCAGGAAAAGTCGTCAAATGAGTTGAAAAACATTTTCTGGTTCATAAAAAATTCAAGTGATGACAATTTTGGCTTCAACTCCAACTCTTCGTTCTCCCTCCCGTCTGCATAACCCCAAAAAACAGTCTGAAAATGTAATGCGATACAAAATGTTTCCCTTTAGAACAGCAAGGGAAGGAGGAGGAGGGGAAGGAGGACTCGAAACAGGAACAGGAGCAGGTTGTGTGGCAGGACGACAGACAACGACAAGCCACTTACAACAATGGAAATGATTTTTGCATAATTTATTCGATGATTATTACAAAAAGTAGCTACAACCACGACAACAACGACAAAACTGGAGCCACTTAAATTCCCCTCTCTCTCTCTCTCTCTCGCTTGCTCCCTCTAGTTAATGTCACATTTTTATTGCAATTAGAATATTTGACATAAGTTTGTTGTTGCTGCTGCTGCTGCTGCCTTTTCTTGGATTTAATTTTTGTGACAAGGCAAAAGTGATTATATGCTTTTTGCCAGCTGCAACCTTTTTCAAACTCAACTCGACTCGAAACTCTGTGATGAAAGGAAGGCAGTGAGGCAGTGTCCCCAGTGACTTAGTCTCTACACATGCGGCAACATCAAGTGGCTTGTTGTTGGTCCTGGTCTTGGTCCTGGTCCTCTGCTCCTGTTGCCGCCAGTTTCATTTCGACTTCAATCATATTTCACGAGCATTTGCCAGGACACGGGCACGGGGTGCTCCAGTTCCTTTTTTGCTCTCGTCATTTGGTTTATGTTTATTGTTTTTGCCGTGTGCCACGCACACACACACCCAAACACACACACACACATAGTTGGAGAGGAGACGACTCCTTCTTCAGACATAATCAAAAAAGGTAATCAACATAAAGTTGAGCGTCGTCGTCGTTCTCGTCGTCAGCAGCTACAATTCTCACTCTCATTCTCAATCTCGTTCTTCTTCTCAATTTCATGCCACGTCTCGACACTTGTCACATTCGCCAGCAAATGAATTAAGTGCCAAAAGCACAACTGAGCCAGCCAGATGAAAATTTACACATAAATAAATGTATATACATACATATAACATACATATAAAGCAAGAAAAGTAGACTGCATCTCATACATACATGTGTCAAGTTTCAGTTAAACTCTCCATTTTCAGCGATTTTCTAGTTTAAATATATTATTTTTTCCACAGATTCTTGAAGTCGATTACATTATTAATTTAAGAAAATTGTAAACTAGTCTTTGTTTAATTTTACAATTTTTAAAACAAAATAAAATTGTAGTTGAAAAAATATTAATTATTAAATTGAATATACCCTTTTTCCAAGGAAACAGAGATAACTAAAGCTTGACACCATTATTATACCATGCATCCATAGGATGAAATGGTATATTAAAGTCGCCAAAATGTATGTAACAGGCAGAAGGAAGCATTAGTAAAGTTAATATATTTTAAAGTTAATATATTTTTGATCACGACAAGAGAAATTCATAGAGCCATGTCCGTCTGTATGAATATCGAGATCTAGGGAACTATGAAAGGTAGAGCTACCAAAATTGGAATGTAGACTCTTGTGTTGTGTATGCTGGTCAGTTTTTTATTTTACCAAAAATGACCGATTTATACATCAAAACGTTTCGTACTGAAATGAAGGAAGTTGGCCAGTGATGGCGCCAAAGTGAGCGATATAGCGAAAACAAATTGAATATATGAATTTAGTTTCACAAATTTTAAGTAAATTTTTCACTTGGTGCATGGTATATCCAAGTCGTTCTCACAATTAACTTTCTTTATTCATTATTTTTTGCCAATTCGTAGATAAGAACCACAAAATAATAGATGCTATTCTAGGGATAAGAAGATAAGATATTATTGCTATTAAGTAATACAATTCGTTTATTCGCTTTTCAATATCTTCAAATCGCACGAGTTCGATGGCCTCCTAAAAAGTTTACCTAAGACAAATTTGAACACCAAACGAATTAATAATAGACTTATAATCGAGATCGTTATCAGCAGGGCATAAATGTCAAGATTATAGGCTGCTATAGTGCCCATATGTATCCGGGGACTCTGTAAGTGCGGGGCTCCTCGATGGCGTAGGACATAGTTAGTCCAGTAGACGACCTCCTGTCGAGCTGTTAGAGGTCTATCTCTGTAGAGGGCTGAAAGGTGTCCAATTGCCTTTGCATATTTCTCGTTCTCCAAGACCTCGCGAACAGCCGCACCAAAAGTCTCCTCTGTTAGCGTCAACAGATCTAAGGTCAATCCATAGCCCGAGTCCTGCATATTGGCAGCATTTGTCGGTTGATCTGTAAGGACAGGTAGAGCCACCATGGGTACACCGTGATATTGGGCACCTTGAATGCCGCCGTTGCCTGCGTGAGTGATGAATAACTTCGTCTTGGGATGGGCCAAAATATCGTTCTGAGGTAACCATTTGTTGTACAGAATATTCGATGAGTTGCCTGGCAGAACATCCAAATTTTCCCATTTCCATATTACGTTTTGCTTGAGCGATGATAAGACTTTGAAAAACAATTGTGTGATTTCTGGTTTCAATGAAGACATCTTAATGTTGGAACCCATGGTAAAAAGTATAGCACCGTATGTAGAGTTCGAGAGGAACTCGTCAATCTCTTTGGGTAGGGGATCTGGTGTATCCTTCAGCTGTATGCCACCAATTTGTATAATCCCTGGCACTAGGGGTCTGATGGGTCCCTCACTGATCAAATGACAGTTGACAAACACAAGAGATACATTTCGCCTCATCTCCCTTAGAGTGGGAAAATTGCTTTCCATGCCAAAGAGCTTGTTGTAATAGCTAAGGAATCGTTTTTCCATCTTGCTCTTTTCGTTTTCATAAAGCCAATGTGTTGCAATATTTCTCAATCTTTTGCCAAAACCCATAACCTCATCCCTTGCTACAGGTGTCATCATATTGGCTACATAGGATACTTCAGCTGGATTGCCCACCGCTTCATCAATATTCCCAGTTGGTCGAATCGACCAGAGCATAATAACTGGCACCTTCAGCTTAGCCGCCACTCCCAATTGGAAATCATTGTAAAACAAACCCAGAAACATAAGATCGAATTTCGTCTCGTATATCTGTTGGAATTTCGGATGAGAATGTAGTTCATATTGCGCATCTATCAAAACACGAAATTCATTAAGAAATCGATCGAAATTATCGAGGTATGTTGTTTTTTTCGTGGCAGTTTTCCTCATACTATTCTGCGCTGTAAGTTCCTGTTTATCCGTAAATGGTATTACAATCATGTGTATCTCCTTGCACTTTACTATGGGCTCCACCATTGTAACCACTGTCACATTGTGACCCGCTTCGGCAAGGGTCTTCGCCACCGACATATGCTTTATCAAATGGGATTGAGTGCGATGGGTGAATAGTCCCAGAATGTTTGCACCCTCAGAGAGCAACGGCAGCAGCACTAACATCACTGGAATGGGAAACTTGAACCGCATTTTTCAGCACACAACCTCTTTTTACGGTGTTAGAATCAAAAATATTTCACCTGCAGTCGCCCACCTTATATTTAATCGAAGATTGTTTCGACTGCTTGCCGGTATGACCCTTAACAAATTCCCTTACCCCCCGAAGGCTAATTAAATTCAGAATAAATTGGAACATTTTGTGGAATTATGCTCAAGTTTTTTCTAAGGGAACAATTTAAGTTATATTCGATGAATACTCTAACTCTATTTAGTGTTAAGTACACTAAAGTGTATTGAGATGTCGTTATTTAACTGATTGTCAGCTGATGGTTTATCTTATCAATGATTGTTTTTTTCCAAAGTATAATTAAGGCACCAAATTTCATAAATCTGATGATAAGCTGCACATGTTAAATGAAATGCTTAAAAAATTCGTAATATAAAAATCAAATTAAAGATTAGCTTAGTTAACCAAAGTAAAAAGTAAAAACTTTTTAGTTCTAAGAATAATATTCCACAAATTACATCTTCACTATGTATTTTAATATTCTTTTTTATCGAAAGATTAAACGTGATTTGATATACGTTAAAAGTGTTTGTTACTTTCCGACGCAACTCTTAATTAGGTGATTTTGACAAGCCATAAAAATGTTATTATACCTATAGTAAAAAAATCAAATTTTAAGATGTAATCAAAAAACAATCAATTAAAAAGTGTAGAACCATAAAGCATATATTAATCAGTACAAAAAATATTTTTCAATGGTTGTAAACTTTTGGCCAAACTTTATAAATAAGTAAGAAAAATGTTTAATTTTAGTAAATCTTCCCAGATTTAGTACAAATTACCATGAAAGAATAAAATATTTACTTAAATCTTACCTTAAATCGTTCAATTTTGATAACAATCACTTGATATTGCATTAAATAAATTTATTGTAATAAGCAAAAGTTTTCTTTTACCTGCCATATTCAATTTAAACGTACTACAAGTGAGTACATACATTTCCACCCTTTTAAATTGAACAAAATAATATTGTTCGTGTTGATTTACTTGGACACAATCAATCTGCCGATGACCAGTCGACATTTTGACTCAATATCTCTTCATCTTTTCCGCCTAAAAAACACTTATAGAAAATCCTCAAATTGATTGATCAACTCATTCGATTTGTGCATTTGAGTTTGTGTTTCATCAAGCAGAAGAATTCAATTATTCAAAAGCCAAAAACAAAGTGCTAGTGGGAGTGGCAAGGAAGTGAGCGGAAATGGTAGGATGTGGTCAAAAACAAAAAGTGTGTGTGGGCTACAACAGTCATGTCTCCTTTTTTTTACCAGATATTTTAATCAATATTTGCTGACCAAATGCTGCCAGAAATATTTGAAAAAAGCCGAAAAAAAAGACCTTAATATTTTGATTGATGGCCGTTTTTTTTTATAAAAATATATTTTATTTCCACTTTGGGAAAGGGTTCATGATAAATTGTTTTCATACTTGTATACATTTCTGTACATTTATATACCTATATATTTATATATTTTACTATATCTTTATTCCACATCAATTTCCTCATTATGTCCAAGCAGCTTAATTAAAATGAGCTTCTGCGTGTTTCGGTTTCGGCCACAAAGAACGTCTCGAAACCAAAACAAACACTTAAACAGGCATCATCAATGGACCAGGCAGCTGCTACCCTTAATGCGGGGAGCCAACATCCCCTCTCTTTCTCTCTCTCTCTCTCTCCCTCTCTCTTTGTTTTCCCCTCCCTTTTCGGTTGTACTGTTATCATGCATGGCTCATTTTGCGGACTGGCATTGCATTTAATTAAATCATAAATAAGCATAAAGCGAAACGCATTGACAATTAAACAAACATAAAACAGAAACCAAAATGACAATGTCTCATTCCCCGCACCCCTACCCTCCCCCCTCCATCCATTCAAATAAAATCTCGCAGAGAGTTACATCAATTGCTCAACAAAATGGCCAAAAACGCATTTTCAAATTGCATTTAATTAAGTCAATTTCCACCCACTCTGCCCAATGTGCAAAGCCATTGCATACTTTTGGGATTTTCGTTCATTTTGTGGGGATTTTTGTGTGTTACTCTTAATCTAGAGATGAGGCATATGACCTTTTATTGCCATGTTTGCACACTACGTAAATAATAATAAAAATACTAATTCCCAATAAAAATTATAGTGAGAGTCGGGAAATTAATTTTTGAAACCAATTTAGAATATGAGTGGAAGATCCTATATATATTCCCGTTCTCTGTCAAACAAGATTACACTTTGACTTTATTTAAATTAATGTTGTTTTTATATGAAAGAAAGGACCTGAAGGAACAAAATGAAGAACAGATTTGGGAACCGCTCAAGGAACTGATTTAACAACTGATTAAGAAACTGTTGAAGGAACTTATTAGGAAAGAAAATAATTAATTACCCTTTTCAAGTAAGTAATATCCTAATTAAAATGGTAGCCAGCTTTAAATTTTATATTCAATATAAAAACTATTGATACTATTTTCGCATTGTAATAGAAATAATTTAAAAGTCGCTTCAAAAAAGTTGTGGCTGCATTTATGATATTCGGTTAAAAAAGTGTGGCTGCATTTTTATTACGTAAAAATACGCAAACAAGTTTTCTTTATGCTTTTTATACTTTTAAGTGTCTGGCATCATTTTATTTACAACTAAAGAAGAGTATATTCAATTCGCGTGGACTTAATACAGAATTGAATCAACTTTCTTGTTTATTTTGACAAAATCGTTGCCTAAATGTCATGTCGACTGAGAGCAGTTTGAGGTTTCGACTGAGTTGATAATGATATGTTGATGACGATGATGATGATACTGATGACAATGTCATACAGATGACCGCAAGAGTTCCCGTTGACTGTTTGACCGATGAGAGGCAGAGAGACTTCTCCATTGAGTAGAGGTCCCAGTGGCAAATGCGTCTGCCTGGATTCCTGTTGTTTATTTTAATTACTGAAATTGCATTCGAGTGCCAACTGCCGAATGGTCAACTCCCCATTGCTCACTTGTTTTGTTAACATCGACTGCATCGCTGGCTCCACTTGTTGTTTCTGTTGTTGTTCCTGCTGACATGGCTGCATTTTGCTTTCATTTACGTTTACGTTTGGTTTGGTTGGTTTTGGCCATTGCCTTTGGCTGCAGTTACCCTTACCATTCTCCACCCACACCGCCCATCTACATTCATGTATCAAAGTTTGTTCAGGTAAAATGCCGCCACGCGCAATGGCCAAGCAATTGTTATGAGTGTCATCATCATCAAGCAGGAGCTGGAGCAGGAGCTGGAGCAGGAGCTGGTGCAGGAGCTGAAGCTGGCGCTGGACATGCGACACATTATCGATGCCCATGTGAAAGTGCTGGCTGGTGGGGGAAAGGAAGCAGGGGTGGCGGAGGGTGTTCAGTTTGGTTTGGTCAGCGAGCGAGAGCGCGCGTTTTATGCAAACACTTGGCAAACAGAAATGAAAGCATAATATTGAAGCTCATGCACCAGAGAGTTAGAGGGCAGGACAGGTGGGCGCTGGGTGGGTGGATGGGGTAGGTAATAGAGGTGCATGAAGTGGCAGGTAGATAGAGTTACAAGAGGCCAACTTGATGAGTATGCTGCAGGGGCACTGGGAATTGTGTATGCTTTTGGCTCTTCGACGAAAATGAAGCAAATTTAAGTGATTTCAAGTAGATGAAATATCTACTTGCGACGCGTAAACAAATATTTCCAATTATTAAAAGTTAACGAAAACAATTTTTATTAAAAATCAAATATAATGTAATAGTTCAGTCGTTTAATTTACTAATTTGTTTAATTTATCGAATAAATATATGTGTGTATTTTGAGTTTTGAATGCATTATATAACAAGAACCATATTTTCTACCTTAATTGTTTGTAATTCTCAACTAGTTCTAGCGTTGAACCTTTCGGGCTTAAAACGAAAGTTTGAAACAAACAAAATATAACATAAAGTTGAAATATTAAATGCATATTATATATTTATTTCATCTTCATCAATTTATCAAAGGACTAGCAGCATCGTTGGTTTTTCTAAGATTTCTAAGTTATATAGAATCAAATAATAATAAGTATATAATTTTTAGAAATATATATTATTAAAAGGAGAAGCAATTGTTATTTATTTTTCGATTCGACAAGTTTATCGATCTATTTCGTTTTATCAAACTTTTATTAAAACCAACTCGAGGTAATTTTTAACATGAAAAGTATATTTTCCCATTGTCAAATAATATTGTATATAAGTTTTAAACGAAACATTAATCCATGTTGTATTCTGCGGGGAGTCAAAATGTGTAAATAATTGAATTTATTTAATCTTTTCCACCTACGCTTTTAGTAAAAAAACCAATTAATATTTAATCAAAATTAAAAATGATTAACATTTATTAATTTAATGTATTTAAAAATTCGCCTATTGATTTTTGAGGCACTTCTTGTTAATATTCCATCAAAGGAATATCCAAATCCTTTTTCAAAAAAACTTAAAAGTTTATGCGCAAGTTTTCATCATATCTTATTCGGAATTACCTTGATTTAAAAAAGGAATATTAATACCTAAATACATAAATAATAATAATTATAATTTTGGAATAAAAACGTAATCTTCCAGCACAACAATAAACACGAAAAGAAATGCCAGAAAGCAGAGGCAACAACGCAATACGAGACACTCAAATGCGCTTTAATTAAAAATTAAATCCTTTTTGCGCTCATAATTATGCAGTTCTCACATGGTGGGTTACCCAACCCCAACCACCCCCAACCCCAAAAATAACCCCATTCTGTCTATCTCTCTCTCTGTTTTTCTCACGCTTGCTCACTCTTTCTCTTTCTCGTTTTCTCTGCAAAACGAGCTACGCTATGCCGAATTGGGCCTGGCCAACAGGCGAAGAGCTCATGTTGGGCGGGGCGTATGAGTAATAAATTTGTAAAGCACCAAAAGGGGTTGGCAACAAAACACTGCAAAAGCAGGCCAAGAAAATGGGAAAATACGTAGAAGAAGCAAAGGGAAAAGGCAACGGCATGTAATCAGTGAATAATTCAGTTATAAGAAAATAATTTTTCGCCAAACATTAAAAAAAAAATGGAAAAAATAACAGCAATGAGCCAAAGCAAAAGAGACAGACTTGGTTATGCCAGAGGACTAAATGGAAGGGTGGGGGGAATGGGGGACATACAACAATAACAGACAAAAATCTCGGCTGGGTAGAAAGACAACAGCAGCAGCAGCAGCAGCAGAAACCATGAAGACGACGACGAAGAAGACGTTCGGCGTCATGTAAATAAGAATTATGAAAATAATAATGGAAAAAGGATTAAGACGCGAACGCTTGCCCCACCCACCCTTTCACCCACCACCGACAAGGAGGCCTTCAGGCAGCCCAGAGTGGGGGAGATGGGAGGTTTAGGGCTTCAATGTTGCTCTTGGTTGCTGCTTTCTTGCTTGGCGAGCAGACATGAAAAGAAGACTGCAAAAATGTGGTTACTCTGAGAATGAGGAACAACTTGTCTTTAAAGACCACGAATAGTCAAATACCCTGTAAATAAGGGGAATACAATTCAAAATGTCTCGTTGGCTTTTTTTTGATCTACAGATAATTATATTTATTAAAGCTGCTTTTGAAAAGTATTCAACATCTGTAGACTTTGGAAATAATTAGACTCTAAGGTAAAGCCTCATAAGATTCCCTCAATTTCCATACTTCACATAAAGGCTGATTGCAGGAAAATTTTGTTTTACAACAAAGTGGAATACCATCTTCGTCGATCTTTGATCCCTTTGATCCATGAACAAGCAAAACAAAAAGATATATTTTTTATGCATAACTAAACTATTTCAATTGATTTTATTTTGTAGACTGAACCGAGAAACGGCATATTAGTAGCGATTGATTAACCATAACTAACTAAATTTAACGCAATATCAATGTTTTTACTATAACGAAAGTTAAATTCAGAAAATAAAACGATGAACATTTCTTTTCATAGCCTTGCAAAGTACAGAAGGAAGCATCTCCATTCATATGGAGAATATATATTCTTGATCAGCACGACAAGACGAATTAATATAGTCATATCCATCTGAATCAAGGCAATTGCATGTAGGTTTCTATATATGTACATATATCTTAAATTCATCCGGATCAGACGACTATATCATATAGCTCCCAAAGGATTTATAGCTCAAAAATAGAGGTTTTTAAATCGTAGTTTTTCGTGGCAAATTTGATCAAGAACGGACTACTCTATCATCAAGCTCTAATAGGAACAACAAAAATAATTTTTAGTTATTGAAAACATTTTTTTTCTCTTACGATTATCATCAACTATTCTCAATATTATCGTGATATCGATATACCCGATTAGCCCAAATTTGATGAATGAATTTTTCAAAACTAGTTTGCTTGAATTTCTAACATTCTAACCGGGCTATTGACTCTTACATTAGATTTTTGTTTGAAATCGCAATTTTTAAGAGGCGATTTCTACTCCAAAACTTTGCTCAATCTAATCCAATTACCAAGGTTTATCCAATTCGATGAATAACAGTTGGTTTGTGATCCTTATGATATTAATTTGTTGGTTTCATATACAATTTTCCAGCTAGAATGTATCCCGATTGTAATATTGCGCATACCCATAATAAGCATAATTATTTTGCAGGGTATGAGACAAGACACAAAAACAGAAGACCGCCAAAGACGATGAAGACGTCGCTTTCAATGTTCGGTTTGCTAGGGGAAGGGGGATAACTCGTGGGCTGCAAAAGGTTATGACGCTTTTGGCGTATGTGCCCGCCACGCCGCAGGTTGTCCAGAGGTTGGGGTACTCCACCGTAAGTGGGTGGGGGGGATGGGATGGGATGGGCTCCCACTAAGCCCACACGACATGCAGTCGCGTATAATTATGGCATTTTTACAGTGCGGCGGTGTTCGCCTGTTAGTTTTTCCTTGAATTTAATTACTTGCGCTTTTTGCATGAAATATTGAAATGTTGCCCAAGGGGTGCTGTGGGGGTGGAGGGTGCGGATGCCAGTTGCCAGTTGCTAGTAAACTTTGCTGCATTTTTAATGCGACCGCAGCAGCAACTGAAGAGAGAAAAGAAGCGAAGGCAAAAGAACATGCTTAACACCCAACCGCCGACGACACCTGCCTGATTTATAGCCAAAGACGCGACAATTTCCCACAGAGTCCTAGCATCCCCCAACCCCAACCCCTCCCCTTAACCAAACCGAACCATCCCTTTCCGCTTACCATAAAAGTTGTTAACATTTTAGGCATTTCTTCTTTCTTATTATTTTGCGTTGTTGTGCTCTTTTTTTTGCTACTTTCTTTTTAATTTCAATTTTCTACTCGACAAACGGCCACCAAACAAATTTGTCGGTATTTTGTCCTTGTTAGTCCTTGGCTCTAGGATGAGGCAGGAAATGTTAAGAGACGGGGAGCTAGCTCATTTCGTGTGTTGTTCTGTGTGTAATTGTCTTGTTATTGTTGTTATTTTGGAAATTAATTTTTATTTATAAGGCCACACTCCTTAGAGAGAAAGTCCTAGTGGCAGGTCCTGCCACCGGTCTTACAACGTGTGAATTGTGGCAATTACAAGAGGAAGCAGCCACATCCCACATCCTTAGACACTAAGCAATTATATTTCACATAAAATTTATAGCATTTACGGTTTTTATTTATATGCCAGTTGAATGGAAGAAGGGTGCGGGGCAGGAGGAGAGATACCTACACTAATAGGTAAGGTGAGGAACGGCCAAACTTTTGTTTCCATGAAGTGAAAATATTGTATTTCCATTGCGTGGGATTTTTAATTAAATTTGGAATAGAAAGTGGAATATAACCAAAACAGGAGAAAAGAAGAAAAGAACCCAGAATAATTTTAATTTTTATAAAAATTTTTTAAATATAAATGAAGATATCAATTCTAGCAATTGTGAGAAATATTTTTCACTACTTTTTCACTCCAAAAGTGTGATATCTTGTTTTAATAATTACCAAAAAATATTTTAAGAAAAATGACTTCCTCTTTAGCTTTCTTTGGAAACTTTTTAACCAGAATACCAGATTATATTCATTCGATATGGTTAGAAAATTAGTTATAGAAATGTCGAACATGTATTAAACTGATGTATAAATACTTGAATAAACTGAAATGTATTTTAATGTACCTCACATAAACATAAATTGCTTATTTATCCCTTTAAAAAAAAACTTTAGTGTGTAAAAATAAAAAGATTGCTCTTACTATATACAAATATCGACCTTTGACAGAAGTCCCATAATATATTCCTAATATCAAGCTTTAAAAGAGAGCATTACAGCTTTTCTCAAGAATTTTCAAGTCTAACTTTACCTTCAACTTTAACTTTAACTTCATGGTAATTAAAAATCCTAGACTTTATACAATTGAGTGGCATCAAATCCTTTCTCTTCTCTTTGGTTCTTTCAAATCCTAAGAGCAAAAAAATTAAAAAGAAATGGAATATATGAAAATTGCGAACATTGAGAACATCAAAGAGGCCAATAATTTGCATTTGCCAGGCCGACAGCTCTTAACAATGCTGCCATCCTCTTATATCCACCCCCGCTCTATCCTCCTACCACCCCCCACCACACCCCCACAGTCAACATTTATTGCCTTGACTTTCAAATAGTATTTTGGGTAAATATTTATACTTCTTTTGTCAGCAATTTTTTCAATAACTTTTAATACCTACATATATCATGACCACACAACAATGGACTCGGAATGAAAATTGGTAAATCGTTGGATTCGGCATACTTGGCAACAACAACAAAAAAACAGAGAGAAAAACGAGCTGCAACTTTGGACACAACGAGGCTTAGATACCCTTCCTGATATGTGATGCAATAGAGTACAATCATTTAAAAATATTCCTTACCAACCGAGGACTCAAAACTTTTCTGTTCATCATACGAGTAACTAAGTATTCAGCATTTGAACTAAGTTAGTTGAATTTATCCGATAATAATGCTACAAATAAATAATATTCTAGTTCTAACAAATTTAAATATATTAAATATATGTATATATATAATACTCTAGGGCTATTTAAATAAAATTACCTACTCAATTTTAAATTCAAAATGGCATTTTCATTACTCTCTGAAGAATTTATTTAACAGTGTCAAGCTAACTGCTTCTAAAGATGGGGAACCTATTTATGAAATCTATTTTCAATATTGGGGAGGCAGCTTAGCATGGTCTGTTTTTTGTCAAAGGGAACAGGACTGCATTAAATGATATTCATCTTAAAAGAATCCTTTGACAAGCCTCTTTCTCGGCGAGAGTGGCTCCTTTGAAATTTTCTATTGGTTGTCTTAAAACATCGGCTCAAAATCATTCAAATCTCCAAATGTCGTAAAATTGAAAAATTTTCCGATAAAAAAATAAGTAATTGAATTATCTAAAAATGTGGTAAGCCTGGTTTGGCTAAATTCTTCATTCTTTCCAAAATGGCGTCAAGTCTATAAAAATGGTTAGATTCTAATTAAATATATTATTTTTTGTTTTTGGTGTCAGAAGTTATGATTATGGAGTTTGTTTTTTTTTAAGTTACTATAAAGGATTCAAAAATGCAGGAGAAGCAATAGAAAATTATTCGATAAAGTATTGTATTATCCAATTTCTGAAGAACATTCAAATCAATCCTCGAGTACTTTTGGATAATTACAAAGAAGAACTCATAAATGGCTTAAACAATGAGGCAGAATGCCTCAACTCTTCATTGGACGTACTCCAACGTGAAAAATGCAAGACTTAACATCATCAAGTTGCCACATTCCATTGTTATATGTTAACCACTTAAATCATTATTAGCTTTTTCGAACTAACTTAATTTGGGAATTCTTGAGCTAAACTCAAATAAATATTATCATAAGTCTCATCTATCAGATTCCTCTTGAAACCAAAACAAACAAGAAGGCAGTAGAACAACGTCTTGGATTTTGATGCTGATTAAAAAGATATATCCTTAAAAGTCATGCAGACACTTTGATTCCATTTCTTCATGGCAAATATGAAACAATTTTATAATACCCATTGCAAGGGTATAAATAAGTATATGTGAAAATGTGAAAGAACAGAGACGACCATCATCATCATATATAGTCACACACACACACACTCGCACACACACACACACCCTTATCCGGTTGTTGGTCGTTTGTAATGAATAGCCTTCTGGCTGGCAATTTGAGACCGCACTTATCTGCGATTATGACTTTTTAAAATTACACTTTTCACCACAGAAAAGGAATATGGGCAAAAAAAAAAAAAAAAATTGCCTCTGACTCGCCCCCGATCTGGCACTGAAACAACGGGCAATTTATTGATGCAAAAAAGTAGCAAAAGGAATTTTTGTTCCTTCTCTTTCATATCCCATCATATCCATATCGGCAATATATCCCAACCTATACCTCAATTTAAAACAGGAAATGCCTCTTGAACTGCCATGTTCCCCCCTCTGAGTGTGTGTGTGTGTGTGTAGGGGGTTGGCTTGGGATGCCTTTTGATTTACTTTTATTGGCAGATTAAGTGCGTCAAAAGGTAGCGCTTATTCTCCTTCCCCTAAATTTGCCCCACTCCCCTCTTCACTTCACTCCATCCCTCATTGCTCCGTGAATTGCTCTATGTCTGCCATGAATTTTGTGAATTATTGAAATTTTTAACGCAAAAATAAAAAAAGAAGAAAGAAATCACGATAGACAACACACACTCACACACATATGTGTGTATGGTTGAGGGTATCAATTTTTATGACACAGTCGAAAAGTCACTTTTGATGTTTATCTTTCGAATTTTCTTTCGGATATTGACAGTTTATAATGTGCAAATGCATGGGAGCAGCAAATGGCATTTGTGATAATACTTTATATGGAATGAACATAATGCGTCTATATTTTTTTATACTTACATTCTTTGTGAAGATGTCTTAGGAACTTTTAGAATTTAATCTCATCAAATTGTTCCATACATAAGTTGGGATATCTTGGAGTATTCCCCGATTTCTTTGTGATCTAAGTTGGTTGGATTATACTCGTTTTTCATTATGCATTACTTTGAAATAATCAAAAGTCTTTGGGTTTTAATTGGATAAAAAATCCGACTAGGAAATTGGAAAATCAGCGAAGCTCATTAAAGATAAGAATAATAAATATTCCTTAGCATTTTCCAACATATGTGACCCAATTTTTTTTAACATTGACCTAAATTAACTACAAAAAAAAAAACAATTTCCACGTCTAAACAATTTGCAACCCTGCCGAAAATAGTATTCTATTCTATTTTCTATTTCCTCCCCCGACACTAATCTAATCCCAAAGGTGTAAATTCGACCGTGAAATGCGTAAACTATAAGCACACCCGAAAAACAAAAGGAACAAACCAACAGTTTTTATATGAATAAACACACACACACTCACATACACGTACACACACATGCCCATCAACCCCTCTAATCCTTAAGGATGGAGATGCTTTCTCTCTACTTTACTTGCATATATATTCCATTCTGTATGATAATTATAAACATAAATACGCGTGCCCATTTGCCACTGAATAAATCAGAAATATGATGAATACTAAATAAATGTGCCAGGTTTATGTGTTGTGTGTGTGTGTGTGTGGCTCTGGTCCTACATGTTTTCAACAATAAAACTGAAAGCAGTTCTCAGCATACTTTTTGGAGCCGCCACACACACACAAACACACACACAACACGCACACACACACACACTCACAAAAAAGTTAAAATAAAACCAACCCGAAAAACCGGTTTTTAATTAAGATTAAATGAGCAAAGGCTCGCATACCACACACACACACACATGGATTTAAATTTAAATGAGTGAAAGGATATGCTCTCCGATGTTCTCGACGTCGTCGTCGACGTCGGCGACTTCATCAAATTTACAGAAAACGTGTTAAAATATTCATTCTTATTTAAATCGAAAATGATGCGTGCTAGCATAGGTTTATTTAGTACACTGAAAAAAATTATGAGAAACTATATTAGGCTTCAGTTAACAGAAGCAGCTAAAACCATGTTGTAAATAAGTAAAATACAGTTAAATGAAATACTATATCTTCCAAACACTTACATATGTAACATTTTATCCACTCAAATGGTGGAATATACATCTTATCGTACTTTAAATACACACTACAGGTCGCTGCACAACAGTGTATTAAGCTCATTGGAGATCTAAAGATATGAAGACAAAATACATTTCTAAGAAGGCGATTTCTAAAATATATGTTCAGTCTTATAGAATTATCGAGTCGAACTTCCTAATAAAAAACTACTAAACAATGAAGTTACCTACTTTTTCATAAATAAATAATTATTTGAATAGTGAACATCTAAAAATTAAGTTCACCATATTATAAGAAATCCATTTCAAAAACATAGTTTTCTCATTCTATTCATAATATTTTAATACTATTATTTCTACATAATGATGTTTCTATATATTGAAGTTTTATATGGTACGGTGACAATTTATTATAGCGAAGTTTGACTGTATAAGTTAAGACTTTATCGTACCAACTTTTTCTTAATAATTTTCTCACATACCAATCCTTTATTGTTGGAAAATCAACTTTAGGATATTGAGAACACCGTTAAGTTTTCTAAATGACTTCTCAAATAAAACTTCCCCAATCCAGTCGAAGCTTTGTGTATCAATATTTCTATAATGTTTTAATAACTAATATAAAAAAGGTGTAAATTAAGATTAATTGGAACAAAGATGTGAATCGACTGTGATCCGTTATTAATATATGGAGCTAAAAAACCATTGAATTTTCGTAGTATTTCGTATTAAGAAAAGAAAACCCTGCAAAAGCACAAATAAAATATATTTTAACAACTTTGGTTCAATAAATGTTACAAATTATATTTTGATCTAATTAATGGTTTAAGAAATATTTTAAATATAGACAACAAAAATTTTGGATTAATATATTTATAATGAACATGATAATCGCATTCACATTCAAAACAAACATCAAAAAACTTTCAACAATTTTTTTGATTTTGTGTTTTTTTAAATTTCTATAAAACCAACAACACTGAGTAAATATTTTCCAGTGTACCTACATACTGAGATTTGCATATGAGAGGGAGAGGTATAATAAGCTACTTCAATTTGATAAGAATGTTTCACTAATACGTCTCCATTTATAATATTCCAAGCCACAACAGCAAGAGCAACAACAAAAAAGGGAAAGAAATGAAAAACTCTTAAAAATTAAAAAACTTTTGTGCCCTCTTTTGGCCAATTAAAAAGGACACACCGCGAAAGTCGCCCCTAAACAAACATAACATAAAGAAACACTGTCGCCCAGAAATCGCATTTGGTTACAAATAAAACGCACCTGCGGGGCCTATATAGAAACGAAGGAAAAACGAAAGCGAGTGAGTGCTTGAGGAAAATCAAGAAAAACACGCAAAACAATTATTCTTAAGATATCTCAGCGGCAACATTAAAAGCCAATTCGGGTTGATGACAATAGAAACAAAGCGCAACACCTGCCCCCAGGGCAACAAGCCGAGTGTCGCCCATTCGCCTCACAACCTGCCCTTGCCCCATAGACCGCTATCAAAAATGCAAAAGAATCAGCAAGGCAAACAATGCCAGGGCAAACAACAAACCGCCAAAAGTCTCCCGTTTTCCTGTTTTCCCGGTTTTTCTTTTTTTTTTTTTTTTGCTCGTTTTAGGCATTGACATGAAAAATAATGTCACCCTCACCAGCAACAGTAGCAGGAGTAGGGGATTGAGGGATGGTAGACGAGTATGGGGGGAAGGAGGGGCGTGGCATCCCTGCGCGACTTTTTTTTTTTAAATGCGTCTTCTTGTACTTGGGGATTTTTCCAACGAATTTTTGTGTCAACGCCGCATGTTGTTCTTGTTGAAACCCCGCAGGCCTTCAGACCTTCAACAAGAAATGTGGCAAGGGGCAAGTGGAGAGGGGGAAGAGCAAAGGGAGAGGCAGCTACAAGGTGTCTGAATTTTGAGGCTTGGTGAACTTTCTCATAATAGTTGGCATAATGGCTAATACTTTTTGCATCAAACATCATTTGCAAATTTTAATGATCCAATCTAATTGTAGAAAACCACTTATAAAGCGTTTTTTTAAGAGTTTAGAAGGGCCTTGATTAATCTTTGATAAGTAAATTAATATCATCAAAATGTAGAGATCAGAAGAGAATTTTTGTTTTTGCAAGACAAACCATTGAGTGATGTACAATTAGTTAATGTCACATTACTTAAGGAAACTTTTTTGTATTTACCTAGATAGCAGATATCAAAGCCATAACTCAGTTCTGTCTGATAGCTTCTTTAATAAACGACATACAATAGGCTTAAACATGAACTGAAACAGAAAACTATGATTGCATATAGCTAGTTATTGTTAGATATTGATTAAATATTAGATATTCGCACAATTATTGTGAATATTTGACCGAATTTTTATGGACAAGATTACAAGTTAGAGCCAGAATATCAGAAATTTTTAGTAAACCTCAAAATAGAGATAAAAAAACATTAATATTTGATGACTCTGACTAAGTTGAAGTTTGTAGGATCCTTGAAAAATTTGCCTTTAGTTAAATAAACCTAAAAAAAGAGTTCTTGTGTTAGCTTATAACCAAATGAAAATTGCAAGAGAAAAGCCAGAATAGGCCATTTCTCTGAGTAGACGAAATTTGTTTAATTTAAGTTAAACTTTTCTAATAATGAAGCCAATAAATCTTCGGTTTTTTGAGCGATGAATAACCTTTCAGCTCTTTACACAAAAGCAAAAAAAAATTTTACTGAACTTTCTTTTAGTTTTTACATTAGCTTTTTTAAGTTAGGTAATGTATTTCCTTTTCTAATCGTTTCTCTACTATATTTTATAATGTTTCAACGTTTGTTTTTACATTTATTTCCCCTATCAATTTTGTATTTACTTACTTGTTAATATTTTTCTTGAAGCTTCTTTGGCTGACTTCTTCTAGCGTCCTTCGGGGCATTTGGGCAACTCCCCACGAAGCTGAACGCGCTTCTCTAATGGGCGGCCCTTGTAAGCCTCCATGTCCTAGCCCAAGGGCAGTTTAAGTGACATCAAGCTCCTCCTACCTTTGATGTGCGTTCTATATAATTGTCACCATGGGTGTTGCTTGGTTGGCTGCTTGATTGGTCTCTGTTTTTGCTGGAAGACCACATCGGGGCACAAAGTTGAAATGCCAAAACGTTTAAGCGCAAATTGCGGCAATTAAAATTTGAGTTCGTCTCTTCTGCAATTGCTTTTTCGACGAAAACAGATGCCATCAGGACGATAAACACTTGACATGGCCAAAAAGAAATGAGTAAAAAGTGTGTGTGTATATATAGACAAACACGTTGTCAAAACCAATTTATATGCAAATACCTCGGTCGCTCGGTTGGCGTCGTCGTCGCAGTTGAAGTTGAAGTTGACTGCGGCAGCAGGATCAGTCAATTGATGAATTTTCATTGCATTTATTTGGGCATGAAATATGCTTGGTTTTTTTTTTTTTTTTGGTGAGTCGCTGTCGCGCTTAACCCTTCGTTGACCAACATAAAGCGGGGGCAGAGAGCCGCAAAGTGGGCAACACTTTTTGAATTATGCATAAAATTGTGAAAATTTGTGAAAATGAGTTGCCGCAACTGGGCAAAAGTGGCAGCAAATGAAACTTTACAACAGACATTTGAATATCAAAGCAAAGTGTGCTCTTTTCATTTTGAGCTTCAAAACTTTTCCTAGACAAATTCATTTAAATTGTAATCGAAATTCATACACACACACACACACACACACACGTACACATATATATTGTATATAGATATATATTTATCTCGTTTGTTTAATGAATATTCGTTTAAATAGCTGAAGGGTACCACAAAGTGATGAATGAATTAAAAGTTCAAACGAGGTCGAACAAGATTTGCGTTAATTAAACATAAATTGCAAATATCTCTTAAACGGCTTTATGCAAATTTAATGTTTGGTTAGTAATTTAACATTAAAGAAATTGTAATAATCATGAACGAATGATGGAACGATCTGGAAATGAAACAAACGACTTGAAAGGAACACGATTGGTGAGGTGAACCGCAGCTGTTACTATTCAGCACTATTCATGTATCGATATTTTTATCGAAGTTCTAAGAAACCTCAACATAGTCTTATGATTCTTCAGATGTATCATATAAAAAATACAAAAATGGGAAATAACCTAAATCTATGATCTAAAAGAATTGCTACAAACGGGTGGAATTTATGGGAAATAAGCCTAAAATACTTAGGAATAAAGTGATTAGATCTTGTGAACTTGAATTACTTTAATTCTTATCTGGACCTCTTGTAGTATATGTTAGTTACACAAACGGAGTGTATTCAACAGGCGCTGCGTTAAATAGTTTCTATATTGAGAACGAAAAAAGGGATAGTTCTGTTTTTCTAGTTAGGGAATTGAAAATTAATAAAAGTAGAGTAAGAAGATCTTCACTATCGATAGTGTAAAAAACTTTAATCTTCTATATGCCAACATATCGATAGTTTGCCAGCTCTAATATACTTGTAGGGCTGTTTGCCTCAACATTTCATAGAAAATTACTTATCATTCCTCCGACTAACAGCCACTAATTTGATTACTAATATGAAAACTATTGTGGATTTCACACCCGACGAGTTTGTTTGGATTGGGAAACTAGAAACTAAGATGTTTTGCAGTGTCTGTTTAATTAAGTCATTAAATTTACAGGTGCTAATCACTCCTTTCACTCCTTTTCACTATTTAAAAAAACCCGCTGAACTTTATAATATTTGTTAAACTGTAATTAAACTAGCACTGAATGCATTCATAACGGAAATAAATAATTTGTATTCATTTAAACTCAGTTTGAATAAACAAATCCATCGAGAACTGGCATACAGAATGAGCAACCAGATATATATCGTTTCACGAAACATTGTTCCACCTTATGGGCATGAAATTGCTTTCCGCTTGCAGTTGCCGTTTGCCCCTACCCCTACCCCGGCACACACGCTCTCACACTTGCCACACGCACCCCAAAATCCCAAAGTTGAAATCCTTGGGCAGAGAATTGCTGCCGCATATTATCCTGAATTGTTATCAACGGCAAGCGACCCATATAACTGCAGGAAGAAGGAAGAAAAAAAAAAATAAAAGTGCCGCCAGCCTACAAAATGAACTCAAACGAAAAAGGAAAAACAACATTTTTTTTTCGTTCTTGTTGTTGTTGTTTTTTTTATTTTTTAAAGGGGATGGATGCTCTGGATACTCTGGATGTTCGATGCTGGATGCCATGGATGCTGTATCGCCGGTGCCTGTAGATAGGCACAATAATTGTATCAAAAGCATATTTTCCATTCTGGTAGAGCGAATTTTATGCTTTTTCAATAAACATTAACCGATTTTTTCGGTATTTTTTCATAACCGAATAGAAATGGAGAGAAAGAAAAGTGGTTCGAGGGCGAGCAGCCAAAAAGTATGCAATCATTCATGCGTTCATTATTTCATAGACTTGTTCCCTTTTTTTTCTTCCTATTCTCTTGTATGCAAACAGAGGAAAGAGCCCCGAAGATGTTGGGAGTTGGGAATCGTGTGGAGACGGGCCAAACCAATGAGTTGGAAATATTTTTCGTTTAACATTTTGCTATTGGCTTTATTGGTTAAATCCCCAACTGACTTCCTTACCATTCATACTTTCAAACGTTTTGTTTTCTTCCCTGTTCTTTTTTTTTATTATTAGCAATTTTTTAATTTACCATGGAATTGAAAGAATTTTGATTGGACGAATGCATGATGTGAACATTTAATTTCGATGTAAAAAAAATGTATTACTTGTATATTTTAAAAATGGTTTTACATATTGTATAAAAAACATTTTCCTCGAAAATTTCCCAATTCCTTGAAACATTATTTTCGAAATGAATAGTTTTGCCAAAAAGTTTGACAGGGACTGCCAGGTAGGATACGCAAAGTAGCAAAAGAAGTTAGAGGCAAAAGCTGCTGGCATCAGAATCTCTAGAAAAGCAGCAACCAACACAATATCTTTTGCATTTTATAACCTTTTCGGGATATTCACACTTTGTTGTAAATATTAACCTTATTCCTTTATCGTTCTTCTTCGCATTATCGATTAATTTTTGTGGAATTCATTCACGATTCACACTCACATAAATGTGTTATAAGCTTTATGCTTTCTTAAAGGCATTTGTTTCAGTTGATGAGTGAACATTCCCCTGTCAGAACTCATATATATTTTAAGCCTTTTTTGTAGATGCAAAACACAATTTCAATTTCTTATGTAGTAATTATATTCTCACCCTCAGCGACGACTTCAGATCGATTTTCTTCTCATATTTCGTTCGGCTTTTGTTTACACAAAAATTATGTTTAATGAGCATCATTCCCCCAGCTTCCTTGTCATAGATTTGCCACCCATTTTACTTTTCCTAGGGGTTGGAAAAACTGACAATTATAATTACAGAGTCTTAAGTTTTTCTCTCTCTCTGTCTCTCTTTCTCTCGTTTTCACTTTCTCTATTCTGTTTCTGTGTGTGCGATTATTTTAATTAAGGGTGTTGTTGCAGGACATAATAAAATTCGATATATTTATGTGTCACAACTCATAAATCCAGATGATTTCTACAATAAACAATAAGAGAAATGTGCCAACTTTATGTTTGGCATAAAATTCGAAATTGTCAGACATCATATATGTGTACAAAAATCATCTAATCAACAGCCAGTAATCAGTTTTTATAGACCAAAGAGTCAAAGTCAGAAGTCCTCCACACCAAGCGCCAAACGAAGCAATCATAACTTTTGCTCATATGAAGCGAGTTTTATTTTCGCACGTTGATAATTTTTATTGGATGCCTGGGCGAGTTGTGATATTGCCCGAGTACATCCTGTGTCTCCAGACCTGTGTGTCCTTTGCAAATAAAAATAGGTTTTTGCTGCGCTTTTATTTCCCATACCAAACACGCTGGAAGTTCCCTTTTTGCGTCCCCTTGGTAATAATCATTTATTTAATGTACCCAAACATTTATTATTTCCGTTGGTTTTTTTTTTTTTTTTTCGTTGGTGGTTGTGTCCTGTGATGGGCAAAGTTAGATTGGACACTTGCTTAATTTTCTCCTAATGAATCTAATTGAGTTTATCAAGTGGCCAGAGCATCAGTGTTAATGCTAATGTTGTCGCCAGATTCTGTTTTGTGGGTGACCTTCGTCCTTTTGGTCACGGAGTCTTTAAGTTACTTGACCTTCAGTCGAATAAAAGTATTTTGTTAAGCATGGAATGAAATTTCAATACGCGTTATCAGAACTATCATTTGGCTAACGATTTTTACAGTTGTATGAACTAAACATAAACTAAAATCTTTTTCGATTTGTTTATTGTGACCCTTAGGCCGTCTTTAATGTAAGTTCCTATTTCTCAGTATAGCTTTAAGACAATCAATCGAGATGGAAGATCTTTTAAAATCTTGATGATCCCTTTTGAAAATTTAAAAGTCATCTTAATTAAACTCCATAGAAAAGATCCTGAGTGGGACTGTTTTTCACTGAATTATACAATCAACTCGCCAAAAAATACAAAAGGTACTTGATTTTATGGTATATTTAAATAAAAGAGAATGTTATTTTGGCTTTATCATAAAGAATTCCCTCAAATATGGTATATATTTTAAGACTTATCATAAGAGATTCATTTGAATTTTTCTCTACAATTTGAATAATAGTCCAATGACTGACAATTAACAAAAAAATATACAAAATGAGAGTCACAATGACAAGCAATTAAATAAAATAGAGATATTAAAAAAAACTTGCATGCAAATATACGATCAGTAATTAACATATAGACAGATGACAACTCAATGCCTAACAAACCCTCAATGGAAAGATATAAAAACAAAACCCTTAAGAAAAATGAAATAAAAACAATTGGCAATTGGCCAAGTAAATGACATAATTATATATAGTTTTAAGCCAACCGCATGAAACATGCTAAAAATGCGGAAACAAGTATTCCTCAGCTCGACCACAAAAATGAAAAGGAATAAAAACTTGTGTCGTCATCTTTTTGCGGCGACAGTTGCACCCTGACCCTTGTTAGCCAGTTGACCGCAAAAATATGCCACATGAAATTGAAATTCAATTTGGGATTCTTTTTTTTGCTAGCTTTGGGCCAAATTGAAATTGCAAAAAGGGCAACAAAACGTATTGAAATTGGAATTGAAATTGAAATTAAAATTGAAATTTCATTGCCTACTTCTAGGCAGCAGTAGCAATTAAATAAACATAAAATGTCAGCGACTTTGGGTAAAAGGGACGATGCAAAATGCTAGCAAGAGAGTGGGGATGAGCAAGTGCTGGGGGAGGGGAGTAAGGGGGTTTTAGGTGGGTAAATGCTTTTGTGGTCGTTTTAAACAAAACCGCAGGTGTTGCATACATTTACCAGCTTTGCATTAATTATGATGTGTGTTGTGTGTGCTGTGTGTGTGTGTGTGTGTGTGTGTGTGCGCATTGGTTGCTTGGGGTGGGTGGTGCTGGGGGGGATCGTGGCTATTTAACTATTTGCCGCACTTGCTGCCAACAAAACTGTAGCATACTTATGGGCTAAAAGTAATTTTATTGCCCAAGCTGCAGGAAGTTGCATAGACCAGTCGAGAGTCCTGGGAATCCTGCACAGTTCCTTCGCCCATGTGTGTGTGTGTGTGTGTGTCTGTGACCCGTAAACTTTACAGTTTCTTTGTTTGGACTTGGTCCTCCACCTTTCCCCATCCCCCAACCCCCATCCCTCCATCCCAGCCTCTCCATTTGGCAAGTTTGTTGCCTCTGTTATTATTTTAGTTCGTATAGTTTTTTGGCAGTTGCCTCGTTCTTATTCACCCAAACCTTCGTTTCAGTCCCTGCGCATAAAATGTTATTGCAAAAAACTATTAAATTTCTCCAGAGATGGAAATATGATCAGAAATTTAAATCGATTTATTAAAAGCCGTCGTCGTCGCCGCCGTATACCAAAAAAGGACCAACTTGCATCTGTTCTTGGGTCAAAACTATGGATACAGGGCACCATGTGTTGCCTCTCTCTCAATCGAAAACTTTTGCAGCAACGCGAAAGGTTTCTCCTTCATAGTATGCAAAGCATTGCAGGCAAATGTTGCAAAAGTCACCGTGGTTAAGATGGATTTGCTGCAAAATTGTTGGGGAAACTATAAAAGTCTTACAAGATAGGGGAAAAATTGTTTTAAATCGACAATAACTTTTCACAAAGATCATTTTGAAGTTTAAAATTTGAACCCCTTGACAAGTAATATTTAGTAAAAAGGAATTTACTTAGATCAGCAAATCCCACGAGTTCTACGGGAGAGTCGAAAGTCTGTCGATATTTCCATTCCAAATGAAGCAGGACCGAAAGCCATTTGAATGCAATTTGACCAGTAAAATTTTGAAAGTGGTCATTGACTAAACCAAGTTAAGATGGTCTTTAGTATCTTTTGAAAAGTGTTCCAAAGACAGTGACACCTTGAAAACTGTCCTGTCGATCTGCAGTCACCTTTTTCGCATCAAATTTTCAAAATCTGAATAAAAAGTTTCAATTTAGATCTTAATTATATGCCAGTTTTTCATTTCTAAAAAAAGAGTGGATATACAAATTGTAAGATCGTAGACAATTTTCTAACTGTGTCCCACTGTGCACAGTTGTTCATCTTTGGCATAAAGCAAAAAAAAACTCTGGGTTAAATAAATTTACTATGTACACTTAATGTCTAGACAAAGCCTCCAATTACCTTATCCGATTACATGAAGATTTGCTCTCAACTCAACGAAGTGTTGGACGTTGACGACTACGAGGATGATGGTGAACCTTTGTCCTCCCCAGTTGGTTTCTGGAAAACTGTCGAACCCTTGACCCGGCATGAAGAGAGAAATCTTCATATTACTGTTGTCCCTTTTTCGGTTTTTTTGGTTTCACTCTGTTTTCGTTTTGTGGAGTGAACATAATTTTGGGCCAAAGACGAGAAATTTCCACTCACACCTTAACCGAAAAAAGGAGTTAAAAAGGCACTTAAGTGCCTGGGCCCAGGATATACACACACACACACACACTGTTACACCGAGAGGCTTTTGGGGGTTTTAATTGAAGTAGTCCTTGTGTCGTTTTTCAAGCAGGTGTAAAGTTAAATCATAAAATGAAATTAAAATAAACCAAACAAAAACACAAAAAAGAAACAAGAAAAACACCGTTACGAAAACGTAATGAAGTACGGAAATCTGGAAAAGAAAAAAAAGGATTAAACAAGGATAATTCCCACAAGGATTTCTATATAGCGAGCGAATAACTTCCCTTGATGCCCATAATTAGCTCAAAAACTTGTTAAAAATTTTTGGAGAATTTTTTTCGTTTTCTTTCTGTTTGGTTGGCAATTTTTTTTCAAGAATTTTTAGTTGAAAAATTTATAAGCAATGCCTAGAACACACAAAGGGTGGAGGGCGTGGCAACGGCAACTCTTTTGTTTTATACTATTAACCACGCCCACACACAAACACATACACACATACAGCCGCCCACTCAGGCGTTTTTGTCATATTACAATATAATTTATTAAAATTCTTATTTAACCAGGCAAAGGACAGCATCAAATGAAAAGTGGCAAGTGGAGGAAAAGTGGCGGCAAAAATGGGTTCGCTGGAGAAGGAGAAAGAAAGAGAGAGATGAACAAAAAAAACCCTGCTTCTGCCATTTAAAACAAAGGCATCTCGTTAGTGTTGCATTTTTAATAAAAAACCAAAAAAAAAAAAAAATAAAAGAACCCTCCTCACATGATATACTTACAGACAAAAAGCAAAATTATTACATATTCATTCTTTTATATAATTTTCTCTCTTAGTAATTTTCGCAATTTTATTTCTTTACTTTTTTTGTATAATTGCCACTTTCTGGTAGAATCATTAAATAGATAGTGAAATTCTCTCTCTAATTGAAATATCTTTGTGAAAGGCAAAGTAAATTTAAGTTAACTCAAACAGAAGACTTCAATAATGTGAGGAGTCCTTAGCCTTTAAATCTTTTGGGATGTGGTAATAACTATCTATACAACTTATACTGGGAAACTATATTTTTAGTTGAGCATTTCTTATTCTTATTTCAGCAAAATCAAAGAATGAGTCATGCTTACCATTTATACCTTATGATCTATTGAAAAATAAATTTGTAAATTTTTAATTCTTGTTAAAAAAATTTGTTTATAATTTATTTCAGGGAAAGTCTTTCTCCAAACGCTCTAGATAATAGTAAGAGCGGAAAAGGAAAGGCGTGGAAAATAAAATCAAGACTTTATACCGGCAAAATCGGGAATTGATTAGAGATAAATTAAAAATCCTTTAAGCAATTAGGAGTATTGCCTTAGATGAGTAAAGAAATTTCCATGGCTAGGAATTGTATTTTTCAAGCCATCCACGTCCAAACGTTAGCCTAGATTATCCATATAGATAGCTATGGGGCAATCATCAGAATTCTCTGAAATGTTATTTCCAAGCCAAAGCACAAAAATGTAATGCCTTAAGAAAATTAGCTAAACAAATGATGCAAAATGTAAAAGGCGAATAACAAAAAGAAAAGAAGAAAAAAAATGCCAGAAACAGGGCAATTAAAGGGCCACCAAAATAGATTCTTTCCCCCCGAACCCCAGAAGAGGCAACCGCCAGGAACTGGAACTGGATATGGAAATGGAGATGAAGTTCCTTCCGCCAACAGCCCCAAAATATCCGAACCCCCAGACCCTAAGGCCGGGCATCGAAGCAAACGGAAAATTCATTACAAACAAATTAACAAATAAATCAAATTTCAATACGAAAATTTGTTTGCGAAAACAATTTGTGAAACTGATTTTGGAATGGAGGAGGGGAGTATTTTGGGGACTGGGTAGGGGGACTTACAAATCGCCTGTGTGATGACTGACAGGCGGCAAATCGGTCGACTGAAAGACGTCTCTCGCGCAGCAGCACTTGAGAAATCATTTATCTAAATTAATTCCTGTCGTTTACATTTGCCTCAAAAACAAAAATCAAAGATTAAGACAAACATTTACTACTTTTCAATCCACCACCAACAAAAAGAGGATTCAGCAGCAGGACCAGGACCATGACTACCGCCTGCCAATTGCCTGGAAGCTAGACAAACTCACGCCTTTGCCTCATCCCTTTGCTTGATAAATGACATGGCTCTTGTGTGTGCCTCTGACTCTGATTCAAACTCGGTGTGTGTGTTGGATCAACATTTTGCCATGAAATGAGCATTGCGTTTAATAACTGAACTTTGAAAATTCCAAGAAAACTCTATACACGTAAATGGAAACACAATTAAAATTGTTCATTTTCAACCCTTTTCAGCGGGTGGTCGCTGAAATCGCTTGGGAATCGCTAAAACAATCGCGAATGTGTTTATTCCAAACGCTCAAAGCTCACTGTAAATGAGTGGAGTGGCGTGGAGTGAAGTGCCGTGACGTAGCATGGAATGGAATGAGTGACTGTATTGTATGTCTGTTGAGTTATGTTCTTTAATAATTAGTTCTGTCAGTGGCAGGCAATTATCAATCAACAAATTGCAGCTTACTTTGAATCTGCCTTTAATCACATATCACAAGATATAAAATTCTAATTGACTCTCCATTGTGTTACGTATAGAGCGGGAAAACTATTACAAAAGTCATTTAATTCCATTGATCTAACATCTGTGAGGGGAAAAAAAATAAGATTCAATAAAATGACACGCAAATGAGAGAAACAGTTTCAATCACACAGATAGATCGGCAAGATGTTGCAAAACTAGAAATATCATTGGGTTAGGTTAGGTTGCATACAGAGATTTTCGATTATATAACGGCACTTAATCATGGATATCAATTATAACTATAAATTATAATTAAAGTACAAGTGTTTTGCAATTGAAACTAGTTATATTACACTTATTTAGAATTAATTAAACTACTTTTACATAATCTACTTTAGAGCTTTATGTAAAAACAAATTCCTAGACATTCAACTGGTAGAAATAAGAACAAAATTTGATTAAGATATCGTTGATTAAAATGTAATAAGAATTGACAAAGTTACTCATGAATAAAACTGGCGAAAAATTCGAATTCATTAAGTATATTTTTTATCTTTTCTTTCTTAAACTGTTACCAAATTCAAATTCTTTGGACAAAAGCCCTACAAGTTCTCAATTTTATCGCAAATGAAATTGTAAATTGTATTGGTTAATCTTAATAGTTTCATTTCAAATATTAATTCAAACAAGCCTTAAAAAATATACACATTTGTTTTTTGTCATACAACAATAGATAGTACTTAAAATGCTTAATGTTTAGATATGTTAGACTATGAAATTTTAAATAATGTGGAAAATCTAGGTGATAAGCTCACTTATTCCTAAATTAATAAAGCATATAGACTGAGAAAACTCGTGTCCGATTATGAGGTGTGCCCTAGTACATATTTTATAAAATTGTGGTATTAATTGTGATTAAAATATCAAATGGAAAGCCTTATTACAGACCATAATTGAAAAAGTTACTTATCAGGAGCAATTAGGTTTATAAAACCTCGCGACAAAATGTAATTTCTATGTAAACAAATAATTTACGCACGTATTACCTTTGTTTTAATAATGCTTAATTTTAATCATGTTACTATATTAAAGTTAAATGAATACTGAAACTTTTAATATTATGGATAACATAATCATTTTTTTTTAGCAGTCTTTCAAAGGGTCTAGTTAAAATCATTTTTATTAACAAAATCTATATCTAAAACTTAAAATTATACAACAAACTAAGCCCACAATGATAATTACAATTAAAATTACACTTTTCATTTTGATATAAAATTACTAATTTAAAAATAACACTATAAATATGTTAAGGCAACAGCCATTGTCCTAAGAGTTTTAAGTTAAAATTCTACAATATTCGTCGTAACTAGAGGTAGTTATAAATTTGGCATTTCTAGAGAGTCTTGTATAGATTGACTAATCCAAACCCTTGGCACTCTTTTGTGGTCTAATGGTATCGACTAAAACACTATTGACAAATGCCGGTGATTTGCGAGCATAGGCCACAACCAGTTTATAGGCAGATATAAAACGCTGATCGTCCTCATTCTCTTGGTTACCCTCTTGTAAATTCATTGAGTTGACTACTTCAATGTAATCGTCGAGGAAACTCCTCATGCAGATTCACAGGCATACGATCCAAAAATGGGCAAATTGCCTTGAAGTTGTCTTTAAGTAAAGGAGAAAATTTCTATTATATTTTTATCTGATTATTGTTTAGTTATAAAAACTCACTCTTTAGGGTCCTCACGCCTTCATAGACAAAGACCTCGTTCCGCACTTCCACATTGTGCTGCACAAAGCCCACTTCGTTGAGTAGTTCACTAAATTGCTCTCCCGGATTTGCACTATAATGTAGGGGCGATATAAATTTCTCCACATCCTGCATATATCCAGCCCATTTCGATTGACTACGTAAAATCTTATAGACTTCATACACAGGATTGGAGGCCAGGAAGACCAAAAGGCAATCGCCACCTTCTTCATTTTTGAGCAAATTGTATATATTAGTCACAGCTGCACGTAAATTCTGGACCCAATGCAAACAATAGAATGAGGTAACATGATCGAATTTGCCTCTCAACTCCTTGGGCAACTGATCGCAGCCAATGTCGAGCACTTGGAATTGTGTGCTCGGATCCTGGTGATAGAATTTATTGGCAAAGCCAACCATTTGAGTGGATATATCGGTGCCGATCAGTTGCGCCTTCTGCGGCATCAGAGGTCTCACAAAGTCCATCAGCACATTACCCGAACCGGAGCCCACGTCCAGCAACTTATCCTCACCATCCGGACGCCATTGGAAAGTGGAGGCATACTCATCCAATACCAATTTGGCATCATGTCGCTGCACTTGGTTCGAGTGCTGATAGAGTGAGGCCTGATTCATATTAACAACTGATTCCGAAACGCACTCGAACTGTAGCTTTTATACCTGGACCCAAATATCTCCAAGCTGCCGTCAGCGACGATGTCGTCAGCACTCTTCTTCTCTCTTTCAGTCGCCCTCTCGCTTTGGATATAAGTATATGAGTTGATGACGTCGCATATTAGAGATGGGTTTGATTTATTTTTAAAGCTTCGAGGGAAAATCGGTTTAGTTCCGGCTAAAGTCAGAGAGAGACAAAGAGAGTGCTGAGAACTCTATGATTTGCCTCCCAGTTCGAACTACACTAGCCTACAAGTTCTTATACAAAATACCCTAGAAAAATATTGTAAGTGATAAATTCAGACTATCTAGAAAGAAAGTTAAACTAACCTACAAATTCTTAAAAAAATAAATCAACCATCCAATTCTTGAGAATAAAAACAATATTCAAATGTAAAAATATGCAAAAAGTTCTGACTAAATTTACACAGGTTTCCCTCACATTTTCGAACTATGCTACAAATCGCTCGTTTTTCTTTTATAGCCCATAGAATTCGTTACTTTTAAGCCCGTTTTAAATTTGTACTTCAGAAAATATACCTCAAAGCAATATGTAAATATGTCCATTTTTTTATCCCCAAAATTCATTTTTATGGACGTTATTCACAATTTTTTTTTTACATTAGCGACATATCTACAATGAATAACTATGATTTTTTGGAACCGCAAGAAAAAAATCGATTTATAAAAAAAAAAAATTTTGCGAATATGAAAAACTACCAAAATGTCCTTTAAAATTAAAAAATTCAATACACTTAAAAAATAAAAATCAAATTTGAAAAAAAAATGTATTTTGCTATGGAATAGGTGTATATATTTTTAGAAAACCATGATCCGAAATAATTTTGGTATTGCACAGTATAATCTATATTTAGATGACTCAAAAATATGGAGTAGCCATTAGAAAAATTCGTCTCCTTGTAAAAAAAGAGAAGGCCAAATATAAGTATATAGGCAGTACTTCAAATTTGAACAGTCAACGAACTTTAAATGCTTTGTTACTTTAGGTACATATTATAAAAAAAAGGGAGAAGCATTCTAGTCACTGTATAATGATAAGGTCTCGCAATATTTAGTCGACATAATAGAATGATTTTTTTATGGCAAAATCTACAAAGTATTGCTAGTTTAGAAATGACGTAAACCTTAGACAGAAAACGTGATAAACTTAAGTAATGTGAAACTAAAATGTAGAAAAGCTTGTATGACGCATTTTTGCTTAGTAAAATTTACGATTCTTTGTAATATCTCTAGCTCTAGTACTTAAAAGCTTAAGAAAGTTTAAACTCAGCAGAATATCATCTTATATGACAGGGTTAGACAATATATAACACACTCTTTCATAAAATAAGAATAAAAACAAGAATGAATAAAAACATGATTATCTACCAAAATCTTTGTTTATTTGTACTAAAATAACTTCAAAAATCTCAAGAGAGATTTTTCGAAACGATCTCATTGAACATTGAAAGCTTCTTCATAAACTTTTCACTGACTTTGAGAATATCATCGAATATTTTATGCAATAGTTTTTCCTGTATGCCAGTGTCAGTGTCACATAGAAACCTCGTCCGAGTTGTTGTTGTTATTGCATTCCATATATTTTATCTGAACAGATCGGAACGAACAAGCTCAAGTTCTAGGTCAATAGAGCTTAGCTAATGCTTCCTCTCTCCCATATGTATGTACGTAATAGTCGATCTTGTTCGCGTTGTCTATAGAAATGTAAATCACATTGAACTTGTAGATCCCCCGATAAAAATTAACATATCGCTTTATTTTTTAATTTTGTGGATTTATTTCTTCATTTATTTTTTTGTTACGGTATACTAGCCAAGTCAAATGAGGCAGCCGAAAAACGAAATTATATTTTTGGTAGGAAATCGGTCCATCGATATCGGTTCATTGACCTACCTCAAGAAAAAGATATTTTTATAAATATCTTAAAGAAATTATTTCATCATTCACAAAATGCTCACAACTCTATATATAGTCAACATTTTTGATTTAATTTCCAAGTTTGATGTTTCAAAGAAGGAATGAGGGGAAGTCACCCTTTTCTCGAATCTTTTTGTGCTAGTGTGGGGGCGGGGTGGGGAAGAGAATATAAATTCATTAAAAACATTCCATTTAGCTGCAAATTACATTTGTGTAATTGCTCTCAGTCCCGCTAGATGCTTATGGATATTCCAAATATTTCACATATGAGTACGACGTTTGATGTATCACATGATGGAGTCGTCCTGCCGTGTCAGCCCTGGATATGCGACATCAAAAAGCCAGGCAATTGTTGTTATTTTTGGGTCGGTGTTCTCTTGGATTTTAATGTGTGGGCGTCATGGCTGGTTAATTGCATTTGGCTTGGCTTTCTGCCGAAAAATACTTCGAGGGGTTTTTGGCAATTATTAAAAGCTGTCGATTCAATAGCTGTCACACAGAAACACACGGGGAATATCAATTAATACTCGAAAGGGTTTTCTAGATGGCAAATACGCATCTTTATTTAGCTGGAATGAGTCTTGATTTTGGAATTTCCCAAATTGATGGGAAAAAACCGTCACAAATATGAAAAGGTTTCCGTTTTATTTGTTTTAGTTGAGGTGAGTGGCGATTCTTGGCATTGGCAGATTGTGTACTTAATTTTATGTACACTTGGGCAAAACAGCAATTGATTTATTCCTCAAATGAAATTCGAAGAGTGTATAATTTTAATTAAATGAAATATAATTAATTATTCTTATTGTTTAACCAAACTAAACAAAAAGTAATTTGCTTTTGTTTTAAAATCTTAAACCAAATTGATTAAGTTAATATACAAACAAAATTGGCATTAATGATTTGCCATCTATATCTAAAATAAACAAGGAACTATCTTATCAGAATATGCTTATGAACTTGTTTGTCAACTGGCGCACAACATTCAATATAGCCTCCGTGGCGCAATTGGTTAGCGCGTTCGGCTGTTAACCGAAAGGTTGGTGGTTCGAGTCCACCCGGGGGCGCAAAACAATTTTTTTTAAATATCTTAGACACACTTTTAACTATTTCTACATAAATTTAGTTCAATGAGAAAAATTCAAATGAAATATTTAAAGGAAATAAATTTTTATTACATTGTTTAATACTTATATCGCATGAACTCAAGTATTTTCGTTATATGACTATCTAGGCCTTCAGTCAGTGCTTATTTGCATCAAAATATTAGTAAATACATAATTCATATTTCCTATTCATTTCTTATACTTATAACTTTAATCAATTTATTAGCTTATAGAATATAGACTTTCTGTAATATTAAAAAAATATTAATGTGTCTTAAAATGTTAGAAAAGCATCTTAGATCAAGTGAGATCCCTAATCTTATAAAGTTCATATTCATAATTGATTTTTAATAGCTTTAGTTAATGTTCTCTACTTCTTTTCATTTTGTAAGTACTTTTTCTTCACTTTATCTTTTTTCTTTGTACTTTATGAAAAACTATATAATTTTATCTCTTTAAAATAACAAATTATTAGATGTTTTTACAATATTTTTTCTCTATACAAGAAATCGATATAAATAGAATATGAAATAAGACAAATTACTTTAGCTAAATTTGGAATGCGTTAAGTTTTTCTTCACTTTATAAGGTTTATGAGGAGTAAAAACAATGTACAAATATTTTTTTTGAGTTCCATGAATAAAAAATAAATTTGTTCTTTGGTTTTCTCAATATATTTCGATCTCTCTTTTCTTTGTTTCTTTTCTTCTCAAGAAATCTGATTTGAAATGATTTTGTAATGATCAAACTGTATCTTTTCTACTAGAAAATTTTTGTTAAATTCAATATCTATAAGTTCTACCAAAATCTCCAATGTGTTGGCCAATTAAGCCCTTTTGCACAACGTTTCCTTTTAGACGTTTTCTTTGTGTTTTCTTTTTTTGTGTTTCTCCTTCTATTTTACTATATATTTCTGGGCAACTGCAAATATTGACGCCCATTTGACTGAAGAAATATGTATGTATGTCTGACCATGCATGTGATGGGTGGTTCTGTATAGTTCGACCCCGTCAAAAAGGTAATGCAAACAAATGCTCATAGTTTTATGTGATTTCTAATGGATTCACACACACTTGCCACACCCCCACACTTGGCCGCCCCCCTTCCATTTCATCATTCGCACACACTTGAGAATGATTTCAAGTTTATCTACACACATGCGGATGTATATATACCTAGATTGTAGTAGCTAAAACTTTTGCATATGTTAAAATAACAATAAGAAGAAGTCAGAAAAGGGGTTGAGTTTCGGTCTACCCACATAAATAGATAGATAGATATAAAGTGCGAGTAGTTGGCAGGGAAATGAGTTTTTAATGTCCCAAAGGGGAATACCACAGGGAAACTTATGTGCGTATAAACCATATGTGAGCGGATTTAAAACACAAAGTAAACGGTGATTTGTTGTTATTGATTAGAACGGACATGCCACGGGGATACCGGGGATACCGTGGAGGCCAAGGAGGCCAAAAGGGTGCCTGGCAAAAGGGTATTGGGCAGACCGACAGAACTCTAAGAAGAACCCAAAGAAGACGCATGGCCGCAAACTTGATGAGTATTTAAAAGTTTTCCATTGTGTGTTTGATGAATATTTAATTAAGCATAAAAGGAGTTGAAATTTTCCTCTGTTGCTACAACATGCAAAGAAAATAAAATGTGCAAACGAAGCAGGGCTAACGGGGTTTTGCCATCCCCTTAGCTTGGCTTTCTATTTGCCTTAAGAGTTTAGGCCAGGCGAAAGAATAAAACAAAATCAATTAACGCGTTTCTCTCTTCCTGCTTTATGTTATTTAATTTTTTTCTGTTCTGTTCTTTTTACTTTTGATTATTTTATTATTTTATTTTACAAGTTGCCAGCAAAAGGCCAGCCTCAATTTAATTAAATAGTCAGCCAGGCTCCACAATGCCCTTCTATGCCTTCCCCGCAACTCTTTGACTTGCTGGTTTCTTTCGATTTTGCGTTTTTTTTTTCTCATCTGCCTTCTTGTGATACCCTATGTAGGATAGGTATATGGTTTTCACTAACATTTTATACCTAACCTCAACCTATTGGCCATATCGCTAAGCTATATCTTCAAAATTGATTACTAAAAAGCCTTAACTTATTTGGGAACAAGTTGCTGTAACTATTTTAAAAGAGCTAAACAATCAATTAATAGTTATTATTGTTTGGTAGATATATTAAAACTAAGGAAAACTGTATCTAAGGAACATCCACGACAACCCCAAGATATCCTTGTATTTTACGTGAATGCTTAATATTATTAAGTCAATATTTTATCTATTGATAATAATCGATACCTTTCATAATAACAACATTTGGATTCCTCAAGAACAGAGTATCATCAAGTCGACACTGAGTTTTTAGTTATTCACATTTTTATTTTGTTTTTGGCAACTTCTTTTCGGCTGCTCATTAAAATTGAAAGGGGTGTGGTGGTGGTGGGGGGATGGATGAAGGGCAAAATAGCCAAAAGCTAGTGAGTGTCGATGGCAGCATGCAGCCTTTCTCTTTTCCCCTCTCCTCCTCCTCTCTCGCTCTGTCCTCCATTCCATTCTTTTCTCCTGTTTTTTATATTTTTTTCTATATTTATATCTTCGTTCTTATATTAATTTGTTTTCTTTTTGTTTCGATTTTGTGGGCGATGGAAAAATTAATTAAAAATTAAATGAATGAACGTGAGTGGAAAGAGGAGAGAGAGTGGGGATCGCCTGGTGGAGGATAATGAGAGCCCCTAAGCTGATTTTGCGCTTAAAAAATATGCAGAAAGTGAAACAAAAAACGAAACGAACGAACAAAATAAAATGCCATACAATCACAACCCAGCCACGCCCACTTCAGGTAAATAAAGAACAACAAAAAACGAAAGAAACAAAAAATTGTGCAATTTTTTGTCGCAACAATTTTTTTGTTTTTATTTTCATTTAATATCATCGGGAGGAAGAAAAACGCCAAAAGAGAAAGGAAGGAAAAGACACAGGAAAAGTGCAAAAAAATGGTGAAAATTTTCTTTAACGTAACAAAATATTTTTATAAAATAATCAAGTTTTTCCTTTACTCGCTGTTTTTGTTTTGCTGCAACATTATTTTTAGCTCCAGGGTGGGGCTGAGGCAGGGGGAAGTGGGAGAGGTTTTGTTGGTTTGGGTGTAAATTAAAACTGTCCGGGGGATGGGAAATGCTATTGAATATCCAGCATATCAGAAGACAAAAAAATATACAATGAAAAAGAATACAAAAAAATTAATTAATAACGAACATTCTTTGCCAGCGAAGTGCGGAAAAACGGAAAAATATTCAAAAGGAATCGAAACTCAAATAGGAAATTGAGGAAAAAATACTTCTAAAGAAAACAAAGTTGCCCTCTTTTGAAATACCTTGGGTAAACAGAATAATTATGAAATTAATTATGCATCTACTTTAAGAAATTCTCTTTAACTATTTTGTTGAATTAGTAGTAAAACTTTGCTGTAAAATTTTAACTCATTCTCAACAATTCACGAACTTCACGAACAGTACAAAGAATTAAAATTCCATGAAGATTTAAGTTAAGCCACTAAAAAATCAAGTCGTTATCAATATGAACCACTGTCCATGACAAAGAAATAAAACATATGTTGAGAACCTAATTTTAGATAGACTTAAACAAACGGATATCTGATTGACTAGAGACTCTCCTATGATATTTCAAATGCCAATGACCATATTTCCACCCCAAAGACCGCATACATTGGCCACTTCCTTTCAATTTTCTTCACTCAATCCCTGTCCCATCTTTCGGTAAGCCAACAACCAAACACTATCAAAAGTCATTTACAATGCAATTATTATCCGGACCCCCTCGTCTACCGAATCGTCCTCCACTCACTCAGACTCATGTAAGTCTCTTCCCTTTCTTTGGCTTGGCCATTTTTCGTAAAGCCATTGAAAACTTTAATTGAAAATATCAAATTATTTTCGAGTTAACGTCAGCAAGAAAAAACCTCGAGAAAAACAAAAACAGCTCCAAAGTCAAAGTCAAAGTTGCAGATAAGGCAAAGGTATCAAATACAAGTACATACATATATATGTATATATCTTTCTATATAGATGTATGTATGTCATTAATTACATGGCGAGTAAGTGGAATGAGTGGAGCATGAGAGGAAGGGATTGGATGGATGGAGCAGATTGTTGCCCAAGAAAGTTGCCCAAGCCAAATTGTAATGAGTTGGCATTTTCTGAAATTGTCTCAGACACTTTACACCCACGCACTCCCCTGCTGCTACTTCTACTTGAAAACGAATTCTGGTTGTAAAGTAGCTGAAATGACATTAAAAAGGCAGTAGAAGGACGAACAGGACGAACCCTGGACACAGACAGAGAGAGAGACACACACATGAAATGCTTTGCTAAGGATAACTCTCTTCTTCCTGCCTTCTGCCAAGCCATAGTTTACAATCTTATTATCTTTGTTGGCATCTTTCACACACCCATCTACCCACCCCTTCCTCCTCCCCTGTAAGGGCAATTAAAAATCTTCCTTCCTCTTACACACACACACACACACATTGAGCGTCGAATGTCCTTTTTCGGCTGTTTTCTTCTTGCTGCTCCAGCGTATCCTCTTGATTTTGTTTATTAAACATATTTTGCATAAAATTCACTTTATTTGCACTTTATTTCATTTTCATAAGAAAATTATAAGGTTTTTGTTTTCTGTGTGTGTATGTGTGTGTATGAGTGTCCCTTGACTAGATAGTTTTCCCATCTTTCCATCCCTTTCCATATATGAATAGGCTTTTTGTTATGGGCCGAGCTAAAGGAGAAGGAGTACCTTTGTCTTTGATTATGTTTGATCACGTTCTGTTTTAAGGTTTATTTTAGTTGGCATAGTTTTCTGTATACGAACGAGCTGGGTTAAAGATTTCTTCCTAAAGTGAGAATTGGCAAGGGTATCCGGAATACGGTGGGAAATATTCAAGGAATAAGAATATCCTTTGCCCATTTTAAGGAGTGAATAAGGCCCGGTAAACTCTTTATAATTCCTATGGGACTTAATCTATAAGTCTATATCCATAAATAAAAATAAATATATCCTGCTTTCGAATCAGGTAACTGGCTTAAATTCACACTATCCCAAGTAACGTACTATGAAATACTAGAAGATTATATAAGATTTCCACAAGGAATAGCAGAAATGAGACAACAAATATAAACAGGAAAATGAGAGAAAAAGAAATTTCAAACATCGGGAAGGTACTAGTCGGTATTACGATTCATTATTTAAACATTATTCAAACATTGAAAAGAGAATAATTCGATTTCTTTTTTATTTAATTTAATTTGTTGATACTTTTCCCCTGTGAAAGATATTTGGAATAACAGCATTTGCTTATCGACATGACAGATCAGTTTCGATAAATGATTATGTATTTCTCATGTACAGAAAAGGATAACGGGTTGGCACTTCGTCTTAGTTCAAGTTCGTTCGTTGCAGTTGACAGTAGATTTTTGGCTTTCAATATCTTTGCAGCAAGTGCACTCTTTACGACAGCTTCATATTCGCCGCGATTTTCTCTTCTGAGGTAGTCAAGAAACTTTGTGGGTTCACAACTGAATTGCCAAGGGTTGCCAGAGAGCTGAACTGTCGGGAGATGTGATATCAAATGTGTCATTTGGTCGTCAAGTGTTGTCAATTTATTGTTTCGAATATCCAGAAAAGTGAGGTTTTTAGGCAATTGGTCGATGCTTAAGCTCGTTAGATTGTTATTGATCAGATGGAGTTCCTTTATATTGTTATATCCCTCAGACGAAATGCTGGGCAAATGCGTTAAAGCATTTCTCTCGAATTCTAAAATTACGTCGCCTGTGATTGGTATAGGCAACTCTGGCAAAGTTAGTAATCCTTGATTATTGCAGTTTATGACTTCTCCCAAACATTGACAACGCTGGGGACATTTTATACCATTTATGCCGAGATTTAAATGACATTTCATATCTTCTATGTTACAGAGGAGAGCAGTTATGTTAGTGCTGGAAATATTTTGTAAATAATTCGCCAAATTATGTTCGTCTACATTGATACTCTCAAGCTTTTTGTAGTTTTCAAAATATTTTAGGACAGATATAAAAGTCCCATGCATCCATATTGTTTCCAAACTATTTTGAAGATCTGCGGATCTGCGAAATATTAAAAAATGAAATAAATTAGAGAACAGAGAAATGAAAACTCACACGCAATACCAACCTCAGAAATTCCGAATTCTCCAAAGTACAATTACTAATTGACATATATTTTATCAGTGTCAAGTTGTCAAAAGTCTCTGCATTAAAATTTTCCAAATTGAAGTTCTCAAACTCAATATTTTCTAATTGAGTATTACTTTGGAAAAAGTTATCGGGAAGTCGGAATGTTCCATGGCCATCAAAAAGTATGGATCTTAGGTTTTTCTGTCGCAGCGAAAGATAGTTTCTATAAAGTTCCGTTAGACTTACATTAAGATCGAGTTGATAAATCTGCGCAGATGTCGGTCCACTATTTACGTGAATATCATACTCAATTAATTGAAAAGTAGAACTCACGACATGGCATACATGTAAATGATTTATATTAAGTACTTTCATATAGTGAATACTTCGAAGAAGTGTGTCGTTTTTTCCTATCCGGACGGAGCTATCGTTTCCAGAAAACCTTATAATTAGAACCTCTAGGTTGAATTTATTTTGTGATAAATTTAGTTTTCTAAGATAACTTAGATTGACAGGGCTTATCTTCCATGTTATTGTTACTCTTTTACTAAAATATTCCATATCGTATTTGTCAGTGGTTACAGTGGTCTCGCTTTGTCTTGTGGACATATTACACTCTTCGCCTTCATAACCGTAACAGTAATCGTCTCTGATACCCTCTAGAAATTGTTCGGCATCCGTTTCCCTATCAGTTTCACAAAGCCCGATAGCCAGAAATAGGCAAAATATATAAATTATTTTCAGCATCATTTTAATGATTATTCAGAGAGCGAGTCAAAACTATACTGAACTATGCCAAAAATGTATACAAATTTCAAGTCTCAAGACTTGTTCCCATCAATTTTCGGGTATGTTTGTTTATACTTATGTATGTCTGAGAAGCGAACAATCTAGTTATGAAAATATATACACTGCAATAAAATGCAATATTTTTTAATCAAAAAGAAAGCACCTTTAAATTGCGAAAAATATTTTTTATCGCTCAATATTTTAATAAGTAACATGGAAACAGGAAAACATTGTTTATGCTAGAACTTTTTATGCAGAACTTGAACAGTGAACGTGACCATATGATTTCTTCTTTCTAAGTAAAAAGCCACTAGTTAAAGCGATAATTTTGACAAGAGATTTGCTTTTGAAGAAGCGTTGAGAGTCGGTGATCGTAATAATCATAAGTTCAATGAGATGAGTTTCAGTCAAAATTGAATAGATAAGAAATTCAGTGACAAAATCATCCTCAGATGTGCCAAAAAGTTCGAAAAGATGCTACATTTATTTTTAAAATATTTAATATATATTTTTTTTAAGAAAGAAATGAAATTTGAACTTATGTTTAGAAAGATTCTTAGATCGTTAATAAGTTTCTATTTAATTTGCTTTGTTAATGTTGACAAATGGCAGATTGCTGCGAAGATGAGATTGTTCCATTGCAGTTGACTGTAAACTTCTGGGTCTCGTCGTCCTTGCAACAAGTGCACCCGTCAGGACACTCGTCAGAGCACTTCTCATGTCCACCACTGCAGATATAAAGTGCCATCCTATATACCTCAGGTTGTTCTCTTCTGAGGTAGTCCAGAAACTTAAAGGACTTGCAACTGCATTGCCAAGGATTGTTAGACAGTTCAACAAACTTCAGATTTGATATGAACTCTGTCACATCGTCATCAAGGCCCGTTAATTTATTATCCTTGATGTCCAAAATAGTTAGGTTTTGCGGCAACTGATCGATGGTTAAGCTCCTTAGTTTATTTTTCCGCAAATAGAGCTTCTGTAGATTATTGAAACCCTCAAGCGTGATATTGGGCAAATGCGTCAAACCATTGTATGTGAAATCTAAAGCTGTGGGCCGTATGAGTGATATGGGCAACTCCGGAATATTTGAGAGTCCTTGGCTACTGCAGTCTATAGAAAAGCTTTCATAAAGGTAATTCTTTTTACATGTGCAATTTTTTGGACAGCGTATGCCATTTAGCCCAATGTTAAAATGACATTCCTCATCGGAAAGGTGATTACAGACAAAAGCAGACACATTAGTGTTGGAAATCATTTGCGCATAATACGAATCGTCTTTGTTTGCCAAGATTTGTTTAAGCTTCTTGTAGTTTTCGAAGTATTTCAAATCACATTTCTCTACCCCGTTGAATTCTACAATTTCCAAACTATTTTGAAGATTGGTGGACCTGAAATTAATTCAAAATTTTGCATTAAAGAACATAGTAAATTATGACATGACAAAAACCAACCTGAAAAACTCATAGTTCTCCAAAATGCAATTGCCGAATGTTAAAATTTTTATCTTTGGCAAGTTTTCGAAAAACTCTGCATTAAGGTTTTCCAATTGAAGATCATAAAACACAATTTCCTCTATCTGGGTATTTTTCTTAAATAGGTTTTTGTGAAGTCTAAACGTTTTGATGCTCTCAAACATGAGTTTTGTAAGTTTTTCCATATGACGTGATAAGTAATTGCTATAAAAGGCTGTTAAATTTACTTGATCATCTTTATTGTAAAAATGAGTCGACGTTGGTCCACTGCTCACGTCAACATCGAACTCATAGATCTGATTTTTGGGAGCCCTGTCATTACATATGCCCACTCGATATAAGTTAAGAGCTCTCAAATAGTGAATGCATCGCAAAAGTTTGTCCCCCCTCACGGGTCCAAGGGTATCTTCTTTGGAATAGTTTATATTAAGTGTGAATAGTTTGAATTTATTGTGTGATGTATTTAGTTTTTTGATATATGTTCGATTTACTGGGATTATCTTCCAGTTTACTGTTAACTCTCTATCTTCGAGTTTCAACTCGTATTTGTCTGTCATTATGGTGTTTCCATTCTTGGTGCATGTTTTAAAGTTCTCCTTACACTCACTGGCACAATAATCGTGACAGTAATTTTCTCTGATATTATATAGATATTGTACGACATCCGTTTCAACTTCCGCTTCACACAGTCCGATTGCCAGAAGTAGGCAAAATATATTTATTATTTTCAGCAACATTTTAAAAGCCTCTTACGGAGCGAGTCCAAACTAAACTAAAATAGGCCTAAAATTTAAAGAAAATATCAAGCATCGTTTGGGCAGCCGTTCCTATTTAATTTGGGTACGTATAGTAGATTAAACTATGTGTACTTATCGAGGGTTAACGGAAAGAATTGAGATTTTTGTAAAATGTTGGTCATTCGTTTGGCCTCCGATTAAGATTACTTTGCGGCCGTCCCTCGCTGTTCAATTGCAAAACAACATAATTTCTCAAGTACGTCAAAAACTATTTGATAATCTCGGAGGGCGCGTGCCGTATTTTATTACTTCCGAATTCAAGTTTCTTGAAACAGATGGATGAAGCAAATCATGAATTCAGAAAAAATGGTCAAAGGTTATCAGTTCAAATGTTTTTGCTAAGTTGTGCGATACTGTTGTGTGGCTTTTTGTTCAACTTTCTGCAAAATATACCCCCCTTTTTTTTTTTTCTCCTATGATTTTTGTCTTCAGTATATAGAGGTGATCATGCCATCAGCCCCAAATATAATATAATATAATATAATAAATATAATCAGCCAATATAACACAAATATCATGATAGTACTACAATAAACAAAAGCTAGTAAACAAACAAGGAAAGTGTGTAATAAATATTGAAATAATAATAACAAACATTGGAATAATAATTGTTGTAAGGTTGTTGTAATTAAGGTATATAATAATAAATCACATATTTGAAACGAAAAGAAGGAAGAGATTTCGAGCTGATAAAATGTAAAACTTTGATGATCAAAATGCGAAATGAAAAGAACGGACTCAAAGTGAAAATTTCTAGATTTAAAATAAACATTTGCATTACACTTATAACTTTATTTGATAACTTTTTTAGATAACTAAAGGAAAATATCGAAAAGTTTTGATTTCTGGCGGCAGTTGGTTATAAACTTGTTGCCCTTATCATCCTTACAGCAAGTGCATCGATCGGGGCAAAATTCCTGTGCATTGCAGTGCCTTAATACAGTTTTATATTCGGTGGGATCTTCGGTTCTCAGGTAGTCAAGAAACTTTGTGAACTTGCAACTACATTGCCAAGGGTTGCCAGATAGGTGAACAAATTGCACATTTGCAATTAACTGTGTCACATCGTCGTCCAGACCCGTCAAATTGTTTTTTCTTATATCCAGGTGTGTGAGATTTTGGGGCAAGTGATCTATGTTTAAGCTGGTTAGATTATTATTGTCCAAAAAAAGTTGCTTAACATTATTATAGCCCTCAGACGATATGTTGGGCAATTGTGTTAAGCCATTCATTTCGAAATCCAAAACTGTTGGTTGTATGTTTGATATAGGCAACTCTGGAATATTTGAGAGTCCTTGCCTACTGCAGTTGATGTGAAAGGAATCCCACATATAAGGCTTTGAACATTGGCAACCATCCGGACATCGTTTGCCATTTATGCCGAGATTGAAATGACAATTCATACGACCGTAAGCTTTAGTTTCACTGCAGATAAGCGTAGTTATATTGGTGCTAGAAATTTTGGATTTATAATATGCCATATCCGTGTTCTTTATTTTGATATGCTGAAGCTTCTGATAATTTTCGAAATATTTCAAATCAAGTTTCTCTTTTGATTGAAAATGTAGTTTTCTCAAATTATGTTGGAGAGCAGTGGATCTGAAATTAATTAAATTATACATTACAAAGCAAATCAGTCAATCATATCTAGGTACCAACCTAAAAAATTCATGATCGTTAAAAGTGCAACCTAAAAATGTCAACTTTTTAAGCTTTGTCAAGTTATCAAAAGCCAGTGTACTGATATTTTCAAAATGTATACCATAAAACGAAATATACTCTAACTGCGTTGATCGCTTAAAAACCTTGTCATGGAGTCCTAATGTTCCAACATTATTAAACGTTAGATCTTTTAAGTTGTCCATGCGCAGCGAAAAGTATTTTTTAAGAAATAATGGATTACTTATTTCATCGAAAGTTACAGTTGAAGGACCCTTACTAACATCAACGTAGGATTCACCAAGCGAATGAGGATAGTCCATATATTCGATTGTACTATTTAAATTAAATGCTTTCAAATAGTGAATGGAATGAGCCAATGTTTCTTCATCTATCTGCTGAGAGTTTTTTCCTGCAAAGTTTCTTATCCTTAGTCCATAAACATTGACTTTATTGGAGCATATATGTATTTTTTTAAATATGTTACGTTCACTGGACGTATCTTCCAAGTTAGTTCTATCATACTATTTGATAGTTCAATGTCGTATTTGTCAGTGATTATGTTATTTCCATTCTTTTCGCAAGTTTTATAATTCTTTTTACACTCGTTGGCACAATAATCAATACAGTAATCGTCTCTGATACTCTTTAGATCTTCATCAACGAATCCCAATTCTATTTCCAAATCCGTTGGACATAGTCCGATTGCCAGAGGTAGGCAAAATATATAAATTATTTTCAGCAACATTTCAAAAGCCTCTCAGGGAGCGAGTCCAAACTAAACTAAACTCAACTAAAATAGGCCCAAAATTTATAGAAAATATCAAGCATCGTTCCTATTCCATTTGTATATGTATGGTAGATTAAGCTATATGTACTTATACGAGGGTTGACAGAAAAATTAACAAATTCTTTCTTTTCATGTATGCTAAAATATTTACATTAAGTTGAAGAAACTCAAACAATTTTCGTAAAATGTAGGCCATTAGTTTGGCCCCTCTATAAAGATTACGTTGCGAACGTCTCTCGCTGTTTTATTCCAAAAAAAAAATCAAGTACATCAAAAATTGTTTGATAATTTTGGAATTCACGTGCCAGATTTTTTTACTTCCGTATCTTGAAACAGATGATTGAAGCAAATCATGAATTATGAACATGGTCAAAGGTTATCAGTTGAAATATTCTTGCTAAATTGTGCGATTTGACTTTTAATTTGTTTTTTTTGATTATAAATAATAATAATAATAGTAAATTTTTAGTTGTATTGTATAACCCTTCATTCAAATTGTGGTATAGATAAGGTTCTTGCAGTTGACAATAAACTTCTGGCTCTCATCGTCCTTGCAGCAAACGCAATCTTCAGGGCAATCAGGACTTCCATAGCAATTCAATAATATAGTTTCATATTCCTCGCGATGATCATTTTTAAGGTACTTAAGAAATTTCGTAGACTTGCAACTGCATTGCCAAGGGTTGCCAGATAGCTGAACATTCCGTCCTAGCTCCGTTATAAACTCTGTGACATCATCGTCAAGGGTCTTCAATTTGTTGTTTCTAATATCCAGCAAAGTGAGTTTTGGTGGCAACTGTTCCATGCTTAAGGTCGTTAGGTTGTTATTGGCCAAATGGAGTTCTCTTAGATTATTGAATCCCTCATGCGTGGTGTTGGGCAAATGTGTTAAGCCATTATTTTCGAATTCTAAAGATGTATTTCCTTCGATTGGTATAGGCAACTCTGGAACACTCGATAGTCCTTGCCGATTACAGTCTATGATAACGGAATCCCAAAATCCGTTCTTTGAACAATTGCATTTCGAGGGGCAATGTTTGCCATTCTTGCCACTGATAAAATGGCAATTACTATGAAAATCGGTATTACAAATCACGGCAGTTATATTAGTGCTGGAAATGTTGGTTAAGTAATTCGATATATTTTGTCCATATACTTCGACTTGCCTAAGCTTTTTGTAGTTTTCAAATAGCTTAAAGTCAAAATCCACGTAAGTGTAAAAAATCAGTAAAAATTCCAAATTATTTTGAAGTGTGGTGGACCTGAAATGAATCAAACGTTAAATGTATACATACATATAAAAAGAAATATATCGATTACATAATACCAACCTGAGAAATTCAAAATTTACATTGGAGCCATACAAAATTTCCAAATATTTTATGCTTAAGTACTCAAATGTAGCTGCATTAACATATTCAAAATGAAAATTTTGTAACGAAATTGTGTCTATCTGGGTGTTATTTTGGAATAATTTGTCGTGAAATCTTAATTTGTTTGTTTTTCCCCTTAATGAAATACTTTTTAAATTCGCCATCGGCACCGATAAGTAATTGCTACAAAAGTCTAAGGAATCTTCAAGATCAAAAAACAAAACCGATCCCGGCCCATTGATCATGTCAATGTCACGCTCATTAATTATTCGATAAATCGCGTCATAAAAAAGATCCAATTTCTTTATGTTGAGAGCTTCCATGTAGTGCATGGATCGTATATATTCAAAGTCTCTATCCCCAGCAGGATACTTGATATCTAATCTTCTGACTTTCAATTGATTGTGTGTTGAATTTAATTTTTTTAGATATGTTAAGTTCACCGGGTTTATCTTCCAAGTTAATTTCATCACTCCGTAAGATAGTTGGATATCGTATTTGTCTGTAATTACAGTGCTTCCATTGTTCGTGCATATTTGTTCGTTCACTTTGCACTCATTAGCACAATAATCGTCACAGTAATCGTCCCTTATACTCTGAATTACTTGTTCCAATTCCGGTCCAGTATCCACTTGACACAGTCCGACTGCCAGAAATACCCAAAATATATAGATTATCGTCAGCCACATTTCAATGATTATTCAGAGAGCGCGTCAAAACAATACTGAAATAGGCTCCAAATTTTTAGGAAATATATAGGCATCGGTTATGGAGCCGTTCATATTATTTTGCTGATTGTAACGAATGCGAGGGTTGACTGAAAAATGATTTTATACTTGTTTTGACTTCTTTCTATAGTTATAATGCGGTGATTTTTCTGTTTAACCAACCTAAAAACCCGTTTTAGAATATTGAAAAAGTATTTCCAGTGGAATCCCGATAATTCGAAATGGCTGGATTTTGATTTAACGAGATGTTTTTGGAGATTTTGCGATGTGCAAATTACCAATATTTTACTTTATATTTATTTTAAATACTTTATGTAGATTAACATTTGTCCTTGCGACCATTATCAAAAGCAAAGGACAGCATTTTCTTATATGTATGTATATTTTAAAATTAGACTTTGCCAAAGTTTAAATTGACAATTATTCAATCTTTTGATACTAATGAAAGATAAAAAGATTCAACATTCCATAATCGGGTTAGACTAAACCAAACAAAAGCAATAAGCGAATAAGCATGCAAAATTTCTAGCCTATTCAATGGAAATACATTTACCATTCCATACGTCTTAGCCCCCAACCATTTTTGTTATGGTGTTCTTATCTTTTACATACATACATGAATTGATACCCTCACATCCAATGGGAAAATGCAGTCACACATGAAAATCCCCATAAAATTTGACAATAATAACCCACACACATATCATCATCATAGTCATCAGGAGCAACCATCGTATCAACATATGTACAAACGTTGGTTCGTTCCCCTCCACACACACACCACACACACACACACACACACACACCACACACATGTGGGATAAGAAGTCAATGTCAATGTCTGCAAATCAACCAGAAATCGAAACACTTTTCGACACTCAGACCAAATCCCTGGACGGACAACCCTATAGACAGAGAAAAGATGTCAACCTCAACCCCTGCACCCACCGAATCCCATAAAAAACAGTTCAATGATATAGAAAGAAAAATAGATAAGGCAAACACCAATGAAGAACGAAAAAAAAAACGCTGGTAACGAGATGGAATGAAGGGAAATCAACTTTAAACTAAGCCGCAAAAGGCACTCGAACTGGAGAACTTGCAAAAAGGAACTGCTGGAACTGCTGCCTGTTGTCAAGTGAATAATGGGCCAAAATCCGTAAAGTAAATATGACACGTTGCAAAATGGTATTTGACGATAAAAATATGGAACACCCCTCCCCCGCTACTCCTCAGTCTGGGGCGCATCTCCGTGGCGAAAAGGTGTTTTGACACTGACTGAATAACCATTTGCAAGGGGTTAATATGGGGCCGTGGCACACCCCCTTCAATCTTTACTGTATCAATAAAAATATCGCTCCGTTGGGCAAATGTTTGTCTCATTCGGGCTTTCTCTCTTTCTTTTTATGCTAAAAGGGTTGTGACTTTTTGTGTCATTGAATCTTTATATATATGCCGTATTCCATTCGATATGCATTAAAATTCAATAATCATAAAAATAACACCGAAACAAAACTCATTCGCTTTCACCCATCCAATCTCACCTCCCTCTCTTTCACATACCAACAACCCTCGCAAACCCAAAACGAGAAATCACAAAAATAATTTCTTCGACTAGGGCCAATATTAACGTCACATAAATCTTGGCAACACTACTACTAAGTCGCTATTAAGTAAAATTGACCACATATTTTATCTCCAATGCGCCATACACACGCAATGCTCCATGTATGTGAAAGGGAGCATATAGTATAAGGGGAAAGCATCGACGAGTTGGACCAAGAAGCAACAGTCTTTATATAAAACAATGTCCGAAGTAAATTAAATGAAAGTCCTAGACAGGACTCGTTGAATTAGTTACATTTGTTGGAAAAGAATAAACAAAGCATACTTAAAGGGGCGGGCGACAAACAAACGTACCGGAAATTGTCTTTAAGTTCATTCAAATCTCAACCCGAAATCTTATGTCTTCTTCAATCAATTATAGTAAAAATGCAATAATGAACATTATAAAAATAGGTGGTACATTATAGCATTATGTTAATAGTATGAAGCAAGTCTGATATGGATTCTGAATTCCTAAATATTTAGGCGATTGATAAGCTTGATAAATGTCAACAGGTTGTACAATTTTAATCCCAACAGTTAACAAATTTCATAGCCATTTACTATTATAGATAGAAACAAATTCCTCAACGATTAATCAATTATGTTGCTAAAATCTGTTACTTTTTTAAATTTCTTAACTGTTTTACCAAAAATGTGTGGCAGCACTGACAAAAAAAACGCTGCCATCAAATACTGGCAAAGGGGACATGAAAATACTGGGTTTCATAAGTACATGTAGATAACAAATTCGTAGATAATCTGGCAACACTCAAACAACAAAAAAATAGCAACAATTGTAGTGACGTGTACTCTTGCGGTATATAATTATAAGCCACACGTCTCTCTATTCGCATTTATTTATGAAACACTAGTGATAAAACATTCGGCATCCGTATTAGTTTAAACATTAATTAATATCTTAAAGTAAACCCAAAGATAGATAACTAAAAAGGGCCACGTAAGCCAGAGTTGAAACCGGCAAAGATTCTTCGTTAGCAAACAACAATGAAGCAGCTGTGTAAGATTTAAATAGAATTTGCATACATACATACATATATGTATATCCATTATTAAGCAATTATTAATTTATATTACAATCTCTATACAGCAAGCCTATTGTTGTTGGCATTTATTGCGGGCACTGCCCAAGCCGCCTTTTATTCCCCCTCCGATGGAGTTGTGGAATTGACGCCCTCTAATTTTGATAAACTAGTGACCAACGACGATTCTATATGGATAGTGGAATTCTTTGCTCCCTGGTGTGGTCATTGTCAGAGTTTGGTGCCCGAATACATTAAACTAGCCAAGGCATTGAAAGGTGTTGTCAAGGTGAGCTAATAGAAAGCAAAAGTCATGAAAATTGAACTAAAAATTAAATAGTTTTAAAACATCTGAAAATATTATTTTAAAAATGCTCCTTATTAAGTTCATTATCTGTATTCACATTCAAGACTGATAACAAGTTCGAGGCTCGTTCATAGATACAGTTTTCTACTAAATCAGTATAGTCAAATTCTTCAATAGGTATAAATCTGTCAATGCTCTTATCTTTACTCTTTCATTTCCTGTTGTTATGAATGTACATTTTCTTTCAAACATTGTAAAAATGATACCAAAACTTGTCAGTTTTTAAGTAAAGCCACAAAAATTAATGAACTTCTTAAAGTAAAGTCTATGTAGAATGCTATGAAACATCTAGAATACTCTCCATTGTCTCATAAGATGCAGGGAGTTGACAAAGCTGAAATATGTAATCTTATAATTTTCCATTTAATTAATATTGGTTTTACTCCCATTTTTTAGGTGGGCTCTGTTAATGCAGATGAGCACAACTCGCTTGGTGGACAATTTAATGTACGTGGCTTTCCGACGATTAAGATATTCGGAGCCAACAAACGTTCGCCCACAGATTTTAATGGCCAACGCACAGCTAAAGCCATTGCCGATGCTGCTCTAGCTGAGGTGAAGAAGAAGGTGGAAGCAGCTTTTGGCGGTGGCGGCAGCAGCAGCAGCGGTGGCAGCTCATCCGGTGATGGTGATGTCATTGAGTTGACTGAAGATAACTTTGACAAACTGGTACTGAACTCAGATGATATTTGGCTGGTAGAGTTCTTCGCCCCATGGTGCGGACACTGCAAGAATTTGGCACCCGAATGGGCTAAGGCTGCCAAGGAGCTGAAGGGAAAAGTTAAGCTGGGCGCTCTGGATGCCACAGCGCATCAGAGCAAGGCAGCCGAATATAATGTGCGCGGTTATCCAACAATTAAGTTCTTTGCTGCCGGCTCGAAGCGTGCCAGCGATGCTCAGGAATATGATGGTGGACGCACTGCCTCTGATATTGTAACCTGGGCTGGTGATAAACACGTTGCGAATGTACCAGCTCCTGAGCTAATTGAAATCATCAATGAGTCTTCATTCGATACGGCCTGCGAGGGCAAACCATTGTGTGTTGTTTCCGTTTTGCCGCATATACTTGACTGTGACGCCAAATGCCGCAACAAATTCCTGGACACTCTGCGTACTTTGGGCGAGAAATATAAGCAGAAACTCTGGGGCTGGGGATGGGCCGAGGGTGCCCAACAGCTTGCTTTGGAGGAATCACTGGAAGTGGGAGGATTCGGTTATCCTGCCATGGCTGTGGTTAACTTTAAGAAAATGAAATTCTCGGTCCTCAAGGGCTCCTTCTCGAAGGATGGCATCAATGAGTTCCTACGTGACATCTCCTATGGACGTGGGCATACGGCCCCAGTGCGTGGTGCCAAGAAGCCCGCCATTGTCAGTGTTGATCCATGGGATGGAAAGGATGGTGAGCTGCCCGCAGAGGAGGATATCGATTTGAGCGACATCGATTTAGATGATAATGGCAAGGATGAACTGTAAGAATGCTTCAGAACTCATTCAATCAAGACTGCTCAACTTTCCAACTACACAACACAAAGAGAAACTTAAACCATTTTTATACCTATATCTAATATTTCATAAGTCAGCCAGAGTATCTAAAACACATTTAGCAATTTTCTAATCAACCTCAATTTAGATGTAACAAGAAACGAGAAACCAGCGAACATGAGAATTGTGTACAAGAAATGGAAATAAATTAACATAAACTGTATAACCAATAATTTGCAACTTTTATAATGTTTATTCTAAATGTCAAGTGGGTTTGATCAAGCAGTTGCTGATCTATTGTTAAGGAACTAGAATAAAAAATTAGAATTGATCACACAAATGATTAAAAATACTTCCGTTTGAGTTAGACTTCACATTTAGAGTGCGAATTCTAAAAATAATTGGCAATAATCAGATGTGTCTCAAGTGAGATATGCTTACAGACAAAATGTTGAATCATCAATTTAAGCTATTATTATGACTCAGAGATCAATTGGTCAGCATAAATATTTCACAAAGTAAACGGTGATTTGTTGTTATTGATTAGAACGGATATGCCACGGGTATATCGGGGAGGCCAAAGGGTCGCTGAGTATGAAAAATGTTCACTATACAAAAATGTAGGAACTTATTCTTGATCAGCCTTAAGTGCTGATCCTATTTGTATTTCAATTATCGCCCGTTAAATGCAGCACCTAATTGTGGAATAAAAGATATCTATCAATTGATATCACTGGAACCTACAGAAATCATTTTAAACACCTAATTAAGTTTAGTATATTTACCGTGATACTCTAAAAAATGTTTATCACATTTATCGAACTTAGGAGATCAATTCAATTTCATTATTAAATGACAAATTTTCCGAAATTTAAATGTATCTGCGGATCAATATTTGGTAGATGAGATATCTCGGAAATCCCAAAAAATTCAAAAAGAACTTTTATGTCGAATAATTGAGATAATCGTTTCAGAATATAAATTTAGATGCTCTCTTTTGGTACTTTTAACAGGTGCCACCATTTCTAGTGCTCTTTCTAAATAAATTTCCATATTATTTCAAACTACCGTAAATAGAAATCAAAAATTCTTGTTTATATTTTGTAAAAATTTGCATAAAAAAGTTCAAAAATTGTATAAAAAAGTAACTTAAACTAGACAAAACGTCTAAAAGACGTTCGTTTGACACATTTGTTTGTTATTTGCTTTGTTCGACATAATTTGTATAAGATTATGCGCTTTAAATGCAAAATTTTATAAATTCCTTTATAGTTAGTGGCGGCAGATCGGCACTTATATTAAATAATTACGTAAAACTAAAGCTAGTACTAATTATACACATAAGTACTTGGTTTCAAAAGTAATTTTTAAGTACAACCTGTGAGCAAAAATGGGCAATATTTGAGAGTTCGCTTTTTAAATGCAAATTAAGGTTTAAATTTAAAATCACACACACCACAACACATACAGGTACATACATAAATATGTATATATAAAGGTTTCAAAAGAAACGTGACTCAATTGCCATACATTTTGGCTTTGTCTTCATGATGATGATAATATGATGGTGGTAGTGGTGGTGTGGTGGCAGGGGCAAACGTTTTCTACCTGCAGCAAAAAAAAGGGACAAAGAAAACCATAAAAAACGAAGGGCCCCGAAGAGGGAGAGAACGAGTGAACGACTGAGAGGGGGGTGGGGGGAAGCCAACTTGTTGCGCTTGTTCAAAGGAAAATCATTCTAATTTACAATGCATTCTCCGCAGGTTAACACTAGTTACACTAATTATTTTTGCATTTTTTTGTTCTTGTTAATTTTTCGTTGAAGTCTTTTTTTCCAAAATTAGGCAAGTTGATGATGGTGATGATGATGATGCTTTTGGTCGACAGGATAATTCTCTATGGATTGAATGGAGCGAGATGTGGCCGCCGTTATGGTCGAGGATACATCCATGAAACGATATTTTTTCTCATCTCGACAAAGTAGCGGATAGCAAATGATGCCGTAGTAGAATATCAAGCAGAGGACAATTATCGTAAAGATAATTAATATAATGCCAAATGTGGATATGCCAGCCTTACTATCCAAGAACTCTTTGGGTGTTTGCGGCGGTGGCGGTGTGGTCGGTGGCTCTGTTGTTGGTGGGTTGCGCTGATAACCGCGACGTGAGTTGCGCGATCCATGGGCTGTCGAAATCAGACAAGTGGAGGCTGCACAAAGATACAAAATGAAACTAGTGTGAGATACAAAAGTATCTTTATCTCGTTTTGATAGCGCTTAACTCACCTATAACCAGAAAACACAATAGATACGCTCTGTTCGACATTTTTAGCTGCGTGTAAAATTTTAAATTTCTAGTTTTTCGTTTTTTTTCTTTTATTTACGCGACTGAACGCAGACGCAGGCGCAGAACAAGAACAAAGTGGAATGAAAGATACAAAAAAACCTTTCGCTTGCCCACCAGGGATGTCATGTTTTAGCCAGATCTGACGGGAAAAGGCGCAACGGACATCACTAGTGCCTCTCTTAAATTTGAGCAAACATTGGTAGTTATCGATACTGTGAATTGCCATTTCGGTGGTTCGAAAAAGTCCGTCAAATTGGAGATGATGTTGAACTTGTTTTTTTGATTTTCAAATATTTTGGCTGATAACTAACTTTTTTAACTCAAATAAAGTTTTATTTTTTTGAGCAGACCAAAAATTAAATTTTTTATTGACAATTTTCTTGTACTTGGATTGCTCAAAAACTCCCAAAAGCTAACAAAATCGGTAGAATATGCTGTGCCAACAAAATAATACTTTATTTGGGTTAAAAAAGTGAGTTAATAACAAAATATTCGAAAATAAAAAAATTAGAACAAATAATAGTGGGTTAACATAAAACGTTCGCCAACTCGAGTTTAACTACTCGATAACTTGACGGGCATTGAAAGATAAAGTTCGATGGATTTTTTCATCGATAATCTCGATGGTTTTCCCAGCTCTAGCCTCAAATGTTATCGAAAAGTTAATTCGGTCGAGCGTGTGTGTGCCGCAGTCGTGAGCATTTTCAATTACAAATTCGTAAATTCGTTACAAAATCATTGAGAAAATATGTGAAAGCAATTGCAAATAGAAATAAGATATAAAGACAAGGCATGCACATCGACAAATGCCATGCCAGATACATAGAAATTAGAGAAATTGCACAAAAATAACAAAGGCGTATACAACGACAAACGACGAATGAAAAGGCAACATACAAAAAGAGACGCTCACTCTCCTTGTTTCCTCCTCTCTCTATCGCACACTGTTTTTTCTCCCTCTCACATACATATCTAAAGTTAAGAAATATTTGTGAGAGCTTGCAACTAATTTAATTTAAAAAGTAAACTAATTGAAAACTTGGAAAACAAATAACACAAACATAAAAAATCCGAACAAACGAATAAGAAAAGTACAGTGACAATTTTTCAGTTGTGTCGGCACGACAACGAATAAGAAAAAATCGAAAGAAACACGAGCACAAAGTGAAGTGAAGAAGAAACAACGGGGCCAACAACAAAAACGCCAAGAAAACCAAAAGCAAAAGAGAATTCGCAGAATAAGAAAAAAAACACATTATTGTTGTTGTGTGTGTTTGTGTAAACAAAAGAGGAGGGAGAAAAACAATCGAGAACGACGAGTAAATGTGGAAAAATTAGAAAATGTCACATTTGCCTTTAGATGCACGGGCCATACTCCAACATTTAAATGAATTGGGCTATAGAAATATATCAGCCGAGCAACTACGTGAATTTCTAAAAGGTAAGCCCCCATTTCCCTCACCCCAACAAATGGAATATTCAAAATTCCCGCCATTGTATTTAGGCGTATGTATATGCCTGTGTGTGTGTGTGTGTGTAAGTTAGTTGCTATTTTATGCATCGAAAACGATGAAAATAATGTTTAGTTTCTGTTTCGTGCGATTCGTCACCATCTTTTTCATTTGTACAGTGCAATAATGTGAAAGAAACGAAAAAAACAAAAAAAAACGAGTATTACTCGGAAATTTGTGAATAAAACTCGCACACACAGTCAGTCAGCCAGGCCAGCCAGCCATCCGACAGTGGAGAAACAGCGCGCAGAGCCAGCAGAAAACAGGCAAAAGAGCCCAAAAAGTATGTTTGTGCGGCGGGGGTTGGTGGAGTGAGAAGCACAGTACAAAGTGAAGTGAAGAAGCAGAAGAAGAAGGAAGAGAGAAGGTAGGCAAAGATACATGCGGCGCGCGGAGTACAACACAACACACACACATGCGTACAGTGGCTAACAAAATTCTATAGACACTTTGTCATTTGAAATCTGTTTAGAAATAGATCTGAACAAGCTGTGTCGAAATATGGTCCTAAATATGTACTAAAATTATGTGCAATTACTTTTGTATACAAGTACCCAGTTCTAGTCTAGTTCTGACAGTTCACAAAATAAAACTATTTTAGTTGATATATCTCCCATCTTCCACAAAGAAAAACAGCTGTGGTGATATAAAAACTCAATGTCAATTAAATATGAAACGGAAACATACCTGACAATTGACTTATCAAAATTTTTGTGAAATGGGAACAAAGCACAGATTTTCTGTACATTGATATTCTTCATTAAAATTGTTATTAGGCTACAACGAATTGAATGTACACACATATGTATATACATATGTATGTGTTGCATATCTATCCGCGAGCATCTCTAAGAGTTACGCGCCGTACATATTATTATGAACATCACTGTATGTGTGTGCTATGTACAGGCGGGGAACGACCGACCAACCGATTGCAGGCGGTTTTAGAGCAAAGCAACGAATGTTTCGTATTTAGTTGTTGTTGCCCTGGGCTTCAGTGGTGGCTTGTATCTGTGTGAGTCTGCGTGTGTGTGTCTTTCGGCCTCCACGTACAAAATGTACATACAAACAATTTCATATTGTTAGTATGTACACACATATGTATATATGTGTGCATATGTATAAATGTTGCCGTAGCCTCTGCTGCTGACTGAAGTCGTTTCGGTTTTCGTTTCATCTGTGACTTTACATAAATTTCTATATACATTTGCTACTCCCCCTTGTCGCCTCTCTTTCTCCAACATTACGCGCGTGTGCATGTGTATGTGTGAGTTTTTTGCCGTTCGATTTGTAGTGTTGTTTTTTCTGTCTTGCTCTTTGTGCTCTTTTTCTTCATTTCTTTTCGTTTTTTGCCTGTTGTTGCTGTTTGCTGCTGCTGTGAATTCCAGATTTTTTTGTTTGCTTCTTTCTTTATTTTTTGTAATCGCGCCAACACAGCTTTGAAAATAAATAAATGTAAAAAACTGTTGCTTAATTATATTCAGTTCAGATAAAACGACGACCTTATTACTCAATTTTTTTGTTTTTGTTATTTTTTTTTTGTCAATGTTGCCACCTTGCTGAATAAAATGTCATCGCCTTCTTTGCTTTGACTATGTAATTCGCATTGTTTTATGCAGGTTTTTCTTATTCGATTTTGGTTTTTTGTTTGCATGAATAAGATTCTATATTATTGCATAGCAACTGCATACATATGCACTGTAAATGCATTTTGTACGTGGAGTCAGTCCGAATTGCCGTCGACCACATAAAGAACAGACCGAGGCAATAAACACGATGACGACGACGACAACAAACGAAAGAGCAAATAAAGAAATCCAACGAAATGTGTTGGTTTCGTGCTAAAAACCATTGCCCTTACGGTGTAAGTAGCCGAACGGGGGTGCGGAGTTTGTAGAGGGTGGTGGAACTGGTATAGAAGAAGCAAGTTTTCCTATCTTTTTCAGCTTTTTGTTCTATCTCGGAACTGTGGGAAGACGACGAAAGCTCAACAACAAAAACGCCTTCACTATAGTGGTAGTAGTAGTAATCGATAACAATTCAAAAAAGGCCTTGCTCTTTACTGGTATACATTAGTAAATGTTTTTGAATGTTTCTATACATATGCATTACACGTGTGTTCTTTTCTGTAAAAATAGCAACAAAAAGTGTATAAATAAAACTGGTTCTGGTAAAGTCAAAAAATTAACAAATGCAACCATCTGGCAATATTTTATTCGAGATGAATATAAGGCGATAGTTTATACATCATAAAAAAAATTGGTTTTCCCATTAAATAACAATTGAAATTGGAAATATTTAAAAATAGAATTAATATAATTCTATGTGTTTTAAATTCAAATCCTATTAGGTCTCATTATTCAATATTAGTATCGATAAAGTTGGGCTTGTCAAGTAAATTATACGATTTATTTTCATCAGCAAAGAATTTTTATGTTTAATAATGTAATATACCGACTTTACTTCTTGTTTTCTTTTTAAAGAAGTACTCAATGCTATTTATTATCGTAATTAGTATCGACAGCTGTTACAGTCACAAATCGCAGTATAGTTGTTATCGCACATCTCTAGCTGTCGAGCAGTGCAGTGACAATCTGGCAACGTTTTGTGCAGCTGCCGCCCGCTTGGGTTGCATTTCGCTGCTGCAGCAGCTGCAACCTCAAACCCTATAAATGTATTTAGTTTTGAGATATAAAACAAAACTTAACTCATACTTAAGACTTGTGATACATGCAGAATGCTGCAAAAATGTAAAAGCCAAAATATATAAGGCAAACGGAATTGCATAACCAAAACATACACAGGCACTCACACACATGTCAACGACGAAAGGATATAGATTTGTTTTTTTTTGAAGAAGAAGAAATTGCGGTATAAATAGAAATGTTTAAACTAAGTTTTCCATACAGTAAATAAATAAATACAATTTTCCATTTTTCTCTCTCTCTTCCACTTTTCTTTTCTTTTTCCCTTCCCCTATCCTGCCTGTATTGTGGCTCCCCTTTAGCTAATTTGCTATTGAAGGTATGCAACCGCGACAGTCGGACAAGCCCAGCGCTAGCAGCAAAAAAGCAACAGCAACATCAACAACAGCAGCAACTCCAACAGCAACAACTGATCAGCGTCCCAAAGTAAAAGTCATCAAAAGCAAACGTCCACTTTGCCATTTTAAATTCTATTTGGATATTTGTGATCATCAGCTAGCAAAACGTATAGAACAGGATATCAAATCTTTGGGGGGACAATTGGAATTCTTTTTAAGTGATAGCATAACCCACTTTATAACCGATAAGCCGCAACTCCAGCAGCAACAGGGCCAGCCACACACTCCCTTGACGCCAAATCAATCGCCTCTACAGCAACACTACCAACAAGATGAGGTTCGCAGGACTCGTCAATCTCGGGCTGATGCCATTTTAAGTCGTGTTAGAAGACAAACATCGCTTGGTGGAGGTGCAGCAGCAACAGGAGCAGCAGCAGCCGTATCATCCGTTTCGGCAGTAAATCGTTCATATATTATTTGGCAGACGGATTATGCTCAGCGTTTCTTTAAGCGCATACAAACCGAATTGAAGGCCTATTTAGAGGGTGCAGGAGGAGGACCAGGAACGGGTGGATCTACAGCCGCTGGTTCAATACATCTCAAGGGGCAATTTGTTAAGATTGAATCGATTAAACGCAATTATCGGCCCTATTATCATTTGATAAAACAACCGGAAGATTGGCCCAAATTGCAATTGGATAGTGACGACGGAGCCTTTCGTTTGCAGGAGAAACGTATTAGATCTAAATCATTGCAAGGCGGCATGACCACACGTAAATCTACAGAAGATCATCAGCAGAACAACAAACCGGCCGCAAAGAAGCAGCCACCACCACAAGAGGACAATATTATCAAGGAAAAGGATTCGAGCGATAAACAGTGTGGCGTTTGTGAGATTTGTAAACTTGAATACGATACATTAAGTTTACATTTGCAGAGCAAGGATCACGAATTGTTTGCCAAGAATTCCGAGAATTTCCTGGCCTTGGATAGTCTTATACAAACCTCGGCGAATGTTAAGGAATTTCTATTAGAATTAAACGATTTAAATGAAATGGAAGAGCAACTAAATAGCAGCAGTGGCAGCGGCATCGGAATCAAATCCTCGCCAGCGTTAAGAGAGAAATCGAAAAGGATTACCAAGGGTAAACATTCCTCGGAAAAGTTTGCCTCACCGCCAGCAGCAGCAACACAAAAACAAAACTGCTCTCCTGCCGTGGTGGCCGCCAGCCTCAATGGAGGAGGAGCAGGAGCAGCCACTCCCAATCGTCGCTCCAAAGTCGTAGTACAAAACTCTGGCTTATCGCCACCAATACGAGCCATGTTGCCGCCTTCATCTTTATACAAAGTGGTAGAGTCAGTACCCAGAGATGATTGCGGCAATTCCACACCATTGAGACGTGGACGTGCGGCCAATAATCAAAATGTGGACTCACCATCCATTATAGTGAAATTTCAAAAGGTGCGCCAATCCGAGCTGCAGCGTCTCAATGGTGAGGCGGAGAATTTCATGTTTCCACGGACAACAGCGGCAGCAGCAGGCGCAGGATCAGCGTCCACTACAAGAAGAAAAAGCTCTAGTGAACTGGCCACGGATATAGACCGTCAGACTACATCAGATATTAGAGGTAGACATAGCATATCATCGGCTAGTTTGGATACCACCAGCACTAGTGAGGCTGAGATGGCAAGTGGTGGAGCAGGAGCATTGGCAGCAGCTGTTGCAGCGGCAGGACGTGCCCAATTGGTGGCCAGAAGAAGAAAATTGGGCAATCAGAAGCAATCGCAGCAGCAACAGCAGCGCTTTCCAAAAGCCCCCATCCAGCCAGAAGTGGAATTAAAGCAAGAGCAAGAAGATTTAATGGTCGTGGCCACTAGAAAAAGTAGCCGTATGGCCACTGCCATAGTGACAGCAGCCACCACTAGCAATCAATTGCAATTGCGTCAAACGAACACTAGAAAAACCAAACTGGAGGATAGGATGGGGGATAATCCACAACAAACTACTACTAATACTAAGACTAAGAACAAAAGAGGAGAAGCCAATAGAAAGAGAAAGGAAGAGGAACAAAGTCAACTGGCGGCGGCAGATGATGATGAAGACGACGACGAGGATAAGGATCAAAAAGCAGCGGCTACAGGAGCTCTTGACAGCCAAGAGGAAGGGCAGGAGGAGGAGGATGATTCCAGTTGTTGTCCCTCATCGGGCAGTGATGAGGATTATGTAGCCAGTCGGAGTCGTCGTCGTCGAGGGCGACAAACTAAACAAACTAAATCTACTGCACGTCGTCGTCAATCCCGTTTAACCATTAATCGTAATAGTTTAGCTAACAAATCATCATCGAATCCCAATACAATCAATCAAGATCAGATATTTGATTGCTCCAAAAGCGAAAGACTTACCAAAATGCGTTATACCTTTGAATCCTTGCCCACTGGAGAATTGTGGCACAGAGTATTCAACCGCCAAGACAGAGGAGAGGAGGATTATTATACGTACTACGGCTCTACACGATATCGTAAATTGCCCTATGAAATGGGTCCCATACCCATGATAAAGACAACTCAATTGGGCAAGCATAAATGTCGTTTGTGCCCTCCAGAAGCAGCCGAAGCTGAGGATGAAGAAGAAATTGTGGAAGAGCAGCAGAAGCATGTGGAGAAGGGGATCAGGGATAGAAAAATGAAAAAAATAGATGAAACTATAGTGAAAAAAGAAAATTTAGATGATCTTCTAACCACGGCAACCACTACTACATCTACCACATCCTCCTCATCTCTGTATAAGCACAAAAAGTTGCATTTACTGCAGAGATATCAGCAGGAGCAGCAACTACATCAACAACAACCACAATGTGATAGCAAGGCCAGCACTCCGGAGCTGATGGAACGTGAATTTGGCTCACTTGGACCACTGGGGGCCATCAGTGGCAGTCGAGTGAATCGTATACGCAGTTCATCCAGTTCCAGTTGCAGTAATAGTCAAAAGAGTGTCAACACTTGCCGTAATAAGCAATTGGCACGTTTAACCGAGTTGCCACCACGTAAATCTCCTAGAGAACATGCCTCCACCTTGGCTCTGGTCAGTTGTATAATACGTCAACGTCAGGACTCTCAGAATAGTAAAACAAATTCAGAAGCAGAGGAGCCTCCGCCCACGCAGTTGCCTCCTCCTCCACGCACGAGTACAGCGACGACGGCAGCACCACCACTTAAAAAGGAACCCGATATAGATACAGTCGTAGTGGCTTCCAGTCCGCGTAATACCCGGTCACAGGCAGCCACACCCATTGAAGAGTTGCGTTTTGCCACCGAAATCAGTGAGACAGTTAAACGGATGAGACGTGGACAAAATAAATATGATCATTCCCCGCCAGCTCCAGCACCACCACCAGCAACAGCTCCCCCACTTGCCAGGCAACAGAGGCCCAACAATAGTTGCTATTCGCGACGTTTACAATTTAGTTCCGCCACCGTTGGCGCCACCTCGAATGCGGCTAGGCGACGTCCACCGAGATCATCGGCTGCCAGATCATCTCAAGCAACGAATCATTTATCCTTCGGCATGATGGGTATACGTAAGTTGCCTAGTAAAAAGGGTTTACTCGAATATGAAATGGAACCAAGTGCCATGAAGGCTTTAGATGCATCTATGCAATATCGTAGTCCTCATTTGATGGCCTGGCAAATTGATAAATATCTTGAATTGGTGGGCAAAGAATATGATGACCCAGAGGAAAGAGATCAAAGGGAGGAGGATGAAACGGAGCTGGTGACATCGGTGACGCCGCCGCCAACAGATTGTAATTTTACCAGCGAATTTGATTTGTGTGATTTACTACAAGGCGGCAGTGCGGGAAGCGGAGATGATGATCCTGACGCCGCCTCCTCAATGCCAATGGGTGGTAGTCGTCGTCTAAGCTCCACATTTAGTCTATATAGTAGTTATTATCGTAAACGTAAAAGTCTAAAATCGAATCGTACGGGTTGGCCTAAGGCACAAAGAAGAAGACATGGAGGAGGAGGATTTGGTGGTGGTGGCTCACGTCATCTAGCAGCCAGCGATCAACGGATTAGCTTCAAGGAAATGGGTTTAAATGAGATTACCACAACAACAAAAACAATTGTCAAGCAGGAACCGCAGGAAGAGCCACCCCAAACCAATGCTGAAGCAGAAGTGGAAAGATCTACGGGTGAGGCTAATGTGATGACTCCACCAGCCACAGATATAGAACCTATTGAGGCGGAAAGTTTGCCAGATGCTGCTGGAGGAGATGATGATGATGATGATGACGACGACGAAGAAGAAGAGGAAGAGGAGGCTGATGAAGAAGCTGAAATTGAAGCCACCGATGCGGATGTGGAGGAGGAAGAGGAGGAGGAAGAAGATGAAGATGTCTATGAAGATGCCTTTGAAGAGCCTTCCAGGGACTTAGCAACACCTCCACCCAAAGAGCTACAGAAATTGCCAAATCTATATGAGGAACCCCCACAAAAGAGATCGAAATTAAATTCAACAACTACAACTCCAGCCAATGCGAGTGCCACGACAACTCCCACAAAGCCTGATTCGGGCAAGAAACTCTTGCTCACCCTGCACAATGGGCAACGTCTGACCTCCACACCCAGTTCCACACCCCATCCACAGCCTCATCAGGGCCAGCAGCAGCAGCAGCAACAACGTCTCAATGGCAGCTTGGGTAGTTGCATCTCACCTAGTGAAAAACTCGGTGACAATTCGGATATATTCACTGTCTCCTCGGATGGCTTGGATACCGATCTCGATTTAAGCAATCATCAGGCTGAATGTCCACACCAGCAGCAGCAACAGACGACTACTCCGCCGAAGCGTAAATTCGATATCTCCAAATATGCACCACCAAATAACGGAAAGGCGGCAAGCAGTTGTGCCGCTGAGGCAGCCACAGCAGCTGTCAAATCTCTGGCCATCTCTCAGTTTCTCAAGAAGGAGGTTCGTGTCACCTGTCGCCGTCTTAGAGCGCCCTTTCGACGCTTTCGTTATCGCCGCTAAGCACCACCATTATCAGCATCCACCTCACCGCACCGCACCTCATCATCATTATCATCTCATCTATATATATATGTATATGGAATGTAAAAAAAAGATCATATTAGGCTTTAGGTTCTGCCCCCCACCCATCGTCCCTCACATTATTTGTGTTTAGCTTAATTTTAACAACAGAGAAATCGAGAAAATAATACGTACATAAGCCTTAGTTTATATCTTAGTTTAGCGTAAATTTCCCTTCCCAAAAAACAAAGATGAAACCTACCTTTGGGTATCATCATGCATCCAGACAATTCCAAAACCAACTCCTTCAATCCAATCGTTTAGATTATAAGTAGAAAAGTTTCTTCACTTTTGATTTTTCCACTGACTAATTCTATTAATTTTCTCATGTAATCAATCCTCTCCTCCATCAAGTCGAAGCTCAAAAACAACAAACTATTATTGTAAAAGTTTAAAAAAGAAAAGAAAAACAGAAAAAACCAAAAGCATTGTAAAAATATTAAACAAAAAAAAAAAAAAAACGAAGAAGATTATTATAAAAGAAAAGAAAAAAGAGTAAATTAAATATTCAATTATAAATATAAATTATCAAGTTTTTTTGTAATGGCATTTATTCAACTATATTCCAAATTCTGAAAAAGGGAGAGCTAAATTTTTGACACACCCCCTATTGAAAAAAGGGGGCGGCAAGCCTTGTTCATTTCAAAATAAAAAACACACATTAATCATTCCATGGATGAAACTCGTCTAGCTAAGTAGGGAAAAACTGGAAATAGCAAGTATATAATTTTGGAAAATATTTAAAAGTATATTCTAAAATAAATAATTATTTTTGGAATGTTCTTACGATATTTTATTAAGATTATTAAGTAGAAAGTTTTTCAAAAAGATGGATTCTATAGGGGAAATTTATCTAGTCTCATACTGAGTATTGGATAAACATGCATCTGTTGTATTCAATTGCATATACACCCGTCCTCCGGCTTACACTGTACTTATTTTACACTATTTCACTTTTACACGGTTTGGATTTCGACAACAATAATTTTCTTTTGCTTGATTCCGATCTGTTGACTTTATTTTTTTTTTTAATTTTATTTCAAAATAAACAGAGTTTTTTCATCTTTTAAAAGATAGTCTTAAATTATGAGGTATTAAATATTGAATACATAATAATTTCTTAAACGTATTTCTTAGGAATTTATCTATCGTGTATATCGAGGCATAGTTGTATTGCGATTTAAATAGGGCAGTCTTGAAACTTCTGTTATGGAAGGATTTATTATATCTTTCTACTTTATAAAATAGTACCTATGTTTCTATGCTAAAGTTATACGAAACTCGAACTCTTTATAATCTTCAAGAAGTATTCTAAAATATTCATAAATTCAATACAACTTTTGGTTTGAATCCCTATATAGTCAATCAAAATAATGATAGTTAATGATTTGCTATATTTAATGAGATTACATTTAAATAAATAATTTGTTTAGGTATCGCTGAGCTTTCATCCATGGACTCAAAAAGTTTTACCCACTATTCATCATTTCGTAGTTCCCACCAAGAGAACGCCCTTTCATAACTCCTAAGCAAATGCTAATGTTTATTTTTGTTTTGTTTGGTTGATCTTTACCTTATCCCCCTTCGATTCGATAATTTCTAGACCTACGTAAGCTCATCAAGCATGAAGAACGCATGGCAGAGAACACAAAGGAGGACTATTTCAGTGGCCTGCATAAACGCGGCACAGTCAGCTCGCGTGCCAAACTAGGTGGCGATGACAAGGATAAAACCAAGGACAAGGAGAATGAGCTGCCGGCACCAGTCAATGGGGAGGAGCGTCGTTTAAGTGGTGGCTCCAAGATAGCAGATATAACTCGTGAATTCTGCGAGAAGCTTTTCATTGATGTTGCTGCAGATGGAGCTCCCAATGCAACAGCTCCCAACACTCGACGTAGTCGCAGCAAGACCCGTAAATCGAAGCCATTGAACGATTTGTGTCCCTCGAGTGGTGAATCCAGTCAGGCTAGCATGCCAGCTCGACGTCCGCCAAGCAATCGTCGTCGTTCCAAATCGAAGGGCAGGGCCAAATCGCGTCCACGTAGCGCCAGTAGCCGTTCTGCTATGGGTAAAGTGTGAATAGTCCTGATATTGATATCCGGAATAATTATTTAAATTTTATTTTGCAGCTCGCCGCCCTCATAAATCGAAGCAGAAGCATCCACTAAACGATCCTGTGGCCCTGTATCAGTACTATCAAAACGAATGGGCACACTTCCGTGAACAAATACCAGGTGCCAGTCCACACGCCGACATACGCAGGAACATTCGTCACAAGCTAATGGATCCCAAGTGATGATGGGGGAGACTCTTCAAAGACATTCCAAACTTTACATTATTTCATTTCGCAAAACTCATTTAGTTATTTCTTTAAAAATATATTAATATGAAAGACTTCCATTTAAATTAGTTTTTGCAATTTAATTTATTATCATTTATTCTTTCATCTTCTTCGTAAATCACAATTACAATGTGTATTATTTGAATTTTGACTTTTGAATATGTTATAGAAATGATTTGCATTATGTAATTCGACGTTGGAGGAGGATTCGCAATCACAAGAAGAACTTGTAGTACTCGACGACTTGTAGGTCTCAACGGATCTGGTTGGAGGTCTGCAGCAAGTATAATTTGAAGGCGTTCCAAGTTTGTCACAGACCACATAGTTGTGTCTTCCGTGTTCTGGTATTTGGCGAGTTCGGGGATTATAGCACATGATTACATCCTCACCACTAGAACTATCTTTGCAAAAGCGACAACTGCTGTCGAATAGAACCCTGACTTCTTTCACTGGCCTGGGCTCAGAGCATGGGCATTCAATTTCTTCTACCTCGAGTTTAATTTTTGATGGCTTTGGCGGTGGCTCCGGTTTTTCTTTCTTTACTTTCTCCCGCTTCCAGCAAGGTGTAAAACTACAGGATGTCTTAGGTTTAGAAGTCTTCTGCTCAATATCCTGGGGGTCTTCTTTTCTTCCTTTCCTCTCTTTTCCCTCTTGGGTTTCTTGCAGCAGGCGAAAAGACTTCTGGACGACTTTGACTTTGGCTCAGCATCTTTGGGTGATTCTTTCTTCTCTTTTTTTGATTTCTTGCAACAGGAAAATAGTCCTCGGGAAGGCTTTGGCTCCATCTCTGTTGAAGTTTCTTTTTTTTCTTTTTTAGGCCTTTTACAACAGGCAAAAAATGGTTTCGAGGGCTTTGCTTCCACCTCTTTGGTGGAAGGGTTCTTCTCTATTTCCTTTTTCTCTTTCCCCCTTTTCGACTCTGCTTTTGGCTTCTTGCAGCAAGCAAAGAGTCCCCTGGAAGGCTTTGACTCCACCTTCTTGGGGGCTTCTTGGTTCTTTTTTTGTGGCTTTTTGCAGCAGGCAAAAAGACCTTGTGAAGGCTTTTTATCCACCTGCTTGGAGTCTTCTTTCTTTTCTCGCTTTGGCAACTTGCAGCATGCAAAATGTACTTTGGAAGACTTAGGTTCAGTATCTTTTTTCGGCTCTTCCTCACAGTAGCAACAAAGACATGCTGGACTAGTTTTCTCTTGGAGATCAGTTTCCGGTCTCGGTCCAAAGCATGATTGATCCGAGTAGACACATGGACTGTCTAAAGATGATTCTTTCAAAGGTACTGGAGGAACTTCTTTGGATCTCTCGAAATCTCTTAATATATGCTTATCATAACTGCTCAGTCTAGAAAGGGCTACATTGGAATTATGATGTTTTGAGCGGGGAATGGGAGTGGGCGTAACATTCTCGTTTTTTTTGCAATTGCAATTTAAAATAAAATTCTCTTCGGGCTGTTTGAATGGTTTTTCACTTGGACAAAATTGTTGCTGCAGCACAAAACTGTTTGCATGAAGCCTCATCATGGATTTTCTTTGTTGTAATACCTTCTTCGGTTGTGGCCATAAGGGCTTACAATTTGATGGGACTTGTCTTTTAATCATTTGATCTTGAGGCTGAAGAGACGGTTCCTTGGATGACCGAAATTGTTGCTTCATTAAAATACTGTTTGCATTTAGGGGATTAATGGAACATCGTTTTGGTGACCACTTTGATTGGATCACTGGACAATGTTCACAATTCGCCAACTGATTCTGTTCATCGTCTAAAAAAGCTTCCGATTGGCCACTACTTTTACGCAATTTATTATCCGTTGGTAAGTGAAGATCGGTGAAACCTACGCGGTTATAGGAACTGGATCCATGGAGCTGAGCTTTATCATAATTTTCCGCGTCGTCGTCATACTCATGGGGTATTTTAGAGTTTAATATCTGGGTGCTGTACTCTTCCCCATTTTCGTAATATTTGCGATATTTCTGGGGATTGAAGGCCTCACTTGATCCATAGATATGAGCAAATCTCGCTCCCTCGGGACAATCGTTAGATGCCCACATCTCATCCTGCTTTGCTTCATCTAAACTCGGGGAAGTATAAAATTTTCTATCCTCAGGGAAATAGTTTGGGTTTACTTATTTGAAAACTCACGGGACACGGCTTTAACTGACTCAATTGATAAGAGTCTTGAAGATTTTCTTGGACTTGGGAATGACCACATAATCGGCGAGTTGGCATAATCCTTTCTTCCCTTTGCTCTTGATAAGTTTGATCACTTTGCCTTGATTCGGTATATGGTGACATTTGACTTGTCTCAGGATAAGATGATCTACGACCTCTGATATCTGGACTTCGATAGGACGGATATATTTGGTCAGGATAATAAGAGGTCTGACCTTCAAGACCTCTTAAATTGGGGTCGGAAATCTGCTTTTTGGGATAAATCTGGGGATACATATTTGCCGTTTGACTTTTAAGGTTTTGATCGTGATACATTTGATACATTTGAACCTGATCCATATGTGTTTCCATTGGAACAGATTTTTGACCTTTAAGTTTTGAATCTTGATTCGTTCGAGTTATATGTTCTAAATGATGAGACATTTGACGTCGATCCTGGTACGCGGCAGTCTGTCCTTGGTGATTTGTTTTTCTTTGAAAAGACATTGGACCAGGTAGATGTGCGATCCGCAATAAAGGATATTTTCCAACTGGAGGTCGAGGTATTTTATCTTTCGTATCACGATCTTTATAGGCCGTACTTTGATCCATAGTATTAGAATCAGAAGGACCAGCCTTAAATTTAGGATTTTGACTCATTCGGACTTTGCCATTCAAATTTGGATCTGGATAATTGTCAGTAGGAACAAACGGCTTATTGATCTGCTGGGGTGATGTTTGACCCTGATGATTTGAGTCCTCATAAAATGTTCTTTGGTTTGTGTTGTCTAGATTTTGATCACGTGACTGTTCCGTCAGTGCATACATCTGAACTTCTAGTGGACAGGGATTGTTAGATTGTTCATTTTCTCGACGGTCAATTGTTCTTTGAGTGGGATAATGAGGATGGTTACATACTCGCTCAATTGGACATGTTTCCTTTGAACAGGGTGGTTGGGTCATCCGTTGAAAGTCCGTATAGCTTCCTTCATTGCTCAAAGGAGAATCTCGGCCTCCTTTTGTTCCATTACGTGGCGGCATTTGATCTTTATTATTCTGTTGTAATTCCAAACCGGTTACTGCTTTATGCAAGATGTCTATGATTTGTCTCAAATCACTCTGACTGCCATGGGCCACACATGGGTAAATGGTTTCCTTTTCCAGATGGTTGGGAAATTTCACCGAATTCCTAAACATGCCACACGGAGGAGTACAGCTTCTATGATTGCAATGATAAGCTTGTGGCGATTTGGAAAAACGTTTTCCATGAGTTTTTGAAATACAGGATTCGTCTTTATGCTTTGCGGATTTAGAGGCACTAGGTCTATACCTACGATCTACAGATGATCTTCGACTATAATTTCCGTATTTATTAAACAGACTTTTCGATGAGCTTTTCCGATTCTCCGTACAGTAACGAGAGTTATCGGATAGGTACTTGGAATCACTAAATATGCTTGCCTCTGTGCCGCTATCTCTTCTGCGAGGTGCACAAGGACCACAACGAGCTCTCTTCATGGCAATCCCACAGCGTCGACAACACATACATAGATAACTTGTTTGAGTCACTGCCTCGGCACAGGGACAATGGCATCGTGGCTGGCACTCTGGATAGTAATAAGTCTGCGTTACAGTCTCCGAGCACTGACTGCATTTGCGTCTACATTTTGGATCACTGCAAAATTTTTTATCCGACACATTTCCCTTCTTATCTTCATTCTCAACATAATCTGGAATTTCTTCTAGATCTTGAATTGTACTTTTGGCAGGCTCACTATGTCTGCTTGTGGAGCTCAATACTCTGGGACTTGTTAGTCCTTCAGAACTATTTGAATCCTTTCGACTTGCTCTTCTCATGGGTTGATCTTTTTCGTCTTCCTCTTCACGGGTCTTCAGTTTTTTGGATCTTTCTTCTCTGGAATTCACAGAGTGGCGCTGATTTGTATCCAGAGAACGTTGACTTCCTTCTTTCGACAGAGTTTCTAACTTTTTTTGACGTTTTTCAGTTTCGTTGGATTTTCGTAAACTTTTAGATCGAATTTCCAGTTGACTTCCTTCTTTGGAACTAATTTCTGTCTTTTTTGAACTATCTTTAGATCGAGGCTGATCAGTTTTAGTTGGTCTTCGGGAATTATTAGATCGATTATCCATTGAGCGTTGACTTCCCTCTCTCGACTGAGCTTCTATCTTCTTTGAAATGTTACTAGATCGGGGTTTCGTAGTTACAGAGGCTTTCCGTTCGTTTTTAGTTTGATTTTGACGTTGATTTCCTTCGTTGTTGCTTCTTTTGATAGCTTTTTCTCCATCAAATCTTGTGTTGCTTTGCTTTTTGGAAGTCCTTACTGTCTCCTCATGGATATTGCTGTTACTCAACTGACTGGGGCTAGTCAATGTTTCATCGGGTTCGAATTGTTCTTCTCCTACATATATGGAATCTGCTGTGGTTTCTTCTGTTAAACCTTCTGTTTGAGTTTGAGTCGTAGCTTCACGACAGCGTCGGCATTTTCGATCACATTTGACATCGGGGCAAAGTCCTCTATTATCTCCTGAAAATAGAGAGAAAAAATGAATTTTTATCGTTCGAACTAGTCAAAAATAAACTTACTTTTTAAGTGATTGGAACTTGGAATTTCGGAGCACTGGCAGCACTTGCATATTCCTTTATTTGAATACCTAGGGGACCTTCTATTACTCCCTGTAAGGGAATTCTCGCAATCGCACGGTGTTTCCCTATTAACTTTCGAGCAGCGGAGACATTTGCGATTACAAGTGACATCGGGACAAAATCCCACATTCTTCCATTTTTTACTTTTGGGACTATTGCTATAGTTAGATAGATCTAGATACTTTGATCCTCCGTCTTCGTCTTCAATTTTACTATCTACATCAACAAGAGAATCTGCAGCAGGGTTTTCCTTAACATTATCTTCAAGTTCTTCCTGTTTATCGATGATATTTTCATCTTCTTCTTCATTGAGATCATCTTGACGTCGGGTTTTATCCCAGTCCTCGTCATTTTCATTTCCAGTCCCGTTACCATCATTATCGTTATCGGAATCATTTTTATCGCCATCGATATCATCCTCATCATAGTAGTCCTCATCCTCACATTGGCATCTATCTCTTTTGGGGCACACTTTACGACAATAATCAAAATTCGCCGATTTAGCCGCATATTTTTCAATCTCCTTGACATTGGCCAAGTGAAGACTCCACGGAGGACCCTGGATATCATCATCCACTCGTCTGCCACCGGATCCTCTTATTAAATTTGCATGAATCTTCCGTGGAGGATCTGAAGGTATTCGTCGCGGTGGCTTACTGATCTTCTCGATTCTAGATAAATGCTCCTGGCTCGCTTCGACACTTGTCTCAGAGGGTGAATAGCCGCCATAGTTCTTCAATTTTGCCGCCTTCTTGTTGTCCTCTTCACCACTGTACGCTCGGCACTGTTGCAGACTGTAATTGCCCAAGCTGCTGATCTTTCCATGCGTATTACTCTTCAACGGGGTTTGCGTTTGCTGTGCCACGACGGAGAACAAATGCCTGGAGACCAGTTGCTTGAGCCTTTTCAGTTTGCAAGGAGTATGCGATCGTATACGTGTGGATGGACTTGGAACGGCCTTCTCATGACGTCGCTTCAACCGACACTGACACGCCGTGTCTGCCTTCAGGGGAGCATTTAATCGATGATCGTAGGGCGTACGATTTAGGCAAGTGCAATGGATAATCTCTTCGAGACTGTTTTTTGAATCGATGGGGTTTTCATCTTTTTTATCTATTTCATTGCCTAGTTGCCAGGTTGAGGGATAAAACGATGAACTGTGACGAGATCGTGAGCTACCCCGAGAACGTTCAAAAAGCGCAGAACGTCCGCTCATATAGGGATTATCTGTAACTAAATTAAAGATCAATGGGATTTACTGCAACTCTTCTGCATATTCTTACCATTAGGTTTTAGTTTACGCCATGATCGGGAATCATTTGGTGGCACTTTACCCGCTTCCTTTCGTCGCTGTAACGGTTTCGCTGTGAGTAACTTGTGCAATTTCTTTACATAACCCTTGGGTTTAGGCTTAGGACAACAGCGGCGACTCAACACCGAGTGATTGGATAGACTTTCTTGCATTGCCTGGACAAGATGGGGATCTCGTGAGAGCGAGGGTAAAATCAATATGCCGCTATTCGTCCGTGTCGGTAACATTTGATGGCTTTCCGTTGTCGCCTGCTTGTTGGTACGTCTCCTCCTTCGTTGAGCGACCATTTCTAGATCCAAATTCGCATAGTTCTTAAATACTACCAAAATTTTAAGACAGTTTAAGAAAAGGCAAACTTTTAAGACGGGCTATGGAGTTTTTCTGTACTCGTTATTCTATTGAAAAATTATAAAATATGATTGATGGCCGTGTGAGAATATAATTGGGTCAACGGGGATAGCAACATCCACCATACGATTGACTGTAGCAGGATTTGCCCATGGGCTGGCAGCACACTGGGCGACAGCGGTCGAGACAGCATGACTTTGGCTCTAGCACATAAGGTGGATTGGCAAAACGATCAAAGACCTTTCGTGGTGGTGGCTTCTTTCTCTTACGCTTCTTCTTGGGCTTCTGCTGAAAGTAGCACATACAATCAACATTGGGCATAAGATGACGCAGATGACGCTCCAGTTCCGTCATATTGCATTCACAAACGGGTTCCTTCTGTGGCCCTTGTGTGCCCATACATATGCATTTCTCCAATTTATTGCAGCAGCAAGTAGATTCCTGATCCACAAGCTCTTCTTCGTCCTGGTCGTCGCATTGACAGCAGTCACAGCACGCGGGTTTTCCATGCGCTATGCAAACGGGCACGGAAACACAACGATATTGGCCCATTTGTTTCGTTTCCAATGGACGCTCAGGCTCTGGAGGAGTTTCCACTGGCGTTGGAGATTTCGGTGGCGGGGTAGGAGGTGCCTCACATCGGCATACTCTACGCCTGGCATGTGCTTGATCCTTACAATCACAATTTTTCTGCGAAACTCTTCCTCCTGGTGGCAAACAACGGCAGTAATTGTCCTGAGCTCTGCCATTGGCGCTGGACAACAAAAATATCCATAAATTAGATATATCCAATGGATAATTTACTTACCCATAAGCTGGAGGCCCCGGACGTGCAATGCCATATTGATACCTTTTGGGAATAAATGTATAATTTGATTTAATTCTTAAGCAAATTAAAGCTTACCAGGTATTAGGATTTGGATTACGTCCATCGTCTTGATATGGAGCCCTAAGTTGAAATTTGTTATGAAGAATCCAAATTTGTTCTTTGATTAAACCTTACCCAAAAGATGGTCGATTTTCCCGATAGCCTGGGTCACTGTGGATAGTTGATCGAATTTAAGAGGGTTAGAAACTTGTAGTGAAATGGTCTTGCTGACGTTGGTATACCCTGCACCAAGTGGTTTGGCAACTTAACATTTAGGAAGCCAAATTCAATTGTATAGTATAGCTCTGGCTCTAAGAAATAGGTGTTTATACAGACGAACGGACGTTGATACGGATTAAAAATATACATTAGATATGTGTCACATTTTGTACATTATATAACCTTTCCCCCTAAAGTGCAGGGTATAGAAAGCAGGACTAAAATATAAGTCTATCGTTAATATTAAGCCCTGCACAAAGTAATCTAAAAAATATCTTACTTGCGGACACGATCATAACCATAGCCAGGAGGCGGAGTGTGATTGTAATAACTGTGGAGTTTAATAACTGTCGAAAGTTAGTTTCATTTAGATTTGATTGCAGTTCAAATATACTTAGGTGGACCTCTGGATGGACCCGCTTGATATGCTCCTGGATATGCAACTTGACCAGGATAGCCGTCAACGGGTTTGCTAAGGGAATTACAAATTCAAATCTTTAAACCTTATTAGATTTTTAAGTACTTACTTCACCACAATGAGCAAAATCGTTGGCTGCTGCGTCTGCGCCTGGGGATTGGGTGTCCTGGGTTTCTGGATCTCGTCGTTGGTTAAGATACTATATAATGACGTATGTGTGGATATCCTATCCGCTTCAAGCTCTTCTTTTGTTGATTGCGTCGCCGTTGGCTCGTGTTGTTTGCCCGCCATTTCGAAGTCAAGGGCTTCCGGCCAAGGGACAGTGTCGTGATTACGAAATATACAATGTTTACATCGACAAATAGGGCTTTCCGGCAGATTTGTCGGCTCCTCACAGAACATAATATAATTTTGCGGCCATGTCAAGTCATGCCGAAAGGTATCGAGTAGTATGTGAATCAATTGGAAGACATTTAATATAAGGATTACTTGATTTGATTTCTAACTCCAGCAGGTTGGATAACCCTTGTACGGGGGCAAATGATATGGACCGCTTGCTACACGATGCCAGGTGGACTCTTCCTGCTTGCCACCAGATTTACGGTTTAAAGTCTCGTTGAAGGTTTCCAATTTCCTTAAACGACTCTGTTGATGCAATGGCATTTGCATGGCACTCGATACTAGGATGGGATTAGTACCGACAGTCAAAACTTTTGGTTTTTCTTCGGGAGTCGCGCTTTTCTGAAACTTTACCTTGATTTGATTGCGACCTAAAGTTTTCTGATTAACTCTTTTATCGCTTTGGGGCTTTAGGGAAGAACTTTTGCATTGACGCACTACGTTGATAGGTTCAAATTGATCATCCTGAAGTTCGGTGGTGCTTACTGCCTTATCTGTGGTGGCTATAATATGATGAATGTCACTTGTCGATGTTGTTGATGCAGTTGATTCAATTTCCGTTTGTAGTTGCTTGTTGCTGGTCTGGACATCGCCATTTCTTTCCCTGTAGAATTGTTTCATAACATCCAGGTTGCTAAACCAATCATGCAGATTATCTTCTCGCCTACTTTTCGAATAGGTGTAGCTTAATTCTTGAGAACTACAACTGGAGGAACCATCTATGGAACAATCATATCTTCTGTTGGCCACCTGATAGTCCGAAAATGGCGGTGGCGTCTTGGGTAATGGTGGAGGAGTTGTATCCACGTCATCCTCATACGAACAGCTTGTTTCTATAGTCCTCGGTGATGGTTGCATGGGATATGGGATGGGTGTTACTATTTTGTGTTTCTCTTCGAGTGGCGGAAGGGTTTTCCCGGTGGCAGTGGCTACAGGGGGGACACCACAAAAATGTTGACGACAGCACTTCATTGGACACCACATGGTAGTACCGCAGTCACGTAAGTTTTGGGAAACTATCATTATCTATCATTAATTATCATTTCATGTAAAATATTCTTTCTGAATTTGCTTACTTGTTTCATTACCAGCTGGAGATCTAGCCAATACAATGCGCGGCAATATGTCCAGGTCGTCAGTGCTACAACTACGATTCTCCAAATGTATATAAGCAGAACGGATGGGACGCCGTCGTCGTCGTGTATCCCGCAGTGGGGGAGTACGATAGAAACGCTGACGACTACAAAAAGAATCATTCCCCTCCATTTGACCAGCTGGATTCGGAGGAGCTGGAAGCGATGAAAGTGCTGGAGGTGATGCTGGCGGCGGCAGAGTCTGAATGAAGAGAGGTAACACGGGCAAATTACGCCGCTGTCGTCCGCAACCTTTCAGTTGACCCAGAAGATTCATTTGCATCAAAGGACTAGAAGACATTATGGCAGCATGTTGCTCGACCTGGTTTGAGATATATGCATCCAATTTTTCATTAGTCTCACGCATAAGCTCAGTTAATATATGCAGTTGAGAACTTGGCAAAGATTCGTCTTCTCCTTGTCTGGGTTCCGGTGCATCGTTGGGCTTGGCATGTTCTTCATTCTGCACATTTCTCTCCAATGCTTCTACAATGGATTTCAACTCATTTATTGTGCGCTGTGTACCAGACTTATTTTCATAAAAGGAATAACGTGTTTCCCGGTTGTCGACTACCATCGCATAATGTGGCTTGGGACGAATTACTTATATCGCCTGGTTTATCATCGGCTAACATTTCGGTTCTAAATATGGAATAGTCTTGACCAGACGGTAAACGTCCCATTTGTTGTTGCTCGCCATAGCTATCATGACAATTCCAAAGCATTTGCTCATACGGACAGGAATACATCATAGATGGCGTGGGCATTGTTATCGTATTAACGAACCGACGACGGCGTCGTCTCACTGGGGGATAGCTGGAGCCATTAGCCGCAATATTAACACAAACTCGACGCACACGTTGCGATGTGGTCGCTTTTGCGGTGGGTATTGATGCCATTGGCTGCATTCTAGACAGACGTCCACGTCGTTCCATTTGATACATTATATGCGCTATAAAGAGGTCTTCGATTTTTTATATTGTAGCAAAATTTTGATAATAATTTTATCGCCAAAAAGATTCTAAATTGTTGAATAATCAGACCAATAAAAATTGGTTGTTTAAGCATGGTATTTTCTATATTGCCATTGTTATTCAATAATTAAGTTTGTCCTAGTTTATAATTAAAGTACACATGAAAATGGTTTACAAAAAAGAAAAATTAATTGCAAGCTTTAAATGGAAAATAGAAAATTTAAAAACTTGTCTGTCGATTACAGTAAAATTAATCGATAGCTGTGACAAAAGAGTGCGCGTTTTCCAGTGTTGCCCTTCGATACGATAATAAAATTAGTAATAATAATATTGTTGGGAAAATGTTTAAAAACATCCTAAATAGATCCCGGCAGTTGATAAGCCCGGTGGCTCGTAATCTATCCATAACCACCAAACAGAGTAATGTCGCTGCCGAATCCGAGGCTGCAAGCACGACGCCGGTCCCAACTGGCGCTCCTCTAATTTTGGTGCAAAATTATGCCGACTACCCGCCCGTGAATAGGAACGCCACTCGCCAGGCTTGGATCGAGAATACGGATGCAGTGACTGAGCGTAAAGTGGGTCTCATAGAACTCCATCCGGATATATTTGCCGCCCAACCGCGTGTTGATATCATTCAGGAAAATGTGGAATGGCAGCGCAAATATCGTTATGTAAGCATGGCTCATGCCAAGACACGAGCTGAAGTGCGCGGCGGAGGACGGAAACCCTGGCCACAGAAGGGCATGGGACGAGCACGTCATGGTTCAATACGTTCACCGCTCTTCAAAGGAGGCGGCGTTATTCACGGACCACGTTCGCCCACCACCCACTTTTATATGTTGCCCTTTTACAAGCGTGTTTTGGGCCTGACATCCACACTGAGTGTTAAACTGGCCCAAGATGATTTGCATATCATTGAGTCAGCAGATATACCCACAACGGAACCGCAGTTTATCAAGGATCTGATCGAAGAGCGTCAATGGGGTCCATCGGTGTTGATAGTGGACAAGTGAGTGTGGGGGAAGGAGAAAAATTATACGTAGTGGATTTGTTATTTATTCTATTTCTGTATCTTCAGCGCCGACATCTTCCCCGAGAATATTTGCTATGCCACTGAAGAATTGGGCTATGTTAATTTGATGCCTTCCTTTGGCTTGAATGTCTACTCTATGCTGAAGCACGACACACTGGTGCTAACTGTGGAGGCAGTAAAACACTTGGAGCAGCGTTTGCTCTATCAATTGCATCGCAACGATGCGTTTAGCAAGGGAGACAAATTCAAACTTGATCAAGTTTAGGATTAAACAAATTGTTGTATTTAATAATCATTAAACAAATTGTGAAACAAATGCGACCTTAATTCGTTTTTTGAGCTGCTACTTGAGTGCCGCCCGCAGCTGCAGTCCTAGTCAGTGTTATCAAGGGATCTTTGTCTTTCTCCGATATGAAAATCTTACAGGAACCGTCGAGCACATCATTCAGTTTGGGCTTAAAATCAAGTAAGAAACCACGCTCCGAATTACTGTGATTGCACAGTAGAACTGTCGTTCCACTGTGCTGGAAATCCAAGAGTTCGTGATGCGACATTTCACCAGTGATGATCAAATCTGCTTGGACGTCGCGAAGCAAAGATGCCCCAGAACCCGCACAAATGCCAACGGTGTGTACGAAAGTCTTGCTATTGTGACCCACAGCATAGGCCACATGCACACAGTTCTCAATGTGATCCTGCAAGCGATGAATCGCTTGCCCAATGGTCATATTTGTCTCCACCAAACGACCAGAACCACAACCAGGAATGGCTCCTACTTCCTGCACCAAAGGCTTAATGTTTTTGACATCCAATGCTCTGGCCAGCCAATCGTTTACACCACCGACAACCTTATCCCAGGCTGTGTGCGGCGAGTATAAGGCTATCGAATTTGCCAAGCAGGCAGCTACAACACGCTCTTTCCAATGGTTTTGGGTAATCCTTGTCAATGGTTTGAATATTGGCGGATGATAGCTAATAATCAACTCGGCTTGCTTCTCAATGGCCTCCTTCATCACGGGCTCGGTTAGATCATTGGTCAGCAGAATCGTCTTCACATTGTGTTCCCCGGCTCCTTCCTTGCGGTAGGGTTCGACCAAGAGCCCCACGTTATCCCATTTCTCGGCCAACGCGATTGGTGCGAATGCCTCCAACTCCTTGATTACTGTGGCTAGGCTGCTCATTCTTCTCAAGCCGGTAAGGCTGCGTATCATTTGATTACAAATTTCGAAAATTTGTTAACTTTATCCAAATTGTCACAGATGTTTAGTTTGCTAAACAAAAACTGACAGTTGTGCTGTCAAAAAAAAAATACAGTAGAAACTTAAAAATTGGGTCTACCTGGCTCTAAGGGTGGTTCTTATTTCTAAAAAGTTTGAATTTCAGCATGTTTTTTTTTTAAATGATATATCAAGTCAACTAAGCTAAATACTTACAAAATCGTAATTTCATACAAATATATGCTTTACCATTAATGTTCAGGCAATGTTAGCAATAATTTATATTTAGTTTTTCTAATAGATTATTCCATTCGTGTGTATTGTAATTTTAAACGAGCGCCAACTAGTAAGAGCAATTGAAGAGCGTCAGTGCTGTTTTTCAACACTCTTTGTTAAACATCGAAGTATCGATGTTGCAGTCGATATTTTTTCCAGCTCGATTCAAAATTGTTTCGCCGCAGTTCAACGTTTTTTCATTATTGTTGTTTTTGTATCCAAGCCAAGCGGTCGTGTTGTCGGAGTTTTTTTGAAATTTGTCTTGTGCGCGCATAACCGAATTGAAAAACGGGGATAAAAAAGTTTAAGAGCGAGAACAAAACAACATATTTGTAGAACAAAATTTTTGGTGAACATTAACGCGAAGCCGACTCACACCTGTCTTGGTGTTTTTCCTATCTCTTATTTGCCACTTGTCTTCTGTGTTTGCGTGTGCGTGTGTGTGTGTGTGTGTGTATCCTGTTTTTGTCCTGCCTGGCTGCGAGGGTGTGTCAAATTCCAGCACAAGGAAAAACATCATCAACAACGTCGAAATGTCTGTCTCTTCGAATGCCTCGTCCCGCAATGGGAGTGTGGATGATAGCACAACAACGAATACGACAAATACCACTGATAGCTCCGAATTGACGCACATTCTGAATCGCCGGCAGGAGATAATGGACTCACAGGAAGCTGGCATTGAATTGCCTAAAACCTTTAAGGTGGTTAACGTCTATACGGAATTTCATGAGTTTTCGCGTAAACAAATCAAGGACTATCAAAAGACCTTCAATACGTAAGTCAAGGCCAACTCTGAAGCTTTTCTTTTCTTTAGCTTTTCACTTTTTTTCTTCTTTCATTTCCATTCTTTTTCCCATGCTCTCGAGCATAAGACTCATGGGGCTTAATGGGCCCAACTAAATTGCATTTACCCACATCAGCTCTCCGCCCGCCCAGCTCTTGACCTCCAACCCAAGCAATCCTCACAAAGTGCAATGGGGCATGACTCAGTTGAAGTGTTGGCGACTTTGTCACAGTCGCTTGCATGTCCCACCCCACCCCTCGTATATACATATGCACCCCTTTCCCTTAGCATCCATTAGCTATCATGATTCAAAAGTTGCTTTAATATTATCATCTCATTGTAATGATGAGCTGATCTCGCACAGTAGCGGATTTTCTTAACTGTTATTATGAGTCACTAGCATCAATTACACTGTTTAACAAACTTTAACTTTTAGCAATGGGGATAACTTTAATAACTTATATATGATTAAGTAAGGACCCTTGGAAGTTTTATTTTCAATACTACAAACTTGAAAAAAATATTGGACTCAAAGTTCAAAAATAAAAGTAATTTTTAGACTTTGAGCAAAAACATTAAACTCATGAAACAACCAGACTAAATCGTTTCAATATACTCAGATTTACATCTCTAATACATTTTGAAGTATAAAAAAAAAATAAGTACAAAGGTTCTTAAAAAATTCATTCAATAGTTTATTAAGTGATCCTCATTATTTTCCTGGCGCGCATTTCATGACCCACCTGATAATCCCACCTTGATAATGTATGCATGCGGTTTTGTATTACTTTCCGACCAATATCACTCACTTACACCTTCTAAATATATATAAAGTAAAGTAATTAGATTTTTGTTTTTCCTCAACTTGCGGTTGACCGCACACATAACCAATTTGATAGCCTCCTCTCCTGACTAGATTGCGCAATTTGCTGTCTGCTGTCGTGTGTAATCTGTTCTTGAAGTGGATTTTTTTATTATTATTATTATTTAAATAAATTCTAGCAGCACGTAGCGAAGGTCTAGGTCTTGATATGACACATTATCTTAAGCAAATTTATCTGCTTTTTCAATCTTTTTTTCTTCTTCTGATTCACATAACATTCTCAGAGCGTTTGAGAGAGCGTTTTATGAGTTATATTTTTGCTGTTGTTTTTCTGAATCACCTGAAACCAGTAATAAACAATTACATTCGGCTTGACATGCCAATTAGCAAGTGTTTATGGCTTTCTGGCTGCTGACAGTCGCTTTCAGTGGACTACATATCGACCACCCCGGTCGATTGGGCTATTGTTAAAAACCTGGACACTTCTTCTACTGCATTTGTCTTCAGACTTTACTGCATATTGACAAATTGTCAAAAGAAAATAACAAAAAAAAAAAAAAACACAATATATGTATGTAGTTGCCTTTTGGCAATTGCAAAAGTTAGCTCCAGTAAGTCTGGGAAAAACTTACAATTAGATAATGGTTGTTTCTCTTATTTCTTCTTTTGGTTCATATGATTGACTAAGAGCAATCCAATTGTGATGAAATAGCTTACAAATAAATTTAATTCGAAGGCTTTAGCTCGATTTCTCAAGTATATATGTATGTACTTATATAGATTTAGAAAGGTCACTTTTCCAATTGAGTATTTTAAAAATTGCTTATTTGCCATCTATCGATGTAAAGAATAATTTTCAATCTGTAAAGGAGAAACAAGTTTTTAATAAAATTAAAAAACTCATAAAACATTTTATACATCACAATTGTCGCTGATTGCTAACGACTTTGTAGGGTCAATAAACTATACATACATAATAAATAATCAGTTAATCAACCAATTTTATTTTCTTAAATTAGTTGTATCTCGTAGGATCGCTCTTTTAAAATACAAATTTTAATTTCTCGTATTCATATTTCGTAGCTAAAAAGAAATAATCAAAGAGTAATTAACTTTCCATATCCTAGTTCCATATTTGCAATACTTATAAAGTATTTCTTGGATAACATTCTTGGACTAATATCTTTGTTGTTGTCCATTCACTTTTTCTTCCATCCAGATTCTTTAGAATGTTTTTAGCTGGTAGCTTCATTTAAATTGCAAAATTCTTATATTAAATGCCAACGTATTAGCTGTTTCTTCAACTGTTCGAGTTGTTCAGTGAGAGAAGCCACAATAAAATAATGAAAAACAAAAACCAGCTTCGACTTTTGGCATTTCAAGTCACGTCACACAAATTTATGTGCTAAATTTGCAAATTGAAATGTGTATTAAACAATCAAAGCAAATCAACAGGAAACCCGTTCATGAAGTCGCAGCGTCTTTGAAAATACCCTACAGCTTTATTTTCAGAAGTGTAAAATTTATTAAAATCCCCAAATAGATTACTATTTCTATTCTTTAGAGGAGGCTAAACCACGAATTGAAGCTCTCTTAGGCCCTAGGCCCCATAAACTTGATTGACTTTTCAAGTTTTCTTCAAAGACTGATCAAGAACCCTATAAACATATAAACAGTTAAAAATCTTCTAAATACTTGAATATACCCTTTCGATCAGAGGGTATTATCACTGCAAATCAAATGTTGCCTGAGTCACGCATTTTATTGAAGACTACTGAAAATGATAAACCATTTAAATTCCAAGAAATGAACAGAAAAACACGACGTCACAGTATTTCTCCAATGACAACTCAGCGTTCGAGATAAGAAGAGAACAGACAAATGAATCGGTCCACGCGTTGGGTATTGGATTACAGAAGCTTAATCTCACATCAGAGCTCCATATCATTGTATGTAGTTCATATGAAATAAAATATTTAATAGCGTCTTAATTTTTTTTTGTTTGTTTGTTGATTTTGTTTTCTTTCTCTCCGCTCTGTTCAGTTTTTGCAGTTTCCTGCTTTTCTTTTTCCATACATAAATTTAGATGCGCCATATTCCGCACGGATTTTAACGTTTTCCGGGAGGCGATAAAACTGCAGAATTACGATTAAGTCGTGTCGGGGGAGGGGGGAGTTTGTAGCGGTGGTGTGTGTGAGTGTGCGTCTCCTGATAATATATATTTGTTTTCTTTTATGCACTTTGCAATTTGTGTGTATATTGATTTTCACAAGATGTTTGCACACAGGGAAATTGTTCGACTTTATATACTTATAAATTACTACAAATACTGAACTCCCCCATTATGCTTGCGCACGAGACCCGAACAAACTTCATAATATAGAATCTTCTTTATCAAATTATGATTCATAACCAGAGGAAACCCAGTGGAACATGATGCCATATGAAACTTTCTTTGATAAAGACAAATTTTATCTCACATTTAGACCATTGGAGTAAGTTTTTATATCCCTTTTAAAAAAATACATATATATTTGGAGTTGAGATTCTTTAGGTTCGATATTCAGTTTAACAATTAATGGAATTACTATTAACATATGATTGCTAAAGTGTATAGTAAACTTTGTTATATTCAATATTATCTCCTGTGTATTGCTTACAATTGATTTCTTTCCTACTTACCCCCAACGATGCGTTACAATTTGAGTTCATGGACAAGTACTCACTTACGCACACGCACATGTGTATGGGGGAGGTTTTTTTTTAGTGAAATTGTTTAACAAAGTAACCGCGAACAGGCGGCAGCATTATCATATGCAAATCATATGTCAAAAGGAACGATATTTGCAAGGGTTGCACCCACAAATAAAGTACAGTCATGCACTCCCTCAATTGCATGCAGTTCATTCACATTATTGCAGAGGCGACCAGCAGTCTGACAGTCGACAACAATCACAAAAAAAAAACTATTGGACAAAAGGGAATGCAATGAAATGACCGACAGCAAATGCGTCACTTTGTAACCATGTTCAACTCAATTGAGGAAATATCAAATTATCTATATACATATGTACTATGAACATTATGTAGGCACGCAGTCATGCAACGTTTGTTAAAAGAATCATAATTGTCGAATGCAATTAGTTATTTGAATTTGTCACACTTACAACTTGCGTTTTATTTTTATCGCCTTATGTAAAAATTGTGAATCAAATATATAAATAGAGATGGAAGCTGGAGGAGAGTTTTCAGAGTCAACAGCAATCATGTTGACGACGTCCAACCGACCGACCGATCATCGGACCGACCGACCCACGCAACGTTTTTACATCTTCCTTCCCTTGTTTGCTCCAATTTCGAAATGAACGCATGTTATTTTTGGGGCATCTGTGGGGGACCAGAGCAAAACTAAACTAAACTAGATACTTTATGTTTTGCTGTGAAAACCGACAGAAAAAAAATAGTGATGGTATATGTTTTTTGTGTTTTATTTATATTGATTGTACCTTGTAAGCAATGAAGACAGGTGCGCACAAACATCCACGTTCAATGTATGTTCAGGCCTTATTTGTGTATGCAAGACATCAGTTTTTTACGATAGATAGACCTCGCACATAGACCTCATGATACTTTATTTGAGTATTCATTTTTTCGTTTTCCATTTTTCGTTGTTCGAGGCGACAATCCGCAATGCATTTTAAGCACGACGTTACAAAAATAACCGTTACAAGACTACCAAAAAAAGCAGTAAAAATTGTTATGAAGCATAAAGGTTCTAGCCGCACAAAAAACAACTAAAGTCGAGTTAAGTTGAATGGCATTAACCTGCTTTAACAACAACTACGTAACCTATGGCTCAAACTATGTACTATAGTCGAACATTGAACAAAAACCAATGTGTTACAACTTCAAGTACTGACAATGCACTGACAGAAATAACATGCAATAGACCATCAAAGAAATTTAAAAAAAATATTAAATACAATTTTCCGCCAACGATTTCTCTACAAGTTTTTTCCAATTATTTAAATAATGATTACTGATACTTAATACTTAGAAACGTACACTCCATTTTTTGCCTATACCAGATTAACATAAAACGCTTTCCAAGTATTTGCAAAAATTACGAATCAAATTTCAAAATAAATGAGTTTCCATCGCGATGAATAATAACTATATTACCATAAAACAAGCAATGACAAATAATTCAATTATCTGAATAAATTTCATATGAAAAAAAATGCATTTATTTATGGATAACTCAACGACAAAATGAATGTTCAATAGTAAACAGTTTTATGAAACAGTTTTATGAGATACATTTCCAAATAAATCTTTTAGATAACATCTGAAAAATCGACATTTAATTCTTTAAATTTCGAGTGTAAGCCAATATTAGGACTTTATTCGAGTTACGTGATCAAAATGTTGAGTCAATATATGTAAGTACTTATATATAATACAAACGTATCAGGCATATGTGAACAATTGGATGTAAGTGTAAATAATATTTAAACAAGTGTAAGTTTAATTTAGATTGTTTTTGCTGAGTGTAGGATTCACCCTGAATGAAGACAATATGCGATTGCAGGGCATGGGCATAAAAAGTGGCTAATAGAGAGAAAAAGCTATGTTCAATAATTGCAATACACATGCACACATCGGCATAGATATGCAGAGAAACACATATGTATACATATGCACAAATATAAACACATGCAAATTGCGGCAACAACAATGGCCAGCTGACCCCGTTATTTGTTGAACTGTACCAAAAAAAAAAAAAAAAACGAAAAAAACGGCAGACAAAACATCACTAAAGAAACTGAACAAAATCTCATGTGTATTTAGAAGACGCAAAAGCAAAATGAAGCATTAATAAAACGAATCAGTTCACTTCATTCAATAAAAGCATCGACTACTGGGTACCCTTTAGCCCTTGCTGCAGAAGAGCTTATTTTCGGGATTTCAAAATCATGCTATTTCAAAAACCAACAAGACTCTAGAATCAGTTTTGGTATTATAGCTCTTTTTAATGCCTTCTCCATGTTAACTCATTTGCATAAAAGTTTAATTTTAAATGCTCCTAATATACCCATCTTACAAGGAGTACGAAATTTGTCTTCCCAAAAAAGAAGATAGCAAAAAAAGAAAAACAAAATTCAGTGAAATGAAAACAAATCGATAAAACGTTGTTGAAAACGCACAGAGAGAGATTGTGCGAGGGGGTGGGAGGCACCTGCTGTCGTTGAATTTAAACAACTGCGGGGGAGTTTTCAATTGCAATGAAAGCAACTTTATTTAATTAGAAAGAAAACAATGCCAAGAAGTCGAAAAAAAGATGAGGAAAGCTTATGAAAGGAAAAGTGTAAAAGAAATACAAAAACATTAACAATTGTCACATTGACGCAACTAACGAAATGTGAGGCAATTGAAGTTAATTAAAGTCAACAGCGTAACACTAGTAGCAACAATAGCAATTAATAATAATTGCCCATCTTTGGGTGTGCGACACCTTCTCCCCATTCCTCCTCTGCTGCCTTCGTGTGGGCTCTAGATTTGGACCAGACATGAATGATTCAGTAGTAAACAGTAATTACTTTCACTCACTCTCTGTGTGTTTACACACACGCAATTTGTATTGATATGGAATGGAATTAATCATCTAATATGATTAACCAATTGAAAGCGAAAACTGTTCGGAGAAAATTTCAAATTGAAATTATATATTTATGTTGGCAACTCTTTTGTAACAATTATTACGTGAAGCTTCTAAGTAATATGTGAAATCGAAATTGAAAGTTATGCCTTAATAGTCAACAAACATACACTAGGTAACATGGTTTTAGTTTTATCTAGGAAGAAAGAAGATTGGTAACTATGCACTAAAAGGGGTTTCGAATTATGATCTTATCTTATGAAATGTATATACATAAGTATTATATTATATGAAATATGCAAAATTAAAGTATTAATTACCTTTTTTTGGGTCATCCAATGAAGCTTTTTAGCATAAATTTTGGTTATACTTGGATCCACAAGACTGTTGTATTAATTTTATATAGTTATATTTTTAAAATGTCAAAAAGGGTTTTAAAATTTTTTCAATCTTATATTTGTGGCGCAGTGTTTTTGTCATATTTGTGTTTCCTTGCCTCACGCGGCGTTATAGGCAACCTGCTGACTTTAATGGCAACTTGTATGCGTAGTTAGATGTACATATAAATAGTATTTTTAGCCAGTCAACTAGTTTAACTTGTTTCTAGTTGGCTAGTTAGCTGGTAGTAGTTGGTGGCTCTGGCATCCTTCGGATGTAACTAGTTGGTGGTTGGCCTGGCAAGGTCGAGGAGCCTGTTTTTAGCCATATTGTTTCCGCCACAGTTGCTTGTTTTTGGCTCATCTGCCATCAACTTTGGCTGCTGCTGCTCATCTCATCTCTGCGTTTTCTCTTTCTTTTTTGGTTTTCATTTCGTTTTCGTTTTTAATTCATATTACACCATTACATAGATGATAAATATATGTATATTTTATTTGCATTTTTATTTTATCATACACAATTTCCTGGACGCCAGTCGAGTCGGAAGTGGATGAGAGCCACCAACATCGGCTCCGCTACCAAGTAGCGGCTTGAACTCTTGACTTTTCGACTGCACACAAACAGCTAAAATATTGTCAATTTTTCCTCTGCGGTCATTGATCCACAAAAACACGGTTTATAGCATGTGTGTGGGTTAAATGAAGATAACTTCCATGTAATAGTCGTATTTACATGGCTTTATATTGTTCGAAATGTATGTATATTCTCACTGCAAATGTTTGCTTCGATTTATGTTCGACCCAATTTGGGGAAGAAGTAATAAAACAATAGTGGAAGGAATTATAGAACAGCCAAGATATTACTATTAAAATGTTATCAGTAATTTTCGAAAAATATAGTTTTTCTAAAGAAATATTTTGTGTTAAAGTTAATAAAGTTACAAAATGATTGGAAATAAGCTAGCTAACAGTTGGTAACAGTTTTAGAGCATTTTTATAAACCTAACATTTGGCGACTTAGCCTATAGGTAGAAAAATACTTTTATCAAGAGACCGTTTTTTACAACAAATGCATTTTTATTATCTTAAACTAAGCATAGTCTATTAAGGCTAAGTGTTGACACATTTTACTTTAAGGTTTCTAGTCATCGTATGTATCAGTAATAAATTATAATCCCATTTAACAATTATTGCATGACTTGAGTACATAAAGATAAAGAAAATTAAGGACAGGTAAAGTTGGTAATAGGTATCAATAGTTAAAAAACAACCTCTCAATAACCTCGTGTGAAAAATCGTCTACAATCAGTGTAAATGCGGTCTGAACTTAGAATTAGGTTGCACCCACAAAAAAGAGGCTCATGGGGTTGATGGATGGTTCAGTGAATGGCCACGCGACCTCTGACGCTTGCACCCACGTTTTGGTTTTTTTTTTTGTTGCATTATCGATTGGCTAATCCGCACTTTCGGTCGGTCTCGTGTTCTGTCTCTCTCTCTGTCTCTGTGTCAGTGACCAGAATGATTTGTCTATTGACTTTTGACTAATTGATTTCGTATTTTGTCTTTATCTCTTTTAATTCCAGCTATGACACTGCACGTGATGGTTTCTTGGATTTAAATGAGCTCAAGTTCATGATGGAGAAACTTGGGGCACCCCAAACCCATTTGGGTTTAAAGAAAATGATTGCCGAGGTGGATGAGGATAACGATGGGAAAATCTCGTTTCGTGAATTTCTATTGATTTATCGCAAGGCGCAGGCTGGTGAATTGGATAACGATTCGGGACTGAATCAATTGGCACGTCTCACCGAAATCGATGTGGAGCAGGTGGGCGTAAGTGGTGCCAAAAATTTCTTTGAAGCCAAAATCGAACAACAGATGCGCACGAATAAATTCCATGATGAGATCAGGCAAGAGCAGGAGGATCGTCGTCGCGAGGAGGAGGAGAGGGCTCAGCGTCGTCAGCAGTTCCAGCAGCGTGCGGCCATTTTTCAATAGAAGCCAGATGATCATTATGATCGATGGATCGATGGATGGGATGCAATGCTGAATCCAATACCTAAAGTAGTTTAGAAATTAATACTTTTTCTGGGCGTAGGTTAAAATAAGTGTGTGGCATGAACCACGGGGCAAAGCAAAAGCATTTTTACAAGCACATCACCCTATTGAATATTCATATTAATAATAATAACTGAACTATCCACATACATACATATATATATATATACCATACCATACCACATGCAATACACGATACGCTGCTGCATCACGTTTATACCAAAAGCCTAAATTCTAGTTAAATAATAAGTTTGCGAAAAATTGTTTCTAGTTTTAAGTTTTGTGCGTTTTCTTTTATTTGTTACCCTTTTTTTCAAAACTGCGTGTTTTTATTTTTTATTTTATTATTTTTGATTCACTTTCCAATTGTAGTGTGCCATTTTTTAAGTTTCCCGTTTTTCAGTTATCTTCCATTTTCTTGTAAATGTTATGTTAGTAATAAACAAAATTAAGTGCATTTTTTGTATATATGTATTCTAATTCCGAAAAACTCCATGTTCAATCGAGATTGGAATCATAATGAACTTGTCTATTTAAGTTGCAAAGTTACAGTATTTGGATGTCTTACATATTAGCCAAGAAGCAATATTAATGCATAAAATACGAAATATATACTATATAGATATAAACCAGATACAGATGCATACAAGCTATAATAACTTAATAATATATTTCAATGCAGAACACAACTGAAATATATACGGAAACTAAATAAATAAATGTATATAATACAGAACAAAACAATCTGAAACATTTTTTCTAATTATTTATAATGTATAAATATAATTTTGACATGAATATAATTTATCTAAAAAAGTATATTCATTTGCTGTGGGTTGAGATTCGATGGATTGATTGATTGAAGTTCTAAATTCTTTGGTTTATATATTTTGGATAAAAATAAACTAAAATACGTACTATTTCTTTTAGATCCGCAGTAATTAAAAAAATTTGCAAATACAATTTATGCTATTTGGTAAAAGGCAAAATTTTCGATAAATTCGATATAAAAGGGCATTTAATTTAGTTTAATGCATTCATACATATACCAATTAAATTCATTGAAGTGATATTTACAACTGTGAAAGATTTTACTAATTTTATAATATTTTCTTTCGACTACAAATTGTAATTCTCAACTGAACACTCATAAATTATTTCTTCTAGTTGATTTATATTTTCGCTTGCCTCCACATTGTAGAATTATTACTGATAATTTATACGCAGGGTGTGCCAGCTAGACTACATATTGGATAATCATAATAATGATGACTACAGTTAAATTCTAACTTATTTCACTTGAACAAATATCCCCATTACAAAAACTGAGAAAACAACCTAAATTCGAACATCGATATTTCCATTTTCCAGCTTAATGCGCGAAGGTTAAAAATAGAAAAGGTAAGAAGCGAGACTATGTTTTTGTTTTTTAATAATTTTTTATATAAGGAAAATATTTATTTCCGATATTCTTATAGAGAGTGTAAATCCAAATATATGAGCAATGTAAAATTTAATTCGATTTTGTCAAGTTATCATTATTGATATATCGTTGATATTAAATAGTTCTTAATTTGCATAATTTTCGTCATTTACATTTTCTTAAAGATCTAAGAACTTAATTCAAACAGCTACTGGTGCAGCTGTTGCTGGCGCGGATGGTGTTGCTGGTGTTGGTGCACCGCGTCTTTGTGAATGTCGGCATCTTAACATGTCACACTTGAGGGCATAACGATGCTCACAAACTGGACATGCATGAGGCTTGAGCTGCAGGTGGTAGCCCTTGATGTGCTGGGAGAGTCCATTGCGTCGCTTGAAGACTCGCTCACAGATGCCACACTTATGTTGCCGCTCGGATGAGTGGGTGATGCGATGTTGCCTCAGACCAGTTAGTGAACGGAATATCTTTTGGCACAAACTGCAGATGTAGGTAAATGCAATGGTGGAACCAGTCCTTGCGACTTTCTTCCGCTTTGGGCGAACCTTTGTCGTCTTCCTTGGATGTTGACGACATTTGACTTCATGTCGACGATATAGACGCCAGTGGGTGAAGGTTATGGCCTGACAATGACGGCACTTGAAACTCTGCAGGCAACGCCGTTGGGTTCGTAGTGGCAAAGATTGACAGATGTAACGCATATGTTGACGGAGACCTAAACGAGTGCTAAATATCTTCCAGCAGCCACAACATTTAAGGGCCAAGGTTCGGTGAGAACGATGTGGATTCGAATGATGGACCAACTTCCGATGATCTATCAGTTGTCGTTGATTGGGAAAGATTTTACTGCATTGAGGACATGGATGGAGATGCGATGAGTTTTTGGATAGATTCCGTTGAAGTTTTTGGCATTTAAGTTTTAGTCGGCGATAGCGCAAGGCCAATTTTTTATAGTTCGCATCCATTTCCGAAAGATTTCGATCCGAAATTACAGGCGGATCAGCAAGAGGTAATTGTAGTAGGGCAGGTGGAGGAGGAGGTGGTGGTGGAGGAGGAGGAGGAGCTGGTGCTGGCGTTACTGGTGGTGGCGGTAATGGTGGTGGTGGTTGTTGTTGTGAGGTTATTGTTGGTGCTACTAGGAAGCTTCGCTGCATATCCAATATGTCAATCTTCGTTTTCAAAGTCGTAATCGAGGATGAAGTACTTTGCCAAGTATCTGCTTGCCAGTGACCTCCAGTGGAAGGCAACGATTCAAGCTTGAGAGGATTGCTCAGATTTAGATTCAGTGGAGGAACACTAACCATTGGCATGGGATTGGCATGAATTTGATTATAATGCTGATTTAGGCTATCGGAGGTAATAAATTTAGCCACACAAAGATTGCAATTATGCAGCCGAAAGGCAGCCGAAGATTGGACTACACTGTCATTGAGTACCACAATATTAGGCTTCACGGGTGTGATGGCCACTGGAGCAGGTGCAGGAGCAGCCAGAGTTGGATTCACATTTGAAGGAGGTGGTGCAGCCGGAGGTGGCGGTTTCGGCGGCGTCGGCAGCAATTCACATAGCATGGGATTTGGTATTTGACTGACATTGGTTACTATAGGTTTACAAGAGCGCTTCTCTATTGGTTGGTGGGGATTAGCAGAGGGGTCGATATCTGTTCCTTCAACTTTTTCTGTTTTATACGGCATTGGCTGCCATTCCTCCTTGGCGTAATTATGTTCCTCGGTCAGCAGTTCTGCTTGAAGCATTTCATTTGCCGTTGGCAAAGCAACAGTAGATGCTGATTGTGAAATTCCTTCATCCATGGCCACTCCAACCGCTGCCGCAGCAGTAGCAGCAGCTACACCACCGGTAACATCGGCATCATCGGTTATATTTATAAACGGATCATCTAAATTAATTATCTCCATAATATCACAATTATTAATAATATCCTGTGCATTCAACAGGGGAAAATCACAGAATGGAAACTTATGTTCGGTGGGATCTGCTGAATCTCCGCCAGCGTCAGCCTCATCCAAACCAATATCTAGCTCATCGGGAAACAGATTATCCAAGCTCTCCTGCTTGACGCGAACAAAGGGTTCTTGTTTGATTTTCAATTGACGTCGATATTTTCTTTGCAATTCACTTTGAGTCTGCATAACGACATCAATGAATTGATTGAAATTTTCCAAATGCTTACAGCACTCGAGACATATATCCTTGGGTAGCGAGTCATCTTGTAGTATCTGTAAAGTTGGAAAACATTTCTGGATTTTGCCAAAGAGTTCGAAATTCTTCTCAAAGGACACACAATTCAAGCATAAACCACAAAACCTGCAAGTGCTCTTCTGACCATTAGGTATGGGATTCTCAATGGCCACACTGGCCAGAGTTTGTTTATCCTGCCATCGACTGACTTGCTCCACTACCACATTCAGTGACTCGTCCGCTTCCGCACCAAAGACACTTGGCACTGCATTCTTTTTCAGAGTTTTCCGATTGTTGCTGCAATTGAAATCCGCATCCACAAAGTGGCGACTGCACACGGCGCTCCATTTGCTAGGTATCCATTGTCCTTTACGCTGGGTAAAGTTTATCCATTTCTGCAGCAGATCCTTTCGCTTGAAGGGGAATCTAAAAAAAATCGAGACAAAGACAATTGGCGGAAGTCCCAGTAAATTTATCTTTTTTTGCAATTTACCTGTGAAAGGATATGCTGCCCTTGTGTACATATTTATCGCTGCAATTGACAACGGCACAGTGGGCGGGCATGGCCAAAGGAAATCCTTATACAGATTTCAACATTTATCAACAAATTTCGTCTTTTGTTTTGCTCTTCGCTTCCTTCTCAAAATTACTATCAGCTGACAGTAGTGACGAGAGCGTGACTTACAATTCCGCCATTGTCACGAACCAAAAGTTATGAAAACTTACTCATCCCAAATTATTTGACTGAAAATCTCATGATATATGTGCTCCATTTTTGCGCCAAAGGACCCCAGTCCGCACGAAAACGGCTCCTTTACGGTTATGAGGCACGAAGCCCATCTCTACTCCTGACTCACGCGCAGATTGTTTGTTTGCCATCTCGATTAGACAGTGTTTGTTAACAAACCAAAGAGATTCTTATCAAAACAAGCAACAGCTGATATGCGGGGGGTAGGTTATTGCCCCCACCAGCCCCCTCCCACATCCATCAACCGGCTGGGCTGAGACTTACACTTATCAATTAGCGTCTTTATTACTGACCCGCCTGGTTTATTTTTGCCTGCTAGACGAGAATTCTTCCACTTCTGCCTTTTAGTCTATCTGCTCGTGCGGTCGCGTCTGGCAGCTAAATTCGGGGACCGTCTATCAATTCGGCAAGGTCAAGCAAGGTCTTTGGCATAGTTCTCTTACGTGTGGGAGGAGAAAGTAAAGTGTATCAACAATGGCACAGTTTAGACAACTGAGACACCTGGGACTGGGTGCTTCTCTGACCCCAAGGATAAGCCATTTGAGAGCAACGTCAATTGCCCCAAAACGTTGGCAATCATCATCATCCACTGGGTAAGTAGTGGCCAAAGATAAGACTCATCGTCCGCGCGTGTCAAAATAATAAACTTGATTCGTCTCTCTCCCTCTCTCTTAATTTAGAGATTACGATCTGGTTGTGGTGGGCGGTGGAATTGTGGGCGCTGCTTCGGCCAGAGAAATCCTATTGAGACATCCTACTCTTAAAGTGGCGGTTGTGGAGAAGGAGCAGAAATTGGCCGTGCATCAGAGTGGACATAATTCGGGAGTTATACACGCTGGCATTTATTATAAACCGGGCACGCTTAAGGCTCGCCTCTGTGTGGAGGGATTGCATCTGGCCTACAAGTACCTAGATGAGCATAAGATTCCATATAAGAAATGTGGTAAACTCATTGTGGCCACCGACGAGAAGGAGGTCAAGTTGCTGGAGGATCTACATCAACGTGGCATAGCCAACAAGGTGCCTGATCTTCGCATGATTGACGGTGATGAAATCCAAGAGATTGAACCCTATTGCAAGGGTGTCAAGGCTCTGCATAGCCCTCACACGGGCATAGTCGATTGGGCCTTGGTCACCGAACATTATGGCAATGACTTTAAACTGGCCGGTGGTCACATTTATCTCGATTACAATGTGAAGAAATTCAGTGAAACCAAAGAGGGAAACAGTGCGGAATATCCAGTGACCATACATGGCTCCAAGCCAGGCCAGACTCTGCGCACACGAAATGTTCTGACCTGCGGAGGTTTGCAATCCGATTTGCTGGCTGAGAAGACCGGTTGCCCACGATCGCCGCGCATTGTACCCTTCCGTGGAGAGTATCTATTGCTCTCCAAGGAGAAACAGCATATGGTTAAGGGTAATATCTATCCAGTACCCGATCCCCGCTTTCCTTTCCTGGGTGTCCACTTTACACCACGCATGGATGGCTCCATTTGGCTGGGTCCAAATGCTGTGTTGGCCCTCAAGCGGGAAGGTTACACGTGAGTGGAATTAGTTGATTTTGTGTGGTCTATTAAATAACTTATTTCGCATCTCCTTCTTAGTTGGGGGGACATCAATCTGTTGGAGCTCTTTGATGCATTGCGTTATCCTGGTTTCCTTAAGATGGCCAGCAAATATATCGGATTTGGCCTCAGCGAAATGTCCAAATCGGCATTTATCAATCTCCAGACAAAGTCCCTACAAAAGTATATCCCAGATATCAATGAATATGATATCCAACGCGGTCCAGCTGGTGTTCGGGCTCAAGCCCTAGATCTGCAGGGCAATCTGGTTGATGATTTCGTCTTCGATCGCGGCGAGGGTGAGGGAGCATTGGCGAAACAAGTTCTGCATTGCCGCAATGCTCCATCACCAGGAGCCACAAGCAGTTTGGCTATAGCCAAGATGATAGCCGATAAAATCGAAGTGGAATTCAATATTGGAAAGTAAACAAAACGACAAGAACAAAAGAATCGATGATGCTATGTTAGAAATCGTTTAAAATAGTTTTTGGTAATAACAAAAACCATGGTTTTAAGAAGCATTTTTTATGGCAAAACCAAAGAATAGACATCAATCAAGTTGATTTGTAATTGCCTTAGACCGTTTGCCTTTTTTGACTGTTCCATATAGAACTTCTAATTGTTGTGCATTTCATTAATTTATAAAATTACTATTATATTTTCGTACAAAAAATGAACATACTTATAGTTAATTCAATTCTAGAATACTTTTCTTTCCCGTCTTAGAAGAAGGTCTATCGTTAATGCCCAATATTTGGATTTCCTTTACCAAGGATTGCTTTTCGATCACAGATTTGATTAAATCTCGACATTTTTCATTCAAGATTTTTAAACCATTTGAGGCGTGCTGGCGCATTTGTGGATCACCGGATTCCTCTGCTTCAATAGCCTTCAGTAGGCGATAGATGGGCAGTAACATTTCCTGATAGTCGAATAGATTTTCCATTCCATTTAGGAGTTCGGCCAACACCAAAACAGCAGCCCGTTTAGAGGGTAAGTAACCATCGGTAAGACTCAATTCCGCATTGACGAGTTGCAGGAGTTCTTGAAAGAAATTGTGTACCTGATAGGCCAGGATGCGACACAACTGGGCCAGATTGGCAAACGAAGACATGCGGAATTCAGGTTGATTTGAGCGACAACCCAGCATAAAGCCATTGAAAAGTTCCGCTTTATAGCGATAGCAAAGTGGACCTGGAATGGTCGAAATGTATAAAGGTTATTCAAAGGGTTAAGAGGGCCAACACTTACCCAATTCTTGTGCTGCTTTTAGTATAGCTTCTCCAACTACTAGACGATAATCTAAATCAGAGGATTCCGATAGATATTCATCGCTCAATTTATCCACCACTTCAGCTTCCATAGTATGGGTTAGGGCCACAAAGAGGCGCACACAATTGAGAAACGTATAAGACTCCTTGTCCTTTAGAGTATTTAAAGCTAAGGCTATTATCAAATGACCCTTGGTCATGGTTGTGGGATCCTTTTGCTTCAACAGCTTTAACAACAATTGAATGCCATACACCTGCAGATGCGATTCCTTCTCTTCAATCAGAGAGCGTGCTCTATTGAATGCTTCCGTTTTATATGCTTCACTTGGACTCCAGACTCCTTGTAACTGGTTGAGCAGAGTTTCAGCGGCTTGCTGAATCAAGAGATTCGATGATTTAAGTTTCACATGCTGCAATTGCTCTTGTAGATTCTTAAAATTTCCAGCCAAAAACAAATCTTCACTCTTATGCAAAACCTCTTGCAGTAAACTGAGTATAAGTAATAAAATCTGATCGGCAGAGCCATCCATTGTATTAAATGATTTTAAATCCAAACGTTGTTGTAACAATTTCTCAATTAGTTTAACAAATTCTTTGCTATTTACTGCAATTTGAGAGCGTAGAGGCTTATGGGCCACCATTTGATTGAGTAACAAGATTAGCTCTAGTTTAGAATTATATGTAGCATAGAGAAATAATTCCAATTCCTTTTCATTGGAAATAAAATCTATGCCCGACGAAGTTCTTTTATCTTTGAGAAGGTCTCCCAAATGTGAGAGAAGAGCCAGAAAGACATTACAGGTCAGTGCATGATTGGAGCCGGTTAAGAGAACTTCTCCTATGATCTTAATTAAGTTCCGTTTTGATTGATAAATTTCAGGATTGGGAGGACCCAGTTTTACTACAATTTTAGCCGAGTCCAGAGAAGGCACTAGGAGTATCCGAGGGTGAAGGCTTAGCCAATGGTTTTCTTCAGTTTCAATCGAATTCCAGTTGAATAGCTTCGTTAGGAGATCAGGTAGCTCCTCACACCTCTCCCTATTGTCTAGGCATCGAATAATTAAAGCACAAACTTGTTTACGTTCATCTAACTCCAAGGGCAAACCATCATAAAGCTGGAGAAGAAGGGGCAAGTAATTTATGAGCAAGCTACTGGGCAAACATGCAATTGAAGAGCTGCAAAAGATATGGTACCACATACTGATAAAGTGACAGAATTCATCATGTTCTTGCAAAATCACACCAGTAAGCAAATCCTTGGGGGAAATTAGAATCTCCCATTGTTTGGCCATTACATCTCTTATCTTCAATTGATTTTCACTATTTTGATCGTATAGACGACGTAGAGTTAGGGCTCCGACTTCGAAATCATCCATATCCTGCTTTAGGCATGTGGAACAAAACTTAAATGATTCATAAATTTTCATGAATTGATTTTGCTGGCTAACACATGAACGTAATATCATATTGGTCACAATTTCGGCAATTACATTAGGGCTAACATTTTGGGACTGCCGACGCAAGGATTCTACTAGGCTCTTATATCCATGAGGGGAATTCAACTGTCTGATTAATGTGTGATGCACAATTCTATCTCGATGTGGTTCCAACTGTCGAGTGGCTTTTAGCAGCAATAATAAACTAATAAAGTCAGCTTTACTAAGATTAGCTATACTCAGATCCGGCTCGGCTTCATCCAAACTTAGTATGGCTGATAGTAGATCACGTTGCACTGTGTGCATGGAATCGGCTATGTGAAACTGTCTTATATGCATTAATTGTCTAAAGAATTGAACGCTTAGCCATAGCAATTCTCGATTTGGGGCCTTCTTTGCCTGAGGAAAACTCAATTTTAGGAAATCTTGGGTTAATTGAGAACGCAATGCGTAGTAGGACAACTCCTGAACAGCTTGTATGCATAACTTGAGATGGGCCACCGATACTAAATCCTCTTTTGCATCGCTATTAAAGTTTATGTTTGATGTGATGAAGTGGAGGACATAGGAAAGCCGCACAATATATCTAAATTGTGGTTGTCCTTGGAATTCAATGCTTTTGGCCTGTTCAGAAGACACCTTGTACTCGGAGCATAGCTCTTGAAATTGTTGATCTATGTCTGCCGTTACGAATTTCTCCAATATTTCCAAATTGGTTTGCAAGCTGCTGGCGAGGATTGGCTCGGTTGCGTTTGGCTTTCCTGAAAAATTGGACCGCATCTTACACTGTCTCCTAAAGTGCCTCATTTCGGTACTTACTTAAAGCATGTTCGAACTTCAAACTGCCCAATAAATTAAAGTAATTCGGTATATTCGTCATATTTATTTATTTTTAATTAAATATTGTGCATAATGTGCTTTTGTATCGATGACAATAAAGTCGATTGCCGATTACAATTCCACAGTCATGCTATTAGAAATGGGAAAAATTTAAATCTATGGAATATCGGGACTTTAAATTTGTAAAGTGAAGCCCTCGATTTATAAAAATAAAAGTTGCTAAAAATGCCGTGGACAGAAAAATGGGACTTTTTCTTAGTAATCGTACCGAAAAACCGTCCTTTCCATGTCATGAGGACTAATTGCTAATAGTCTCGTGACGCGTGTCGCTCTTCTAAAATACTCCCATCACTTGTTGTCATCGCTATTAAAATTGCATTGCCACGGTCACACTAACGTACAGCTGGCGGACTATTTATCAATTTTTTCTATGTAAACGTAACTAAACAAATTGAAATACCTTGCAGAATGGATGCAAAATTAGACGTAAGTTGTAGTACTCCCACACGGGCAACATTAATGTCTTATGTCTTATGTGCTACATTTCCAGATGTTTGAAGATGTCAGCACATCGCCAACGTATTCGCTAGAGGGCGATATGTCCATACCTGGCCAAAGGACAACAACTAAGCCGACAGAGAACGGAGTACCCGACTACAATACTCTGGATGAGCCAATTAGGGAGACTGTACTCCGGGATATTCGCGCTGTGGGCGTTAAGTTCTATCATGTGCTCTATCCCAAGGAAAAGTCAAGTCTGTTGCGTGATTGTACGTCATCATCATCAGTTGGTTAAGTTTGCAGTCGTAAGCAAATTACTCATCACAATGATGTTTACTGTTCTAATTCCAGGGGATTTGTGGGGTCCACTGGTCTTGTGCACCTTCATGGCCACCATATTGCAGGGCTCATACTCGGCGGACAGCATGGCTGATAATGGACCAGAATTCGCCCAGGTATTTGTTATTGTTTGGATAGGAGCAGCGGTTGTTACATTGAACTCCAAGCTACTAGGTGGCAATATGTAAGTAGCTTAATTTAAGCCGTTCTATTACCATTGATTAATCGCTGCTGCTTAAGATCCTTCTTTCAGTCTGTCTGCGTGTTAGGCTATTGCCTAACCCCAGTGGCCATCGCCTTGATTGTTTGTCGTGTGATCTTGCTCACCAAACAGACAAGTTTACTATTCTTCTTGCGTTTTGTGACTACCACAGTGGGCTTTGCTTGGGCTACATATGGTAGGTGGTCCTTACATTTCCCCAAAATAACGTTCTAACTGTTTGCTTTCTTCTTATTGTCTAGCTTCCTTTATATTCCTGGGACAAAGCCAACCACCACATCGCAAACCCTTAGCCGTCTATCCTATCTTTCTGTTTTTCTTCGTCATTTCCTGGCTAGTTTTATCTCATAACTAGTCGTTGACTATTTAATTTATAAGTAAACTGTGCACGTTCCTTTATGTTAGTGTAAACAAAAAAGAAACGAATTAAGAAACTTAAGAATCCAAATTTAATTCTCTATTTCTTTGGTTTTTTTTTTTGTTTTATTTTTTGTTTTTGTATTTTTATTCTTACGAAATCTTACAAATAATCAGTGTTAATGCGGAATAAGAGATGTTTATATATGTATGTGCTGCGTGTTTATATTGTAAAAAGACTAAACCTCTAGATTATTGGCCGATGTCGCCACCTCTAGAGACATTTGCATTTGAACGCCATCACCCTTGGTTGGTCTATAAGTGAGCGAATTGGCCCTCGCTTTGCGTCCCATAAAGTGACGTTCAACCCATTTGAGAAGTGTGTAAACGGAATCCGTTGAGGGCAAACGATGATCAGCAACAGTTTTAACAATATCCGATGATGTTACACGGAAAGTGCGAGCCATACCTTTCAGCGCCTGTTAACACAAGATGAGATTGGGATTGAGATGTCTGTTTAGGTTTAAGGTCATCACTTTAACTTACCACCATGGCATCCTCATCGGTGAGATCGTCACCCACATATATGATCTTAATTCTCTCATTCCAGTCCACACCGAATGATGTGCGTAAAATGTATATCGATGCTCTGCCCTTGTTCCATTGCACTGGGGGACGTGCCTCCAAAGCACAGTGCGTCTCTGTGGCACGGAAACCATATTTCTCGATTAAACCTCGCGCCTTCTCCACCATAGCGGGACGCAATTGATTGGGTGTCTCTCGATAATGGAATGTGAGCAAAGCTCCCTTATTCTCCACCCAGGCCCCATCACGACAAACCGAATCCTGCAGAGCCTTAAGCAAATGGCTAACCTTATCCTCATACTCAATGGGCATGGGATGAACGAATTTACTGCCATCAGGATGCAAAATTTCCAGGCCATGATTACCGGCATAGGTGATACCTTCGATGCCAACCATTTTCTTAACATTATCCACATTTCGGCCAGAGATGACAGCCACATAGACATCCGAGTGATTGGAGAGTTTGTACAAAACATTCTTAATCTCTGGCGAGAGTGTTGCCAAATCTGGATGGGGAGCAATGGGAGCCAACGTGCCATCATAGTCGAGCAGAAGAGCCAGCTTGTGATTGTAGCCAATGTATCTGCAAGGAATTTGATTAGGAATACTCCACAAATAGGGTAAATAGCGTACTCACTTGAGTAAGTAGTCATCGAAATCATCTACGGACACCGGCTGCATAATGGTAGTGCCCACATCATCCATTTCCAGGGCACCCACTGCCTTCAGGAAGCAACGCATCCAGTGACTGACATCGCATTCGGCCTCACGACGACGGAGACGCGCCATACGCAAAGCTCGCTCATCCTCAGGCATGGTCAGGGCCCGATGTATGACCTCAGCGGCCTCATTTACCTCATAGGGATTACAGAGCAGTGCCTCGTGCATCATTTCACCGGCTCCAGCAAAGGGTGAAATTACCAGGACACCGGGCACCTCATTAATCTGACAGGCCACAAATTCCTTCGCCACCAGATTCATGCCATCGCGCAGTGGAGTGACCAAGCAAACAGCCGCATCCCGATATAAGGCCGCCAACTCATCTTGACTTACATAGTCATAGATGTAGCGTATGGGTGCCCAATTGGCTGTGGTGAAGCGCCCATTAATGCGACCAACCAGCTGATCCACCTCCTCCTTCAGTTCCCGATACTCTTTGACGTCTGTGCGCGAAGGCACTGAAATTTGCAGCAGACTAACCTTCTCCTTATGCTGTGGATACTTCAGCAACAAGGCCTCGAATGCCATCAGACGATGGACCAATCCTTTGGTATAATCCAAACGATCGACACCCAGGATAATCTGCTGCTTCGAGGTTTTCAGCACTTTGGGAGCATTATGGGCCAGGTTAACGAAACGCTCATAGGGTATACCAATGGGCAGAGGACGGACACGCACAGTGCGTCCACCATGCTCCACCAGCAAATTGTTCCGATCCACACGACAACCCAAATTACGCTGACAACAATCCACAAAATTAAGACAATAATCCTGGATATGGAAAGCCAACCAGATCACAGCCCAACATGCCCTAGAATAGAGATCCGAATATAACACTGAAAATAAGATTTTCCAATGTTCTATGTGCTTACCTGTAATATTTCATCGGACCATGGCAGCAATCGGAAGATATCCCATGGCGGGAATGGTATGTGGAGAAAGAAGGCCAATCGGCAGGGGAGGTTCTTCTCCTCGGCATGCTCACGCACCCAATTGGCGGCCAACATCAAATGATAATCGTGAAGCCACACAATCGGTGGATTCTTTTCGCTTCCATTGTTCTTGGCCAGACATTTCTCCAGTGCCTCAATGGTACGGACAGCAAAATGCTTATTCACTGTCACATAATCATGCCAATGCTCTCCACCAAAATTGGCGCGACCCGGCATCGAGTGGAAAAGCGGCCAGAAGATCTTGTTGCAGCAACCATTGTAATAGCTATCAAAGATCTTGGCATCAATGTTCACCGATACCACTTGATCGGACTTCAGGCCCGCTGTTGGTGTCTGATCGTACGGATTCGATTCGGGTATCGCCTCATTGGGGTCCTCCAAATGAATGCCAGACCAGCCCACCCATAAACCGCTGCCCTTGATCACAACCGGACAGACGGCCGTGACGAGACCACCAGCGCTGCAAAATACAGAATACATAATAAATTCATGTACTAAATGGACACATGAGTATGTAACAAAAAAAAAAAAACACAGACCCAGCCCATTTTATGCAGAGTGCTTGACACCATCTTTGATGATAAGAAAAAATCCATTAAAAAAATCATCACACACACACACACACGAACGCAAACACACGAATATATAGAATACCAGTAGAGGTTCCTGATACGGCGTAGTGTAAACAACCTCGACGGCTACGGCTACGGCTTGTCGTTCAACCTTTGGAAGCCCTCAATCTTGCTTTTTGTGTAGGGTCAGTACGAAAGCAAATAGCCAAAATCGGTATTCTGATTAATATGACACAAACAAAATTGAGATTTTCGAAAACCTCAATCCATTTAATCCTTTACCCCTTTATACGTTTGCTATAATTTTTTTTGAAATTGTTTTGAGTAATTGAGTTTATTGGAAATAAAAAGCAACTTTGTTAATAGGGATTTGGATTCGATTATAGTTAGAAATAAAGATTATGACGTCTCAATTTTTGAATGTATTCTTATTTAAAATTGTATATTATATCTTAGAAAATTTGTAGGACAACTGAGATTCTATAATAATAGTGGCTCTTCTTTTATTTAAGAATTGCAATTTTTCTGGAATTTTTGAAAAAGTTTTGACGTTTTTAAATCCATTTTTATATCCGTTGGGAGATATTATTTATTGGGCTTAATTTGAAACAAATTCAGGCTAACTTGGTTTAGAAAAAGTTTATAAAAATAAAAAAGAGGCAACTTTGTTAATAAGGATTGGTACCTAAACATACAGACTTAAAAATAGCGAATCTGACGTGGCAATTATTGAAACTAATTTTAATAATTATTAAATTCAATGTTGTACATAATATCCCAGAAAGTTGGTAAGACCAAAAGATTCCTATAACAATAATGAAGAATTGGAGGGATCAAATTTAATATTTAATGCCACGGATAAGTGGAAATGCAAAGAGAAATCAAATTGCCAAAACTTTTCTTTAAAGAATGCAAATTATTTTGAAAAATGGTAAACGTATTGGAAACCCACTTATATATGGGTTTCATTCTATAATACATAGAATAAATAAGATATTAAAATGTAAGATATTTCAATTGGTTGCCACGAAGAGCCACCTTTGTCTAGGGTTTCAAATATCATAACTGAAATTTACTTCCCTCTGAGATATGCAATGCTTTTTTACTACTTTTGTTTGCCAAACTCTTAGAACCTTTGAGTATCCCCTAGCAGGTACGTGTGTCCATACACGTGATGCCATTTTCTAGTTTCATTGTCAGGTTCAATTCAATTTGTTGTTGATCTTACATAAGAACCTTGAATGGAACGCCTTTAATATTAACCCCTTTAACACCATGCCCACACAGTTATTGCCCATCACCAGCAGTAGCAGCGGCAACAGTTGGGGTCAAAAACGCGTAAGGGACCTCGCTGATAAGCTTCCAAAGATCGTCGTTGTCGTTGTTTGTCGATCTTCATACCCGAGACTCTAAGTATTATTGAATTTGTTTTCTAATTTAACATTATTGTAGACACACGTTTGCCCATCGCATCTTTCACTCCCTCCTCTATCTCAATCTCTCGCTCGCTCGGTGTGTGTATTTTGCGATGATAAGAATTTGTCAGACTCTATTTTAAAGAGATTTTTTCGGTGGGGTTGGGTGCTGATGCTGCCGCTGCTTCTGCTGACGATTATCAAAAATTTCTAAATGCAAATTGTAAGCCTCGTGCTTTTTGAATTGGGTTAGTTTTTCAATTTGGACAAGATTTGGAACTAACCGAAATTCGAGACAGCCGAAATGCGTGATAAGAATAGGTTTCTATTATTGACATTTTCAGCAACGACAGTTTATTCAACTTGAATTTAATGGTCTTTGTGTTTTTAATATATTTGCACTACAAAAACTGCTGATAGATAGTGAGAAATTCGAAAACTGGTGACAAGTAATTTTTTCCATCTATTATGTAATCGATTTGGATTCACAATTAAACCTAATTTATAAGTGAATTAACCGTTATAACCGTTGCGTTACATAACAGAAATAATGATTTTTTCAAATACTTTACACCAAAGATCGTGATAGAAACTTTTGAAATGTAACCGATTTAAAAAAAAAATGCAATTCACACATTAAGCTAAATTATTGGAGAATAAACATTGACGACCAATTTTTGTAACAACCGTTATAACCGTTACGTTATATAACATTATTAATGATTTTATACCACTTTGATCGTGGTAGAAACTTTGGAAATGAAAACGATTTATACCAATTTTTATTCACAATTTAAGCTAATTTGAAGAGAACAAACTTAAGACGTATAACAACCGCTATAACATTTATGTAACATAACATAAATAATGATATTCTTCAAACACTTCATCATTTACACCAAAGATCGTGGTAAAAACTTTTGATATGAAAGAAATTAATATAAACCATTGCGTAACTGAAATTACCTTTTTGGGTACTTTCGCACTTACCTGGCTTTACGTTCCAGCTCCTTGGTTTTAGCGTTCCGCGTTAGTACAAAGGGCAAACGATTCGATACGACAATTAGGATGGCCTTAGTGGAAGGCTCACCCGCATTGGTTACTATAATCTCGGTGTCTACCATTTTGACGGTCCTTTCTTAGCCTTTTTTTTTTGTTTAAAAAATTCTTGGACTCGTATGCTGTATTATTGTTTGTTTATTGTTGTTTTTTGTCGTTTGCCAAATTAACACATAGTTTTTTGGACTTGGACTAGACTTGACACTTGGCTATTCGCAGTTCGACTAAATTGCATTCAAAATGCAATGGGAATCTATACCTGGAATGTCAATCCGAATCCGAATCAGAGCCGATCTACTCTTTTCTTATCAACAATAACAACAGCGGTCGAAATTATGGTAATTGTGGAAGAGCCCCAGAGTGCACTGAGAAATGTTATCTATTTTTGTGTATATTTTTTTTTTTTTTTACTGATTTTTCCTGGCTGACGAGAGCAGAGACGATGGAGTAGCTTTTTGCTCGCGAGAGCGGAGTCTGCTCCGTTCTGTACCCTGCCGAAAATGGTACTAAGCCCACCGATCATTCAAGTCGTACTTTTTCTGCTAAAAATTCGATCGGATTCAGAAATCGAAGCCCCTGAGACTTGTTGTGTCTTATCAAAGAAATCATTGCCGCCTCAGCTTATTGTCTCTGTGTGTGTGTGTGTGTGCGTCTCTCTCTCTCCGTGTGTGTTTGTGTTTCTTGAGAGAAACTGCTGGAAATGCTGCCATGTTACTCATTTTCCTTACGAATCCTTCACACCAAAGGCCAAAGCAGGGTCATGATCCATTGGGTAAGGTTCGATTTGGTGGCCAATATGTTATAAGCTGTTCGAATACCTTGTGTAAGGCTTAGATTTCTAGTATCAACTGGTTGGACCTGGTATTATCAGCTTGCCAAACTCCTCCCACTTGCCCCATCCCCTTCTCCCTCTCCTACTTCTTCATATTGTCATTTTAAAGGCGATAATTGTGAATACATTGATTTAAGGCCTCAGTGTTGCTTGTTTACGCTGATTTTCTATGTATTTACTCGTATTTTCTTTTTATATCCGTTCATCAGAGCAGAGTAAAAAAGGGTCCATTCGGTTCTTGTAAATAAGTATAAGTAACGGTATTTTAAGAACCAAAGGTTTATTTTAAAGCCCATAATATATAAAGTTCGAAGGGTTAGGTTAGGTAAGGTTATGCATTGTTGGAGTAAAATTGGGATGACATCAAGTGAGCATTAAATCTATACTTAATGAAAGATTCATTTCGAATGCAACATGAACTTTCAACGGTGATTAATCTTACTTTCAACATATGTCTAATTAGAATTTTTTTATACCTTCCTTATGTAAGAAATTAACAATATTGCGTCAGTAATATAATAATTAGTTTAGATGTTCTACACAAATCAAAAATGGAACATAATCTAGAGTTTGGTGGGGATAGTAAAAAATGCAAAAATTTCTTTACAAAAATATTTCTCACTTTATAGGAAATATTCAGTTTTACTGCAACCATATTTGTAAGCAAGTATTTCTCTCTCTCAAATGTTAGACAAGTATAAGGTAGACATAAGGGATCACCTTGTTCTGACCGTCGTATTAACTATATGCATGTACATATAAAAGATAAGATTACTGTAAAAATAAGTTGCATTTGTTTTTAGATGTTTAAATGCACTTTTATAGAGATTTCGGATTTGGTTAATTGGTTGGCTTAGCTCGGCTTTTTTCCAAGTTATATGGAAAACTTTTGTTGAACTTGAACGCTGCTTGATCTAAACATGATTATGATGAGGATGACAATCGTCATCAGCATCGTTTCGCATCGTCTGGACTTAATCACGTGCCCAACACGATGATGTTATTTGCGTTTTACGTGATTGCCGTTTTAGTTTCAGCTGTTAGTTAGTTAGTTAGATGTTGGGCAAGGCAAGCAAATTGAAAAATAAAACTATAACAACAAAACATGCATTAGCCACAAATTAGTCAGCCTAAAAATGTTTACATTGCAGTTGCAATCGATTCCGTTTCGTATCGGGGTTATCAGATTTGCAAAAAGGGTTAGCAAAATTTTATTTATAAATGCCAATGTAGTCGCATTTAATTGTCTATTGACGCAAATGAAAGTATTTTCAGCGTGCAAGAACAAAGGTTTCCCCCATTCAATTGGCATCTGCTGAGAACGTGTAACGGTCACTTTTCCTACAGGGCTGCCAACTTAATTTGAAAATTCAATAGAACTCTTATAATACATACAGGAAGCGCCACTGGGCAAGGCGGCAAATTTAAGTCGAGTTAATTTGATGTCATTCATATTAAAGTATATTAAGATCATTTATGTAACTTTTACATAATTGGTTGAACGTTTAATTTGGTCTTCATATTAACTAACTAATAATTATAGAACTAATAATTATTATATATTTTTGTAACAATGGAGAGCTTTGTAAAACATTTTTCTGGTTTGATTATTGCTCATTAAACATAAATTGTAATATTCTTACCAATTATATCTAATGATCTCTGGTATTTATATACAGAAATGTGAATTTTTAGCATATGAAACGAGTTCCTAAACAAATAATGTCAACCATTGATATAGTGAACAACCTCAATGACTTATGACGATAATGAATATATCTTTTTGTGCATAATAAAACAAAAAGTTGTTGTGAAAATACATATGTATGTGTTCTTTGGAAGCACTTTATTACAATTGTCCTAAAATCATAGAAAACCTATTTACATCTTCAGGCCACAGAATTTATTATTTAGATCATAGAACTCATCTTCCTCTTCTTCAGCCTCGCTCTGCTTAATCATATCCTTATTGGGATCTGCTGAGTCCTGCTCAGCTTCGGCCTTACGAGCCGCTTGTCTTTGCTTTTTTAATCGTTTCTTTTCTTGCGTCTTGGCAGCAGCCTGCTGCTGCACATCCGATTGTTTCCACGATGGTATGAACTGCTCACACCAATCCAATAAAAAGGCATAAAAATCAAACATAAGCTGTGAGTCGGTTAGCAGAAAGTGCTCCACATGATAACGCACATCGAGACGATTTCGTAGCAGATCATATAGATTATATAGAAATGCTCCACAATACAGTTGATTCATGCGGGGATTGAGTAGGGGAAAACTGAGCAAAGAATTCAAAGCGCTCAGCTGAAAAACAACAGCCTGCAGTTCCGCGAAGCCATGCAGAACTGATGTAGAATAGAGATCGTATTTCTTCTTGAATATCTCCTGCATATGAAAGTGGGGAAGCAGCCGCTCTTGAACCAAATAACAATCCGATTTGGGCACATGCTGCATCCGCTCTGGCACTGGTAATTCTTTCAAAGACGACTTAACTCCTCGTATGACGCCCTCGGCCAATTCCTTGTTGCGCACAGCTCGTTCTTGCTTGAGGATTTTTCCGAAACGACGTTGGAAGGTTTTCACCTCACGTTCGGCCGGTATGCGTACATCGATGGTCCTTAGAACGACTAGACACAAAATGAGGGCATTTAGATGAAATAGATCACAGTGCTCGGACCGATGTAACCAATACACAATGGCTAGAAAATATAATTGCAGATCCTTTGGCAAAACTTCCAACTCTGTGAATAGTTTATCAGTATCCAAATGCGGGAGATTCGTTTCGAATATATAACGCAGATGTCGCACATCCGTTACCGCAGGATTAAAATTATACAACGGAGCTTCCTCTATGGCCAAACGATTGTATCGCACATTGGTGATTCTTAGAGCACGAGTTAGATATGTGTATTCAATTGGCAGGTCGGCAGGTGACGATTCCTTATCCTCCACATGATTTAGCAGGGCATAAATATAGTTTAATATGGGCAATGCCAAATCATTGGAGTCATGATAGGGGAAATGTTCAATTTGCGGGTTGTTGATGTACTTGCGCAAGTGGATAAGATCCACAAAGAATCGTGAAAGGTGGGCGGGATAGAGTTTGTCAAGGAACCATTGAGGGAAGATTAAGGTTTTGTCTTCCAATTCTATTTCCTCTGCATCATCTTCAATCTCTTCTTCGTTGCTGGAGGCGGATTCTTTTTTGGCATCTTCATTTATATCCTCTGAAACTTCATCCTCGGCGAATTCACTGTTCTTTGACCCCTGCTCAAATTTCTCCTCCTCCACCTCCTCGTCCTCATCTTCATCTGACTCTGTTGCTATTTCAATGTTTCTAAATGGATTGTCGTATTGTCTCTCAAGGAAGGCATAGGCATGGCACTGCTCATTGGAATATCCAGAAATAGCCGCCTGGACCTGAGCCACCAAAGAATCTCTTTGAGCCTGAAAAAAAAAATATTATTTGTCATTCTTTAGGGTTTTAGGATCTGAAAGATCTTGATTACCTTTTTGAGGCGTGACAAAACTTTGGCCAGAGCTGTTTCAGCTGTCTCATTCTTTAGCCATTGAAGAATCACTCGTATGCGACGTTGTTGTTTGTTCAATTTACGACTGCGTCCTGCCTTGCCCAAGCTGCCATCAAAAAAATTACGAAAAGCCGATGTGGCTATATAATCATTACCCAGAAGGGCAGCAAACATGGGCAGCTTCTCCGGACTCAATGCTCCCCGTCCGCACAGGTGTTCCACTCGGTAGATGCAGCAGTCTAAATATTTGTAGGAACCTGGTTTTTTCACTTCTCCAGTGTTGCTTTGCTGAATCCCAGTCATTATTTTGTGGGCTTTGGTACGTTTCTCCACATGCTTGGCCTCCTGACGACGCAATTCTCGCGATTTGGTTTTCCTTTGCTTGGTTAGCACTTTCACAGTTAGGGTAATCAGCGGGATATATTTCACATTGTGTATATAGAAATCCGAGTCATAGGATAACACTGGACAATTGAGTTTACGGGCCAAAGCGGCCAGCTCGTCGTCGGCTTCAAAGACACAACGCATCACTGGAACTCCACAGTCTCGTACAGCGTCCACAAACACCTCCTTGAGATGCAGTGGGAACAGTGTAATGGAGGCATTGGGATCGATACGTTTAATTACTGCAATTTTGCCTCTGAGACGCTGGCCAACAGTTCGCAGTTTGCGCTCCTCATAGCCACCGTCCATTAGCACAAAGGGTCGAATTGAGCATTCGGCCAGCACCTGAAATTAGTAATCCCAATTTAGAACTCATTGAACCCATTCTGAATGAGTAGCTGACCTGAAAAAATTGTACCACCGCCCGGTAGAAATCATCGTAGTCGCCTCCAAATGCCGAATAGGAGCCAGTCACATCCTTATACAGATTGCAAGCCAAGTTATCGCCATCGATCACCAGTGCCGTGGAATGGAGCTCGTACGGTTTCAAATATATTTCTGCCCGTTGGGCTATGTAGCTGGTAAGACCTCGTACGCCCATTTAAAATAATAATAATATGTTTTGTTTTGGTTTGTTTGCCATCAACTTACGCACGTGCGATATTAGTGTGACCAGCGTACTCTTAAAAAAACGCGACCATTTTCTAAATGTACAGTGTTGGTCACACTTTTTGTGCGATAACGATAACGATAAGCCAATACTGGTACGAACTTCGTCGACACTCGAATTCGCCGAACAAATTTGAGTATGGCGAATTAAAATTGTTTCGCCGCAGTACAAAAAATTGTTCCGGCGAATTTTAAGCTAGTTCGATAAGTTCGATGGTTCGATTTTTTTCCATTTTGTTTTGCCTTCATCTTTATCGGAGCCTCTTTTCGCCGCGTTTCTCATTGTTGTTTTTGTTTTCAAGCTGAAAAGTCGTGCGGTTCTGCGTCGGTCGAAAACTGATTTTGAAAAGATATTAAAAATTTTGGAAAACATCTTCCATTGATATTGGATCCGCAACGGATTATAAATATTTTGTGACAGTTTTCGGAGCAAAAAAAAAAAGGAAAACGTGAACATATATTAAATTTTTCAATTGCAAAGCGCGTGCATATATACGGGTTCCGTTGCTTTTTTCTTCGCCCTTTGCGCGTGTGTTGGTGTTTTGCGTCGCTGTGTGCGTGCGTGTGAGTGAGTGTGTGTCTTGAGTGTTGTTGGTGTTTTTGTGTGTGCACAGGTAGACGACGACAACGCTGAAGAAAAATGATGAAAAACGAAAAATATTGAAATTTCCAAATATCTTGCACAACCAAACAACAACAGAGAATAGAAGAAGCAGAAACGAAACCCAAAAAACGCAGTCGGGCGCCATTTTTACACAATTATAGTATTATTATCTATATTGTTCAAGACCAAGGCATCATTATGGATGAGAGAGCGATCGCGAATATCATTAAATACGTACCGTAAAAATCCCGTATAGTGAATGAATATTTTACTTGTTCCTGTGTGCGTGTGTAAGTGTGCGTTACGTACTTGCTGTACGTGTGTGTCTCCCCTTCGTCTCTCTCTCTCTTTCCCACCACAAATCTCTCTCTTTCGGTGTTTTGCGTGTGTGTGTGAGTGATACGGTGGATATATTAAGCTGTGTGAGCTGCTCCAGAAAAGCATTTCAAATATCATCCAAGAAAGAAAATTGCAAAAAGCTAATAAATAAGTATAACCAGCAAAAAAGGAGAAAAACAACAACGAAAACAAGGAGAGACAGTGCAAAATATTTTTGGATAATTAACAACTACAACTACAGCGACAGCAACAAAAAAGAACATCAAGGTGCGTATTTCCCCATTGGCAAAGATTCCAGGAAGATTCCGTGTCATATTTCCTGTCTTCCGCTTTCTATTCCCACATTTTCTTCCTTCTTTTGCAATTGCAATTCCCACGCCCCTTCCCCTCACCCTACCTTCTTTTCATTCTTGCAGGTAGCAGATGAACAACAAAATTTTCCAACAAATTTTCACATTCTTTTTTTTTTCTCCATGTCGCGCTGTAGGTGGGCCGCAAAGAAAAAGAAAAAACCCCGAAAATTTCGAGGCACACTCTGAGATAATGAGAGAAAATGAGAACGTTAAAGAAAGGGAATGATTAGCTGCCCTCCCGTTGATTTTTCAGCACAACTTTTCTTTGCGAAATTATCATCAATTTTTCATCTTATATGTTTGGGAGTAGGGTAAGGGGCTCAAAATTGGAGTGGAGACCATTTTTCCAATTCATATTATGCAATCAGGTTGAATGCCAACAACAACACCAAAGATCTGGCGACATTTTTTTTGGCAACTGAAAAATTCAGCGCAAAAGTTCAACCAAAACGGATGAAGAGCAACGAAAAGGCGTTGTCCCTTTATTGGAAAACTTTGCAAATTTTTGTCCCATTTCTATCAAGCCGGATTTTCCATATATGTAATTTTAAAACGTTGCAAAATCAAAACCCATAAACTCTTAAACTCGATATTACGATTTTTCTTCGTTACCTTTTTCTTGTACCTCCCTTCTAAACTCGCGATCTTTTGCACCTAGAGGCTCACGTAGCTCCTTCCGTTATTTTCAAGACATTGCAAATGCTCCTTAATAGACATCCTTCAATTTTGGACACTTGTGGGGACTTTGAGCAAAAGGATCGATTCAAAATTAAACGGTAATTTAGTGAATGTTCTTTATGAACTAGAGTTTTCTAAGAGTGGCAAAGAGTTTGTGAGAGAGAGAGATGGAGTAAATAAGCAGCTGCTGCATCTGCGTCTCTCTGTGTGTGTGTGTGTGTGTGAGTATGTCTCAAATGACACTTGCCAACGTGTTGGTTTTTCTAAAGAATTTCCTAGTAGGAAGTGCAACAGCAGCACTTGACAAATGTTTGCTGCACTTCTAATGCTGTCTCACTCATACAGAGACGGAAAGAGAGAGAAGAGGGGAAAGCCTTGTAGGTGTTTTCGTCTCTCTCCTCGGGGTCTTTTCTACTAAGATATGATTTGCTCTTCCTTTAGTCTCATTACTCTAGTTATTTGTCTTAATTATTTTAATTGACGTTGATTAATAAATGTGCAAATTCTAGTCTAATAATATTCTATTTCGTTCTCTTTCTCTGATTGCGCTGATTGCGGAAATTGTCGCTTAAAAAAATAGACTTAATTTGTTGTCTCTTGCTGTTGGTGTGATCTCACTTTCCTTCCATGAGTGCAATTATGAGTCATTAGAAACTGAATACCGTTAGTTTTGGCCATTGCAACACCAAACTGTTTCTTCTTTTTCTTCTTCTTGACCTACAAGAGTCACTCACACAATTTCCTGTCTGGCCAAACGAACCACCCACCCATTCATTCCCCAATCCCCCATTTAAAAATTTTATTTACTGTTAATTATTTTGTATAAGTATTAGCTAAAGCTTGCAAACCACTTTTTTCCTTTTTCTTCTTTCGATATTTCCCAATTATTTGAAATGCAGCCACAGCAAGAAGAAGCAGAGGCAGCGGCAGCTGCTGGCTTACAAACAACACATGGGCGTAATTACTATATTAGTAAAAGGGGAAATATTTAAAAAATTCCAAAAAAATGTTAGAAAAAGAAGTTTAAAAATTTATTACTTTCGTTTAAGAGAAACTAAACTCCCTCTTTGAAACTACGTCCATGCTCAACACACAAATAAAGTAATTATTTCCTTTCACATGCGGAAAGACATAAAAAATATCAAATAGTAGAAGAAGAAGCAGCAGCTAAACCAAACCAAAAATAACACCCAAAAAACAAAAAAAAAAAATTTCAATTTCACCCGCTGCTGGCGGCAACAACTTTTTGTTGTTGTTGCTGGTTACCCCAACACACGTGCACAGCAAAAGAGGCCCCCAAAAAAATCAAACCAGAAAACGAAGAAGGAAGCAACAGAATGTAAGAACAAAAAAGCAATACCATGTACAAAGACGTAAAGAAAAGAAAAACAAAAAACACAATTTTGCATTGATTGATCTAACGTTTTTGAGAGTTTTCTTGAAAGAACCTTTCGCAATTTCTATGCAAAGATAACACTATCTAGTTTCCGAATCAATGCGTTTATAAATATTATCAAGTTCATATAAAATTTTTGTTGGTAATTGTCTATTACCATGTTTTTGTTTACAATTCTAAAAACTCAATTGATTCCGTAACCTTATCTTTACAAGCTTATAAAAAAGATATTCCCATTGAATAATAAATTTCTCGTATTTTCCAATGTGAAACGCGGAACCGGACATACAATTTTTTATTGAGTTCGATCTTTTTGTTTTACTGAATGAAGAATGAATCAATGAAACTTACGTTTTAAGCTTACGTTACGTTACGCAGGCTCTCTCTGTCTCTCATTTTGACGACGCCTTTATAGGTGTGTGTGTGTGTGGGGGTAAACTTGAGTTGTAATAATTTCGCAAACCAAAAAAAAAGTCTTTGGGGAAATAATATTCATAAATCATTGCCTTGTTGGTTGATTTTCTCTAGTGGTAGGCGGGGGGGTACGCAGGGCGGGCTACCGTGTGTAAGCTTACGTCATACATATATGGCCATGTCTTGAGAAAAAAAAACTGTGTTGTCAATTGATTGGCTGCCGGCCACATTTCGCTGGCGTCAACAACATTTTAATATTGAAAGTAGGTAAAAAAGTAGGTAGGCAAAATCAACACGAAATTGAGTCATCGTCATCAGTTTTTAGAGTAACGCTTACTTATTTTCACAATTATATTCAATCGAAAAGGGCTTAAAACGGGGGATGGGGGATCATTTACCTATAAGCCACTGTGCTTAAATTTAAGCCAACACTCTCCACCAATAAAAGCCTATACCATATATGTACTGTTCCCATAAGATTGACGGATCTGAGCTATTTTTAAGCTATTGTTACCAAAATGGTAATTTAGAATACAGTAGAAGCCGGCTGTAATAAACTGTGGGGCAAAAGCGTTGATGGGTTAAAATTTATTAGGCCACTAAATTATAAAGCTCTCACAATTTGGGAATTTTTTTATTTTATTTAAAGTTATAAATTCTTGTTTATTTGTCTTCAAAAGGTGTTCAAATGACTTGTTTCTTAAAAACCTTTTAAACTATGTATTTATAATTCGATATTTTATGTAAACTAAAAGTTATGATTTTTGGAACCAAAAATATGTAACGATCACTGTGGACCTAACTAAACCGAATCAATTCCTATATTCATTACATCTTCGATAAACAATGACTTCCTAGAACAAACCTATAAAACTTGCTTAAATTAAACAACAGCAAAATCGAATGTTTCCACTATTTAGATTTCGTTTAATAATGAAAAGTCGTTAATCTTTATTTCAGTTGTTTTTTGTTTGCCGATTTTCCAAAAAAAAATAACATTGAAATTAACGAATAAACGCTCCTATAAAGATCATTAATTGAGAATTATAACAGACGTGATCAATAAATCATGAATGGGAATTGGGGAATCGAATGAATGGGCGCTTGAATGCTGACGCGTGACGTCAGAGGATAATGAAATAATGTTCTGTAGTCAGTTGTGATTTATATAGAATTTATCATAATTTTGTTAGCCGAAAAAAACAGCTGACTAAAAAAAAAGAAACAGGCTACAGCTGGCTGACTGGCTGGCTGTCTATTTTGGCTTTTTTGAATTAAATTCAATTGAATGACTGTGGGTGGTGCTGCAGCAGCTAACTCATTCGCTCGCCCGCTTGCTCTCTCACTCATTCACTCGTATTCACTTGGATACTGCGCCAATATTTACTCAACATTGATGGACATATACAATATGTTTACCTACTTTGTGTCTGCTTTCGGTTTCCTTCTCGCATTCGTTTCGTTTCTTGTTCATATTTCTCTTCATCTTTTTTTTTTTTTGCTATTTATAACTGGCATACTAATTTGTAATTTGTTTAATGATTCACTTAGCGTGCATACTCATTTTTTGATAAAGTGTGGGAACCCTATATCTCCTTATATCTATCCTATACTTATCCCCCACCTCACTATATATACACCTATTGAGCAATACAATTGACTAATTGGTTCTATAGATAAGATTTCCGAACGGATTTCCAAGAAGTCCATAAATATTATCTACATATTTGTATGATAAATGTGTTCTACTACATACCTATTTATACGATGTGTGGGATTGCGCATTCTTGACCAATCAATCAGCGCAACCCATCACCCTCTCTATTTTTCTCTCAGTGATATATTGGTATAAACAAATTCATTTGCAAAAATTTATTTGCCAATTTTTTCTTGCAAAAATGGTTTGATCGATTGAAATTACCGATTATAGGAAAAATATGTGAATCAAAGTGGTTAATTAATGCCTTTCGGAAGCAGTTTTCATGTTATACTTTGGGGTATTTCATGTTTATTCATCAGATGATATTTTAAAATTGAACAAACTGTATTTAGTCTCAACCTACAGAAACAGAAAACGTATTGCGAACCGGTGAATGGATAATATCGAATAAGGAATTAATAGGTAGATCTACTCATAAAAAGAGTCGAACATATATTGAAGATCAGTTAAATTTCTTTTTTTCTTTTTTACCCAGCACTGTGACTACTTTAAAGTTGAAGGCTTAACTTTTATAGGTGTGTGCTAACCTTCGAAAGGCTCTTGACACTTTACACGGCAGAGTCCGTGATAAAAGGGGCCCAACTTTCGATGGCTTATCTTCTCTTATTCAATTTGATATTGTTATAAGTTGACATTTTTCTGCTCGTTTTAGCATTTACAACTGAATTAGCCGACGTCCAGAAGATTTCCCAGACACATTTTGTCGACTTCTTATCATCGATTACATCAAAACCAGTTTTCTTTAGTTAACTTAAATTGCGCTACCCCAAAAAAAAAAAAAAACAAGAAGATACCAAGATACCAAAAAACCACACAGAGTGAAGAAAACCACAATAATAATTCCCATAATTATAACAATGCCCCACACACATACACGCACACAACCAACGAGACGACGAACCAAAACCAAAAACCAACTTCACAGATACAGAAAATCCAAAAACCGCCCCAAAACAAAAAAATGATATCCAAGTGTCGTCTTCTTCAACTCCAACTCAAAAGAGAAGAAGCGCAGAGCAATAAGAGAGGGAGGAGTAGGATGATGAGGAGAAGAAAGAATCCAAATGTGGTTTTGCTTTGAAATACAAACTTTTTTCTTGTGGTTACACCGCCGCTCGCTTGCTCGCTCGCTGACTTGACTGTGTTTTCTAGACCACAAAAACGAAAACTTCAAGCCAAAAAAAAAGAGCTGCCAAAACAAAAACAAGCCAAGGAAAAACAAGAAAAAGGTGTGTGTATTTCTCTCTCTGTATGTGATTGTGTGTGTTTCTGTGGTGTGCGAAGAAAAGAACTAAAGTAAAAATCGGAAGAAGCGAGATAGCAATAAATGTTTTCTCAGTGGGGTGTGGCGACAAAATATACAACAAAAAAATATATATCTTCGAGATAAAGACACAAAAAACTTAAGCTTAACTAAACTAAACTAAACTCTTTTTTTCTCCACCCCCTCCCCATCTCTTGGTATCATAAAATATGGCAAATGACAATGACAAAACAGAAAATAGACAAAAAAGAAAATACCAGAAAGTGGAAAGAATAATCTACTCAGCATTGACGAAGTTTCTATGCTCTTTATGATATTGACCTAGGTAATCATTGCAAAAGCATGTATTGCATATCCACGGAAATTCCAAATCGAAGTTTAGTATATAGATTAATAACTTATTTAATAGTTGCTAATAAATTTCTCTTACAAAGGATTTCATCCAGACTTTCTTGTTTTTAAATTGAAACTCGAAGATTGGAAAACTGTCAACTTTATAGCAACGACATTTGGCTTTAAACAAAATAACGGTTTGCCAACACGGTTGCTTTAAATCTAGCTTTTTTGACCAACACTGAGAGCGCGAGGAGCTAAAATAACAAATACCCAAAATGTATGTTTAAAACGTTTTGTTCGTACATTTCACAAGCTTCTTGTAATTCCCAACTAGTTTTACAAGTTTCCAATATAATAGGGGAATTTCCTTAGTCTTTCAATAGTTTATTGAGTAATGAAATTTTTATATATAGTTTAAAAAATAATCTCTACATAGACTTAAACTCTAAAATGTACTATTCCCCTTTCTTCTGTAGATAGTATGCAACATTAAAATGTCGCCTCCTTCACTTGAAAATAGTTGAAAATATGTGCCGTTAGAGTACAGTTGCTTGAATCAATTAAAATGCTTCAGATGCTCGACAAAACCTTAACTTTTAAGTTAATTTTTTCAATTACCTACTCTAAAGAAAGAGACGATCGTGAGAGAGGGCAAGTGATGAGTGAGGGGAATGGGGCGTCGTTGCGCTCCAGAAAGAAGGCCCCGTAAAAACAAAAAAAAATGTGTCATGGCTGGCAGTTTGAACTAAATTACCTCAGCTCAATCATGTTGTCTGGTCGTCGTCGTCATCGTCGCACCTGATGATAATTTGTTAGTGGCTAGAGTGGCTTCCTGCAACAAGCCGCTGCACATCGTTGCATAGCCATGTTAAGGTTCAATGCCTCTCCATCCCATTGTATTCTCCTCCCCCCCAATTGATAGACTAAATCATTAAAAACAAAGTTAAAGCAACGCTCTTTCGTAATCCCACAATAACAAACGTTTTTCTCTCATCAAAAATTTTATGCGAATTTTCGTCAAGTTTTCTTGGGCTCTTTTTATACCATGCATTCATAGAATGAAATGGTATATTAAAGTCGCCAAAATGTATGTAACAGGGAGAAGGAAGCTTCTCCGACCCTATAAAGTATATATATTCTTGATCAGTATCAATAGCCGAGTCGATTGAGACATGTCCGTCTGTCTGTCCGTCTGAAGAATCATCGAGATCTCAGAGACTATAAGAGCTAGAGCTACCAAACTTGGCATGTAGACCCGTTTGCTCTGCAGGCAGATCGAGTTTATTTTTTTCGCCCCGCCCCTTCCGCCCCGCTATTTGAAAACAATATTTTGGCCTCTATATCTCGGGAACTATAAAGATGGGCTTTCGGATTTGGACATTAGATGCGTGCAGTGTGCACGCAGACCAAGTTTGTTTCAAATTTTGGCCACGCCCCTTCCGCCCCCGAATTCGAAAATTCGTTTTCAGCCGAAATATTTATCGTATCGAAATTAAATTTGGCACACTAATACATGTCCGTATATCTATCATTCACCAAATATCACAGAATCGGAATAAAATGGCCGAGTTATACATGAAACGTTTTTCCCCATAGCGGTGCAAGGCGTGCCGCGAAAAGAGCGAGCATATGCTGCAAATACCGATTTGGTCGGGGGCGCTAAAGTGCTCGTTTCAAAAGAGATAGCTTTGAAGAAATTTAATATATATCTCTTCCTAATGTGGTTATCCAGTCGCCCGCGACTTCTTACTTTATTTTTTTAATGTTTTGCACACGAAAACGACGACCCGCCAAAAGGTCACAAACCTCCATAGCGTTTTTGTTTCAATTCCCAAAACGTTCCCCCTCAAAAAACCAAACATCACACTGATTTGCAATCATGGAAGTTACATAAGCACCTTTATGTGGTCGCTTCTTGTTTTTTTGTGAATGAGTCCAGGTGAGTGCGCAGGTGCATCGTTTAACCCTCTCTTGGTTGTCTGCTCTGATCGCTTCAATTTCAATTTTTAGTTGTAAATTGAGTTTACATTTTCGATTTATTGACAGAAGCCCTCGGAGTCGAAACTCTGACTTCGATTGTGCACTTTGACTGACATTTATTGCCATTTGTGTGGTGCCTTCGCTTGACACTATACGGGGGCATGGAATTGTTGTAAATCAGGTGAAGAACTCCTTAAAATAAAGGGTGAAAATATCTGCGATGTGTGTCTTTCCACTAGATTTACTATGTGAGGCTTTTGTTTTTTTATGGCTTCAAGAAAAATCATTTTTCCAGCAGCTGTTTTTCGACAAATTGCCTTTATTTCGTTTCGTTTTGCTTGTTCTACTTCTGGTGAAATCTCTTGTTAGACTTATCTTCTATCTGCAGTAATTTCTCTCTCTCTCTCTCTCTCTGCGTGTGTGTGGCGAAAAATGATATGTCATGGCACTTAAAAATGAAGTCCAGTACGTGTTGCAAACAACAAAAACATCCTAGGGAAAATTTTCCACTTGAGTTTCGTCTTCTTGTATCCTCATCCCCTCATCCGTCTTCCGTCTTGCCGACGACGACAACAACATGTGTTTGAGTAGACGGAAAAATCTCAATTTTCATTTTTCACCTGCCCTAAACAGTTCTCTCGGCCCGTATCCATTTAGGCCCGTCTCGAGTCGAGTCGAGACTGGGCCTTATCAGTGGCAGCAAAACGGCTAACAATTTGTCTATGGCTTGAACTGCTGGAAGATATACATATGTATGAGTGAATGTGGTCGGTGTCGGCGGCGGCGGTAAATCCGTTGAAGCCTGATTAAGTGCTGCATGCTGATCGCTCTCTCTCTCTCTGTCTTTCAGCCATTCGTCATGCATGTGTAGACACACAAGAAGCAACAGCAGCCACCACCAAAGTCCATCAAATATTGTTTATGTTTCCAACAAATAGACACACACACACACACTCGGAGAGCTGTTGCTTTTGTTGCACGCACATTGCACTCTTTTTCTAATCAGCCGAGCGAACGAACGCTTGTTGCATTTGTGTACCTGCTTGACCTGCCGCTGTCTCCCCCCTACTCTCTCTTTCTCTCTCTCTCTCTCTAGGTGTCTATCTCTTTCTCTTGTTCTTTGTGTATCTGTTTTGCTCTTGATCCATTTCCATTACCAATTCATTCTGTGCGTGTTCTTCATTACGCGCTATGGAGATCTCAGATCTCCCATCATCCTCCCCTCTCTCTCTCTCTCTACCTCATTGAGCTTTGCGTAGCTTGGTTGACTGCAGTCACGTCACCATCTACAGATATATCGACATCTTTATCGCCGTGGTGCTTTATGCTCAGCAAATTAATGTAACGTTCTTCAGATTCTAGTGAAATGTGAGCGCGTCTTATTAAAAACCGCATTTATTACATCTTCAATTTCAATTTAATTGCTAGCCATGCCTAGATGAGCATTGCGTAATTACTAATATATATAACATCATACCTATGTTTTTATCTAACTCCTATACACTATCTTTTATAACTTACTTTCCTAGATCACTTCCATTTGGTAGAGAACTTAGCTAATAACCATTTCGTGCAAAGAATAGTATCAAAACATTACGTAAAACTTTAGCAACTTTAAATATTGAATATTAATATAATTTCTACCAAACAATAAAACCTTCTTATTTTATGCAGAATTGCTTATATGAATGTTTGATCGATCGAAATTGGACTTCAAGTTTAAAATAGTTTCTTTAATTTCAATATTTGCTTTCGTATTTCTTTTTAGAAATAAAACACAAATGGTTTCGAATTTCTCCAATATATTTGGAGAATATATAAAATAAAAGTTTCTAAATGTTTATACATATTGTCGTCTTATGAATCTTATTTAAGAGTCTAGCCTAAAATTTAGATGCTTAAAATGAAATACTTTTCGGACGCTCATTTTTTTTCGAGTGTAACTTATTTTCAAGTGGAAATAAATTGCAAAATAATTTTGTAATATTTATGGCCAAGTTGGAATAATAATTTTTCCGTTCGATTCAATACAAACAGTTGTTAGTTTAATCAGTCGGCAAAAGTTATGGGCCCCTCAGATGATAATGATGATGGTGATAATGATGATGATGGGGTGCAGTAGTCGTCAGTCTTCAATATACTGTAAACAAAGAGTCCCAGCTATATACACCACCCTGTGGCCCTGTGGCCAAAAAAAACTGAGAAATATTTATAGCGCAATTTGCCAAGTAACTCCCACAATTTTATTGACTTGCCCACGGTTCGGCCACCGTCTAATGGCCATAAATTTCGCTGATCTGCGCCATTTTGCGGCACATATTAAGGCAATTTTTGTGTTTTTCCTGAAGGCATGCAAACACGTCAACTTCTCATTAAGATAAGCGGTTTTTTTCAGGACATTGATAGGCGATATATGAGAAGAAAGCAGCCGGAAAAGAAGGAGCCAAGACAAGAAGCATGCAATTGCACTTTGGTGTCGTCTAGGGGCCGTTGACACAAAGAGCCGCAGGCAGGCATGAAACGTCTTGAGAACGTCTCCTCCTGGAACGTGCTGCTAGAATTGTTCCTGGTCCTGGCTTGTCCCGACATGGGCGCTTTTTGGCACACGCCCGACAGCTGTTGGTTGGTGAGTGCCAACTGAAGCCTATCCAGACTATCCTTGGGTTTGGCTCTGGTGACTGGTGTAATAAATTTCACAACATGCAAAGGCAATAAAATAGCAGCGCATTCCATTTTTTTTTGTTCTTTCTCTCTTTCCGAGTTTTCTCTTGCAATTTTACCCTAGATTCGAGACTATTTCGTTTTTTCTTTCTTTCTTTCTGTTTTTTTTTTTTTTTTTTTTTTGGCAACTTGCCATTTGCCGCACATTTTATGTGCTAATTTACTAGAAGAATAAGCGGCAAGTAGCAGCGCACCACTCACTCACTTCTCGAAAGAATAACTGTTTGCCTTTGGGTCTGCAAACAATTAAAATGCCGGCTATGATTAACAAGGCAAGATAAGTTTGACGACGACGACGACGAAGAATGACGGACCTCACACAGGAGGCCGTTCCCCCTCCCGCTACGAACCTTATGCAGCACTTGCAACATATGCTACACCACATTTCGTCGACCATTTCTACACATTCTGGGTTTTGTCTTTTTCGTTACCAATAAATTTTCAAAATGCCTTCTCTTTCCTTATTCCTTTATCTTTACCTTAACTACTTACCTAAGAAAAAAAGGGAATTTTTTCATTAGCGCTTCACTGACTGACTGGCTGCTAGCTAGCTACTTTTGGGGTAAAAATATCAAGTACTTGGCAGCACAATTGCTGCTACAATTGGTAAATTTCAACAGCTATTTAAGAAACGTAACGAGGGGTGGTCTAAAATAAGGCAGGAAGCATACAAATTTGATGAAAGAAACCAAAGACGATGCCTCAAACACTTAATTACTTTCAATGGGATTATATAGATATTCTAGACATCCCACTTATAAATAAATGGTTGCAAACTTCTAAATATCGGACATGTGAGCCAATTATTGTAATACAAATATAATATATATAGCTTATGTATTAATGGTTTCCATATTCCAATATTCTAATTCAATATAGATATTCCTAAGATTGTAATGGTCATAATTTAATAATCGTTATAATATAGATATTCTAGGTTTCAATGATTTCCAATCAGCTAAGAACGATCCTTATAGGCACACAAAAACCCCACAAAATATTTTGTTCCAGTTTTTTTCTTGATGATTTCAAACATATTTACATACATATTATTTCCTTTTTGTATGCCAAAGTTTCAAAAGACAATGGATTTAGTTTACTTTATCAAAAAGTTTTCTTGGTGGTCGTTGTTTTATTTATCGTGAAGCAAAAAGTTAATTTTTTCTGAACATTTATTTTATAACATAACCATTTTTCTCAAGAGACCCTCGTTTTTTGGCCAGCGAACATTATCATCATCATTGGAGACCAAGTTCCCCTGCGCGTTGAAGAAGAAACAAAACTAAAAAAAAAAAAAAAAAAATAAACGCAACAAATTCCAAGCAACATTCATTCTTGGCCCGATCCGTTGATAGTATTCAACAGCGTCGTCAACTGTTTGTTGTTGCTGTTGGTTGTAGGTTTTCAGAATTGCATTTTTATTGTCTTGCCACTTTGTTGAGTGTGTGTGCTGACTCTTCTTTATACTACTGCTGTGGTTCTTGCAGTTGTTGTTGTTGTGTATAAATAAACCATATGGTTAAAAGCGTAGCAGCGGAGTCGTCTCTTTTTTGCTGCCGCTGCTGTGTGTCTTACCTCGTTTTGGTCTCTTGGTCGTCGTCGTCGTTGCTGACGACGTTTACTTGGTGTGCTGGAGTTCTGCTTCAGTGCGTTTGTAAATGTTTATCAAAATGTCTTGTGCCGTTCTTACCTCTCTTTTTTTCTTTCTATCTTGTTGTTGCTACGATCATTAACCGCAAAACATTGCTAGTGTTGTTGTTGTTGTTGGTTCTCTAATGTTTCCACCTCTGGGCAACATGTTGCTGCCTCTCCTTGTGGATGTTTATTTGGTTTTCTTAATTCTTGGAAATAAGTATCGCATGTTGTTGCAAAAACCATAATTGTTGTTGCTCTCTGTTGCTGTTTGCTGTTTTGTCCTTTCATTTGCATAAATCTTATTGAACTCTCTGCTCCAGTCGCTGGTCTCCTTCGCCTGGCAAACTATTGTTGATGTGGCTGGCGCCATTGCTCGACCCGCCCGTGTCTGTTGCCAACTGCACACACACACCAAAAAATTTCCCAGACATCGAGCAGACACAAAAAACCTCAACATCAATGAAAGCCATGCCGGCTTTAGCTATACTATAGATACATATATAAAAATATCTGTATATAAATGTGTAAGAGATACGTTTTTCCCATTTTTCTTTAAACGATCGATTTTATGCACTGCGACAAGTCGTAAATCACACGCGCAGTCGTTTTCCCCACTCATTCCTCTCACGCTGTTTTTTCATCATCATCTTTAGCTCTCTCGCGCTCTCTCTCTTTCAATGTTCCATTTCATGGTATTTTATAGTCTAACTAATTACTAAATTAAAAGCACATTACTATATAGTTGCCGTTGCCTTGGCCATTCATTCAAAAAATTGAATCCTAAAGTTGTAAAATTCGAACAATATGAAAGTGTAAAGAATGCGATTAACTTGAAGTTTTTTCTTTCATTGGGGAGTCGGATTATATTAGTTACGTGTTTCGCTGATTTAACATTTAGCCAAATATTATAACTAAGTCTAGAGGGGGAAAGTCGTCGAGAAAAATTCTTTTCAAGAAATTGGAAACTATCATTCATCGAATAGCAGATTCCCAGAACAATATCGTTTAAGCCAACAAGACATAAAGAAAGAGAAGAGTTTTGGGTCCTTAGGTATCATTAAATGCAACAGCATCCTCAGCAGCAGCAATAGCAGGCCACTTAATCACAGGCCTTCGAGTCCGACTTGGTATATATTTCAATAAATTCCTCCCAACAAATCCAACATTGAAGACCTGAGATTCCTGGACCATCGAGAGGCTGGTGTCCTCTCTGGGGCGCACGCGTAATGGATAATGAATGCGCGCAGCAAATGCCTTGCGGCAGCATCCAAACATAAGTCAATGCGGGCCCAACTTAATACGTATAAAAAGATCGTTCCGAGCGATCAGCTAGTGGCTGCTGCTGGCTGTTGATGGTAGCCTTGCCCTTAGCACAAAGAAAACGAGAGCAAAAAAACACAACTCAAAGCAAACTAAAACTGAACCAGAAGACGTTATGGTTCATAAAGGGGAAAAAACAAAACGAAGAAAAACCTAAAAACTAATTTCGGAGAGAGATTCAGCGAATACCAAATACCCTTCGTAACCCGCCTAACTTGTGTATCCAGAATCTAGTAGAGCAGCAGAGAGCTTACTAAGTTAAGAAACTTAAATGCAGTATTTTTTCTATTTCAGTCTTTACACAGATTCTGTAGGGTTCCCAAAAGGAGGGTTTATATAATAAATTTTCATAACCATAAAATAAGGGGTATTTTAAATTAAATCAAAAGAATAATGAGAAAGAAACCATTATCAAAATAGTTTGTATACAGCTATTTGACTAAAACGATAACTTTACACTGGGTGAAATTTTAAAAATATTCAAAGGAACATTATCGATATATCGCTAATTAAGGACCATAAGATATGCTCTTTTCATTATAACTTCAAATAAAATCGAGTTTTCCGAGTGTAGATTATGTAGAAATCTAAATCCATAATATTTTGTGAGTTTCAAGTGTACACTTTAACAGGTCGGCTTAGGCCTGCTGCAGGGTATACAGCTCATACATATATCCATAATGTAGGAAGAAGAAGAATCTGCCCAAGCAACAGCCGCCGCCAAACATCGGAAAAACATCTGCTGCTGCCCGGCAATGAGTGCTGCCAGTTGATGAACTCGATTCATGTTATTGCTGTCTCTCTCTCTCTCTTCCCCCTCGTGCACATACCAATGCCAAACGATGATTCCCCCCGCCCTTTGCCACTCGTCTGCTGTTGCGCAGGCGCATTTACAAGTACATGTTGGATGAGACGGTGCAAGAGGAGCGGTGTGTACCAAAGCCGTGAGAGGGGGGGTGTGGAGGGGAGCACAAGCAGACAGTCTCACACACACACACACACATATACCTAAAGCGGCTGCCATTTCCTCAGTTGTTGCGCTCCTCGTCTCGCTGCTGTTGCTTCTGCTCGTCAATGTTGTTGTTGTTGTTTTTCCTTCTTCTTCTCCATTTATAATTCTCATGCCTCGCTGCAATGCATTTTATGCCCTTGCCTCTCTCTCCCGCTCTCGCTTTGTATATTTGCATCTCTTTCTCACTTGTTGTGTCTCTCTTTTTAATTTGGTTCACAAAATACCGCGCGTTGTTGTTGTTGAAATTCTTTTGGCCTCTCTCAAGAGTCTGGCTGTGGTTCCGTCCCCCTGTTCCTCCGTCCGTCTGTTCCTTCTTTTGGGTTTTTGTCTGCTCTTTCGATTTTTGACAGGTGGTGGATTTTTTTCTCGTATTCAATTTCTTTTTTTTTTTTTTTTTGTCGAGCGACTTTTGGCCCTTGAGTTCTTTTAATATAGGTTTTTTTTTTTTGCCTATTCATAAAACTGAAAATGAGTTCAGACAAAAGATTGTATGCCAGACATATGGAGAGAAGAAGATGATGATGCTGGTAAATGCAAAAGAAGGATGCCTATCCTCGGTTCAATAAACCTTATGAAATTAGTTTTTGGTTAGTCCAAACGATCAAGACTAATTGGATTCTTGTTTTCCTTTTTTGCAGAAACCACAAGGATGCGACTTTAGGACGCGGGGAGTACATTATTTTGTGAAGTGCCCAGAACACACACACACACACACCCGAGAAGAGAAAGAAGACACACACATCATGTCATCACAGCAAGTGTTTTCAGCTCATCCAGCGCTGGCCGTTGAGCAATTACAGCGTGCCGAACAATTGGAGGCCTCAAAGCAAAGCACTGCCAGCAACATTATTAGCAGCAGCAGCAGCAGTAGGCGACACTATGCCAAAACTATGCCCAAAAAGTATGCCATTAGCAGAACTTGTGCAGCAGCCCAGACACACACTTCTATGGTTCCCAAGACGCAACCAGTGCGAACCAAAAGCTATGCAGCTGTCGATGATGATGATGATATTGAGGGCGAAGATATTGATGAGGTTAATTTTGCAACAGCAACAACGACAACAACTACTACTACTACTACAGCAACACCAGCAGCAACAGCCCCAAGATTAGCAACAGAAAACCAAACCAAAGACTGTGTGGATCAAAGCTTTGATGAGGTCGATCATGTCCAGCAGCGTCACAAGCGACACCAAACCACAACACGATTGACACACAAACTGGAAGGTGGAGGAGGAGGAGGAGCAGAAGCAGAAGATGTCGGCGGTGGGGGCTGTGGAGATGTTAGCGATCACAGCATTGTATTGAGTTCGCCATCGGTTAGCGCCTTGTCCTCGCCATTGTCCACGCCCACTAGATTGCCGCCCATGCAGAAATTGCAACATTGTTGTGGTCAAAAGTCAGCAACAGCAACGACAGCAACAGCATCTAAATCAGCCAGTTCAGAGTCAAGGGCGAGACAATCTCATCATCCGCATCATCATCATCCACATCACCAGCATCATCATCATCATACGAATACGTCGTGTGGAGGTGGCAATTCTGGAGGAGCTGCTGGAGCTGCCTGTAAAGCCAACAAGAAACTAGATCCGCGTCCCAGCCCTTCGCCCTATCGCCAGCTATTGCCCATAGCCCTGTGTCTGCTGTCATTTGCCGCAGTTTTTGCCACTTTAATTGTTTACATGGATACGACAGGTGAGTCACTGTCCCCCTCTTACCCCCTACCCCCTCTTAGCTATCTAAATTTTTGTTTAAATTTGATATCTTTTGGCATATGTCTCATCTGTTTAATTTTTATATATTTTTTTTTGACTCTCACCGGATGTAGGCTGTGTTTGTTTTTTGCTCGATTCTTGCAAGATCCTTTTTCCTGACATGTTGTGTTTTTGTTTTTTCTTTTGGTTGCTTCTTGGGCACACTTTTGAGATTAGTTTACCATTCTAAAACTGGCCAAAGTCATAGATCGTTTAGCGTTTCTTTTTCGCATGGGCGTGGCCTTTTGTCTGGCGCAGTGGCGCTTCCTGTCACTAAACCAACTAACAACGACATGTCTCATGGCGATGTCTCACTTGGCAACAGAACAGCTGCACTCTGTTGTCGCTCCCCATAGCCAGCCACGTGCCCTTCTCCTCCTCCTCCTCCTCCTACTACTAGTATGTACATAAAAAAGGAGGAAAAAAATACCCAAAGAGAGAGTGAAGAGAAAAAAGGCAGCCGCCATCAAACGCCAAAGGAATATCTAATTGCCATTTTCAGGTTGATGGTCTTCAATGTGCTTAAATGAAGTAGCCAAAATGGGAGGAGCAGGAGATAGCCAAATGAAGGAGCAGCAACTCCATTTTTCTTTTCCCACTATGCTAATGACAACTAGAGCTAGACAAGGTTTTATTTGCATAGAAGAAAACAGTTTTAAATGCAGAAGTACTTGGCATTCATTTCATTTAAAAGGCATTCAATTAATCAGTTTAAACCATTACCAATGAAGTACACAAAATGAAAACAACATATCACAAGAAAAACATTGAAATTTAAATAAAATATGTTTCAAGAACTTCTTTAAAACCAGCAAAAGGATGAACCTATGATGACTAATTCACTTAAGGACTAGATTTTGAATTCTAAAATGAAGAATTAATTCTTAGCATTACTTGACTAAACATGTTTTGGGTGTGTTTGGGTACAACGTAGCCTTGGAAACACTCAAAATGGGAAATTTCGCAACACTTCGCTTGGAATATTTTCGACACAAATTGATAAAAATGTATCTTCATGTGCGCTTTCTGTCTATATATCTCAGTTTTATCAATTTTAACGCCTAAATTTGTCATTGGAATTTCTAAGCAGATAAGAAATATAGTTGAAAGTGTTAAAAGTTTTGCATATTTGTTTGCATAATTTGATTATCTATGTTTTGGCACTGAGTCATCAAACAATTTAGTTTCAACTGGAGGTTATTTGTATTTAGTGATGAGTCTAGACTATGTCATTCAGTTGTCGGATGAGACAATTTTCTTTTAATTCGCTAAAATATTCTGTTATTGCTTACTTGCTTACATGTGGTACACATGTATATCAACAACTTGGAGAGACCTCGTCTAGTACAAATAAATTTGCTTAATTTGTATGGCTGTGTTGTGTTGCTCAATGAAAGCGGAAAGCATTTAATTTGTATTTCTCTTTCTTTTTTTTTCCCCATTTGTATTTTGCATCTGATGGGATTGGGATGGAGTGGAGTGGAATGAGTCATCATCAGCGTTTAAATCGAGGCCCAAAAATCAATGTCAGACCATTGTGTGCGCCAGCTGTAAACTTCCAATGACGAAAAAATTTCACATTGGCAACCTTCGCAGTTGTTGTCGGTGTGGTTGTTGTTGCTGCTGTGGCGACAATTTTTTAAAATTCCACTCAAGTGCCGACAATTTTCGCTTCATTCGTCTTCTCTTCCTTAAGCAGTAGGAGTTGTGTCAGAGTCGTCTCTCCTGCTTCTTCCGTTCTGCATGTCTTTGTCTTAAGAAAATGATATGCAAATTTAAGAATAATTTTTACAGCACCCAGCAATCATCATCAACATCATTATCATCCTTATTGTCGCCATCATCAGCTGATTGAGTGATGAGTAAGGAAAACAAGATAATGAGCTTTGAAATTTATCAATCACTGAATTAGATAGATTTGCCTAAGGACTAAAAATATATTTATTTTGAATTTCAAATGTATTTCGCAAGTGGAATTTGTATTCTATATATGTAAGTATGTATATTCAGCTGTTAGGAGTCCTTAGAGAAGGGTTTCGTTCCATCACGTTTTTATAGAACAAGTTTTATAGTTATTATTTTGAAAATTGTTTTTAATAGTTAAGCTATTTGATAAGCATTTTGCTAAAAATACAAATCATGGAACCCCACAAACTTAGCGCCTAGCGCCTGGAGCGATCACATCGTTTTAGTTCGTTTGCTCCCAAAATATACATATGTGAGCAAATGGATTTACGATTCCTTTCCTTTTATTTTAATAATCTTTTCGTTAAGCTGCCACTGGTATTGGGCGTGGCCAGTCACGAATCGGTGGCTATGGCTGGCAGCTGCTTGCCCTCGACTACGGCTCGAGCTCGGGCTCTGGCTCGGGCACGGGCACAGCCCCAGACCAGCCTCATTTTTATGGCGCATTGATGACTCTATTAGGTTTATACGACCGAACGAACGAACGGATTCATAAACCATAATAATACAAATGGGGTCTGGTGCATAAATTAGATTCTATTCGTTCCTCTCTCTTTCTTTCCCGACTCCAACCCCCCCAAAAAAGTTCAGCATCGCATGATGAGTTCGATCGAGGGAAGGGTAGAGGGAGGTGGAGGAGTAGGTATGTGGAAACACGTTCCGCATTGAAGAGAAATTTTCTTTTGGTTTTTCTCAAATCATGCACTTGGCGGCACCGGCCCTAAAACGTAAAATGCGCTTATTAAAGTGACAAATTTTTTGTGTTTTTTTTTTGTGGGTTCTTCTTTGACCATGACTTTCAAGAATGTGAAAATACCAAAAACTCTCTCACAAAAAAAAAAAGCAACCAACCAAAATCGGTATTTTCTTTGGTTCTTTTTGCTTGCCTACGCTCTATTCTGTTTGAAATTTGGTTTCAGAGGTTGCTTTTTTGATTTTCGGTTGCTGTTGTTGTGAGGTCTATACCAAATCCCTTGATTTCTTGTTACAGTCACGTTTTTAGCTTTGATTGTCTTACACACATCTAGAAAAATACCATAGAGAAAGAGAGATAGAGAGAAAGAGGCTGTGAGATAGATGGACAACGAATTAAATGTGATATTATGATGATCTAGAGACATTTTTAGAGCACTAAACGAATGCAAAGCACAAACCATATACGGAAAATACGTAACATGCTATTTAACTTTTATAAAATTATAATAATCAACATATACATGGATCATAAGCTGGTCGACTTATTTTTTTTTATTGATGTATCTATAATAAAACATAGTTTGTTACTAAAATAATCTGCTGGAAGCTTTGCGTTTTGTAATTAATTAATATTAGAAGGTCTTGCAAAGAACAAAACGGTAGAAAAACACATTTGTAGTTCTTAACGCTTAAACTAGTTGGGAATTATAGCTGAATGAAGCGAAAATTGATTGTTGTAAGACCTGAGTTAATCGGTTGTGTGCTACTTCTTATTGATTATTGAATTAATGTTGTCTTGTTGTAGGTGTTTATTTAAAACAATATTTTTTTTAAAAAAAACTTCACGTCAATTGATCTTCTGTGACTTTTTCTGTCAAAATTCTTATTTGTCTATACACAATTGCTTTAAAAAGGTAACCATAACAACTTTGTGACGTCACAAATCGCTATTTGTTACCCATTTCTAGGTCGTATTAGCTACATACATACATACATATGTATGTTTATAGATAGCCTACTTATTGACGCCCTGATATGCATTACCTAATTGGTCATCGATTACAGTTAGCGCCTAACACAACCATCAGAAAATACATAAAGCGTCACGCCTGTTACACCTTGTGGACAATGTTGCCAATTTTCACTTGTTGTTGTTATTGTTGACGACGCGTTCACATGTCATTAGCCTCACCTTCTGAAAAGAGACAAGAACGAAAACACGAACATAAATCGCATTAGCCCAAATCTTAAATGGCGCAAAACTGAACTTTTGTGCAGAATATTTCGCAAACACACAAGTTAAAACACTTTTCTTTCTTGGCTTTGCATTGTGGTGGCAACCCTGGGATGTCGAGGTCTCTCGATGGTATTTAATCATGTTAAGACCGTATTATCTTCACACTTGTGTGTGGTGATTACACCATGTGACAATTTGCAAATTGCAACTTTAATTGAAATTTACAAAAGAGCGTAAGACAGAGGAAGGGAGGGAGGGACATCAAGAGGGAAACAGTCGTACATGGGCATTTACCAACACTAATGACTTAATTCCCGTTAAGCACGCATTGCAGCCCACGACTCCACCTCCACCCTCAACTCCCCCCGCTGTTGCTCTATTACACTTACCCTTACTTACGTCCCATTCCCACTTTGCTCCGTTTACTCTGTTTGCTAGCCACCGGATGTCATTCAAAATCCCCTCGCACCGTTTCCAATTCCCTTCAGTCTCCCGTTCTCGCCTTTGCCTTGTGATTCATAATTTTCCTGTGGCAATGCAAACAACATTTTCTGTCTTTCTCACTCAGTCAGTGTCTCTGTCACTCCGTCACTGAAAAGCCACCCCCGCTGGTTCGTCAACGATATCTGATTTGCTTTCTTGCTGTGTCATGACTGACTATTTCGTCTTCGTCTTCTGCCACCACTGCGAGCGATCATCCCAGACCCCTCTCCTCCTTCGCCCCCGCGCAATAAAGCGCAGCGAGTGCTCAATTTGAAAAGTAAAGCTCAAATGGCATTATCACAGCATGCATGCCCCATTCAGTACACTCACTACCTCACCGCCGACGTGCCACCCGCATGTGGTTCTTAGGTTTTTGCAACCCTTGCTTGCAGCAATTGCGCAATTTCTTGTGCGTCTTCTTCGTGTGAGTTCTTGTTTTCACCATTTGCCACGCGATAAGCCGCATGAACAAGAACATGATTAAGGGAACTAAAACTCATGTGAATTGAATTGCCCTCTTAAGTCATGCAGAAACTGCTGGCCTTCAATGTCTGCTTTATCGCGATTTTGTTAAGAAATGATTAAATTATTAGATTAGATCCTCATCAGACTTAATGGAAAATCCTTTGTTTGAAAATGAAAGGTAGTCGAGAGATTGTCTAATTGAAATGAGTAACGAAATGAGTTCTTCTGATTAATCGTAACAAGAATTTAAGTGCTTTTAGCGCACAGTGCCTAGATTTATCACTAATCGAAAAGCGTTAAGAGATGAATGAAACCTTTTAACGTAATTGCAATCAGTTAATCGAACGTATCTTGTATAAAAATATTACAATGGATTACCCTTTAAACAATAGTTATAAGAATCATAAAATATTTCGTTAGGTATTAGGGTATGTACACGGTGTAGTAGTACAATCTTTGTATTGTATAGTTCTCTTGGCAAAAGTTACTAAAAACTAGCTCAACTACTTATATATATATATGTATACAAACGAAAAAGTCCTGTAACATATTCGGAAACCAACGATCAATAAACTAGCTAACAAATAGGAAAACATATTCCACATTTAAATTAATGGGGACATGACTTGCGCTCGTAATGACATAAAGATTAGGACTTCCTAAGGAATTCATTTCTTTGTTACATATCCAAATATTTATACCATTTCGACACGTTAATAAGATATCGTTTTATTTGGTTGTTGATTTTTTTCGTTTCTAGTTACATATACTTATTCCTTTGTTACCATTTCCTCTACTACCTACCTTTCCCAACATTCTCTAGAGATAGCAGATAGCGGGGGCCTGCCTATTCCTCCCCCAAACCTTGCTGTTTCTGCAGTGCTGCAGCACTTTGCACTTGAGCACGTGATGTGTGTGTGTGTGCTGTCTCTAGTGAGTGTGTGTGGTGTGTGTTCATTTATTGTGTGCCCTTTTGCATTTCGCCACTTGCCAGGCCAGCCCCGGTTAGGCCAGGCCAGGCCAGACCAGGCAGCAAATTAAGATCGACCTACTTAGATTACACAGCAATAAATCAGCGTCATTGTCGGCTTGTAGTGAAAAATGAACCATTTAACCAATATATATACATATATATGGAAAACATGTGCCGTTATCATTCCACTAAAGCAACTAAAACAAGTCAACAAATGATGGAAATGGTGTTGGGGGGGAGTAAAGGAAAAACAGGCCATTTTGAATTATACAAAGCCTGCACACAAATCAATAAAAAGGGCAATAGAAATGAATTACAAGCATTCAATGGGGAGCAGGAGCAGCAACCAGGACACGCAACTTGGTCGTAGAAAGATTACACAACAAGGGTAACATTGCGCCGATGTCGCCATCGTCAGTTGTGTGGCCTCAAAAAAAAAGTAAATAAAGTATGAAAACAAAGAACAGGAAAAAGTTTTTCATAATCATTTTCCTTCAACTTTTATACATAATTGAAAATGCATAAAGAAGAAGGAAGAAAAAGTTGTATTTCTGCCTGCGTACTTCTTAATTTCTTTTGTTCAACTTATTGAATAGGGCGTGAGTGTGTGTTACCCCCAGGAGCTTGAAGTTTAAGTTGATGCCGCCGTCGCCGCTTAACCGCAATTAAACATTGGTCCCCTTCTCAATTATCCACTGGAATTACTTATTCGGGGCCTTGCCCTGTCATTTGTCTTGCTACCACCACCCTGACGACCGTCGGCGAACGACGGTGACGACCCTTGCAAATTAGAAACGTCAGCTTTTGACGCCGAAATTGCAGACTTAGGCCTAAGGGCAGATTTTCGTTTGTTCCTCATTTAGTGGATTTACATGTGCCTCAAAAATTTAACGGTTAAATTACCAGCTGCAGCAGCAGGGAGCAGCTCTCCTCTGTTTCAATGCCATTTCGTTTCACTGGCGGCGGCGGCGTCGGCGGCAACATATCGAATTTTTATGCTGGTAGAGAAATCATTAAATAATTCGTTTAGCATTTAATCGCTTGTAATTCAAAACCTTGTATATGATAGTATCAAATTTCTAAAACCATATAATAGACGAAATTTCTCTTTTTCCTCGGATACATCTGGTCATAGAGAGGCGAGTGAGGGCGACATGGCGTTAATTAGTTTTAAGTTTTGCTGCTTTTTCCTTGTTCCATTACGTCAAATTACCAAAATGTTGACGACGACGTCAACAAAAAATTATTATGTTCACTTTTCGGTTTTAATGGTCAGTGGGCGCACGTTTATTTCTATTCCTAAAAACTTTATGGCCATTTTGAGACCAAAAACAATAAAAATAAAATAACAAAATGTATATGGCATACAAATAAAATTAGCATTTGGAAAACATTTGGCAAAGGAAAATTTGTGGGGTGGTGAATTTTGGAAACTAGCTAGAAAGCGAATTTTCGCCATAACACTAGTTTAAAGAGACACACAAAAGCTTGTTCCATTTTTCTATGTACCTAACCTCACAAGGCTCATTCGTTTACAAGTACTTACATACGTTATAAATTTTTTAATTTCGTTTTACTTTTTAATGGCCAAGTACACGGAGAGCATAGCGAAAAGAAATTGGAAATTGGCACAAGGAAAGTGTGAAAAGCAGCCAAAGAAATAAAACAAATCGTTTGACGTTTTTTTTTTTTTTGTTTGTTTCGCTGCTTTATGGTGGACAGGTTGGGCCAGCTCGAAATATCAAAGGTTGTGCACACACTCATTATACAAATTCATATTGGGCCTAAGGCCAGACAGCTGCCCCGCCGGCCGGTGGTATGGTTGGTTTCAAGGCGAGGTCATGTTAGAGGTTGCCAAGTTTAAGTTACGAGTGTTTCCTCCCTCGAAATATTTTTGGGCAAAGACCTTCGGTGAATTTTTGTTTTGCCATTTCCTTTTTTGTTAAGATGTTTCAATTGCCAAAACGTTCCCTTCGATATTTCTCCGGCTGCTGCTGCCGCCGCTGCACAATTGGCAATTGAAATGCAAATCATAAATATGGTCAATGCGCTCCAATTGCCAACGAAGCGTGGCCAAGTTAGAGCCTGGCACGCCAACCAACGTCCAGTAGAGCAACAAGTTTTAATTAAATCTAATTACCATCAAGTCCAGCAGAAAAACACACACTCACAATACTCCAACTCCAACTAACTCCACCACCATTCTCTCCCTCTCTCTGTTCCACAGAAATCCGCCATCAACAGTTTCGTTTGAACATGTCGCGCGACTATGAACTGAATAGCGTTGCGCAAGATGATCCCGCACTCATAGCATTCCTGCGCCAGATACATATGCGCAATTATCTAGGCAAAACGGCGGCACAAAAGGCAACGCCATCATCAGCAACAGCAGCTAGCAGTGGTGGGCCCGCCGGCACGGGCTCTCTCAAATTTGGTGGAGCGGCGGCAGCAGCCAACAGCAGCAACAACGGAGCCGATCAATTGGCTCACTATGTGGCTGATCTGGTGGGTGGCAAACTCAATGGCGCCGTCATACAGTCACTGAGTGGACCATTGGCCAAATTGATAACAGCTCCATGGTTAAGTGAGCATCTCGATTGGATGGGTGTTCTTGTGGAGCCGGAACCGCGTTGGTATTTCACTTTGCGCAAACAAAATGCTCAACGAGCACGCATGCAGGTAGTGCACGCCTGCGTTTCACCCAATACGTATCCCAAAGAGGTGAGTAAAATGATATGTACATAATCGAAATGCGATAATCATTGAGTTAAATGTGTTTTATAAAGATATTTTCATGACACAATATTAACTTTTCGATGAATATGATATTTTCGGAAACAAAACGCCATATTAATCGAGTGAAATACCAAAAGAATGATCAACAAAGTAATCGATCGATAATTATTAGAAACAAAATCGCATTTTGTGATAGTTAACTATATTTTATCCAAGACTAATCGCAAACTCTCTTTTGCAGATTCCCATACACAACGAGGATGTGAGGATTAATAGTCTGCACGATGAGGCGATTTCGTGGTTCAATTCGCGTGTGAAATGCTTTCCGCTCTATACAATCATGCTGGCATGTGAGCGCACCGAATACGATTTACTCAGTCTGGGTGTGCAGGGCCATGAGCTAGAGGTGAGTGGACCCGAAACTCTCAAAAAAACTTTCGCCAAACTTTTGCTAAACTTTCTTTCCTCTATTTTAGATATTGCAAACTTTGCCCTTCGATAAAGTGCAGATCGATATCATATCGATACACTTGCTGGAGGATCATGAAGATGTGCGCGATTATGTGCAGAGCATAACAAAGTTCCTAGCCGGCAAATCGTATAAAATGCAACGAACAATTGGACGAAACTATTTCTATCAGCGTCTAAACTCAAACACAAGTCGGACAAGGAAGAAAGATATATTGCTATTGAAGACTCCTTAAATACAACGAACACGATCGATCGACGTATCGGATTGGAGAGAGAAACAACGAAATTAGTAAAGATATAAAAAAGCCTTAATTGTTAGCGACGAGAAAGAGAGAAATCATTGAAAAAAAAAAAAAAACAAAACAAAAACAACAAAATTAACAGAGATGAAGCAAAATGGAAAAACACACTTGCAATTTGCAATCGAAAGTCTATAATATAATGATAATTATTATATATATACCATAAATAAACAAACACACACTCAAATAAAATACATGTTACATACGGCTTAACGATATATATATATATATATATATATCCTCTATATATACCGTATACCAATTATGATACATTGTATAATTAGTTAAGCTTAGTTTTTTTTGTACAACTTTTTCTTCCTAATTCAAATTTTTGTGTTTCCATGTTCTTTTCTTTTCCTAAAATTTTTCTTTAATTTTTTTTTTTTGTTTATTTGTTTGTATTTCTGTGTGTGACAGATACAGATATAATGCCTACTATATATGTGTATATAGATAAAGGCATATATATACCTACCTAACTACTTATATGTAATGTATTATGATTTATGCTATAAGCTGATGCAGAAGACTATTACCCTTCTATATATATACTAAATACATATATATTTCCTTTTGTCTATGTATAAATTAAAATTCATTACTGAACTATACAAAATTTGTATTTGCTCTGCTCTTTAGCTATATAGAAATTATCAATTATATATATAAAATATATATATATATACCTTATCTATCGAATGCTTTATTTAGTGAAACATAAGTCACAAAAGAAAACTTATTATAAAAGAGAAAACGAAAACAAAAAAAAAAAAAACATACCCAAAATGCACACACCTAAAACGAAAAATGATAATATTTAAATTCTAAATTAAATTATTCAACCAAACAAAACCCATGCACAAACCATACCGCATACATACATACATACAAACAAATCACACACATGCATATATATCAGCGTTAACAAATGGATAAATCTGCTTTCAAACTCATCTCATAACTCATAGCTAAAATGTAAGCGAATCAAATCGAAATCGAAAATCAAAATCGAAACGAGGCAAAAGATAAACTTCACATACATAAACACAAAAAACACACACCAATACCCTCCCACACACACACATTCACGCACTCATTTTTTATATGTATTTAGTATAAATATGAAATTAATGTAAATGTAGAACAACGAGCAACTAATTAAATGTAAAAAAACCAATTCGTATTTCAATTACATTTTAGTAATTATTAATTGTACTTGTATTATTTTATGCAAACAAAGACACACAGTGACGGTTGTTGCTAACGATCATCAAGATTGATAATTATGATGATGAAATTGATGATGATGATATGTGAACTCGTTAAACCTCGCCCCTTCCACACAAAACATACACATACACACACTCACATAGACAGTGACAGATACTACATACATGCATACTTATATATGGCCTAACATTAGTAAGCAACTAATTGAATTCAAGTATATTAACAGAATCAGTGCCTTCTTCTTAGACTTTAAAACGAAAACAAAACAAGAAAAATACCGAAAGGAAAAACAAAAATACTAAATACTAGAATAGATCAATAGTTAATGTTCTTTACATATATATAAATTTACAATTATATGTTGTATATACTAGAAATGCCTAGCAACAGCCGTCACTTTGTTGCCTACACTTGCCTTAAAACATCACTCCCTCGGATTATATTGATATATGGTCAAATATATATATCTCTATGGATATAATATATTCGTTACAGTTACTGCAAAAAAAAAAAGAAAGCAAATCCGTCACAACTTGTTTCACACACTCGCTTCATACAAGACCTCAGAATTTCAGCCAACCAACCAACTACTCACCACACACATCACTTTAATTTATTTAAGTTTTGTTTTTCTGCTTAACAAAGAAATTCGATTTATATATTTAGTTGTATGTATTTTGTGTAAATTAGCATATAACCAAATTTTAAGTAGGCTATTTTTGATTAATTATGCCCCCACACACACACACACACAAACCCCCTCACATACACATACATAAACAACATCAACAACAAAAAAAGGCTAACTCATGCTAAGCTCGAACATTATATAGAAATTTTTATTAAGAGAAACAACAACAATTTATAGTTAATATATACATATATATATATATATATATTAAAAATAAAGAAATTCCAAAAAAAAAAAACTTAAACCAAACCATTTATACTACTGAACAAATTTCTAAACAAATTTGCATATATCCTTGGCAAGAAACTGAATTAAATTAAAATGGATTATCTTATGAAACTAGACTTGAAATCAAAACATTAAACAAAAACTGTTGAAACACAACCGAAAACACAAACTATATACATATATCTATCTACATATATATATATGAATACATATTCTGACTATATAATCAAATGGAAATCAAATATTTAACCATAGCTAGATACTCGCTAAACAAATTCGCAAAAAACAAAACGAAAGCCTCAACAAAACGAATTAATCAGAGAATAGAGCATATGAATCTGAACTTTATGCCACTCTATGAAAATTGATGAACAAAATATACACGCAAATTTAATGAATAAAAATGAAATGAATAAAAATTTACATAAAATGTAAAAACAAAATGATCCTAAATGTGTTTTCCTAAAAGTATGCAACGAGAAAACAAAAGATATTTCATTTTGTAGTTTGAATCGATTTTACTTTTGAGTTCTCTGTTCTTATGTATAGAAATATTCATGAAAATCTTTTATAGATTAGCTTATTGAAATAAAAAACGAATCAATTCAATTATTTAAGTGGCTGTATATTTCTACTTAGGTAAAATCAATTAAATTCTATTTAGTTATGTATATTTTGCTATTTTAGTTAAATATTGTGAAAAATTGAAAAGCGATGATTAGTAAGTTTTAAAAGAAGATTCTAGTAGATATTACAAATTAGAAGCAGATTAAATGTGAATAGTTTTTGCAGTCCACATAAAAACATGTCTTTAGTGCTAATAAATTTAATTTAAGTATCTCTCATTGCCCATAGAAGTATGCTAAGCATTTTGTGCAACCTGTTGCTGCTCCTCCAGCTCCCCCCCACAAACACTAACTGTCTACACCGCACCCATTTTGTTGGCTCTTTGCAAATGGCTGAAAGGCCAAAGTCTAAAGCTCAACATTTAGTTAGAGCTTATCGTTTGGCTTTTGTCCTAAGAACCACAATGCACACAGAGGACAGAGACAAGTCATCCAAGCAAGCAACCAGAGGAAAAACTCATTAAAGGGGTATTAGCATGCAGCTCGTTTTTATCGTGTAATAAAAATTAATTTGTGCAATGCTCGAAATCAGCTATGTCAAGTATGTGATGCTCGGTGGCTGTTCATGCATGGTCATTGTCTAGGACTTCCAGCGCATTGGCGCCAGTAGTTAAACCATCTGAACCACTACTACCTGGAATTTAATGCCCCTTAACAGGAACATTCTCGTTCGATGGGCGTGTGTGTGTGTGAAAAGGGCGCCGCCTACTTTTTGAGACTCGTGGCTGCAACAGGCTGTTGCTGACTGACGAAAGCTTTCCAAAATGCTCTGGCGCAGGCGTCAAAATGGCACACTAACACATATGTAACGCATGGATGCTGCCTGCTGGTCACGAAAGTGAAAGCTGCGACTTTCAAACTGTTGCGCCCAGCACAAAAACAACAACTTCCATTCGGAATTCGGAACAAAATCAATATCAATAAAGTTTGTGCGTAAAGGCAAACAGCTGTCAACCTACGTCAAAATCTAGAACCAACAAAAGCTGCTTCCATGGTGTGAGGAGGTCTTCATACGCACAATATTTGCAAAGATGGATGGTGTCATCGTAGGAGCTTAAATCTTATGTGAATCTTTGTGTGATTTAACAAATTCTAATTAAACTCCTGAAATCTCAATGTAAGTCTCTATAAATCTAGAAAAATTCCTCTTTGTTGACATCATTTTTGTGGACCCTACTGTGGCGGACAATTGACATTTAAATTTCAACAGCAAAAAGCTTCGACAAGCTTTCGTGTGCCTAACCTACCAACACAAACCCAGCGCGAAATGCGTAGGAATTTTTTCTTTCTTTTTTTTTTTTGTAGGCGGTGAGTGTGTGTGTGTGAGAGAGTGCGGTTTGGTGTACGTGTGTGTGTGTGTAACTCCGAAGACCACTTGGCGTGTTGATGCCAACGAATGGCAATTTCAGTAGGACAGGCAGTCCTTCGGCTGACGGTCAAACGCGAGCTAGAAGACAGAAGAAACCAAGCAGCAGTCAGCAAAGAGTAGAGAAAAAAAAACCAAAATTCAAACGTTAGATAAAAAATTAGGAAAAAAGGAAAACAACAACAACAATATGTAAAGATACTTTTATAGTGTGTTAAATCTAAAATTTAGAGATACCTGAGAGATGAGTGCGAAACAACTAGAAACGATTTATATAAATATGGCGACGGCAAGCAAAAGAGCTTTTGATTTCGCTTTCGTTTTTTGGACAACATCAAATTTTTGACACTGAACTTCATTAAAATACAAGAGCCAAATACAAAGACGAGTGCCCCTGTGTATGTGTGTGTGTCATAAGATAGTGGGTGTGTGTGTGTGTCTCTGTGTGTGTGTGTGTGTGGTTACTTAAAGTGACAGCCTAGAAGTATGCTTTAGAGAAATATAACAAGCATATGGTGTATGTGGTCCATTTAATTAGGCGTCTCTTTCTCGCTACTCTCTCTCTCTCTATCTCACTCTCTGTGTGTGTGTGTCGCAGGACCACGTTTATTGCGTCGTTAAATAGCCAGGACATTTCTCTACGTGGGCGTGCTTTAATTTTTTTCACCTTTTTTGTTCCTTTTTCGTTTTGTTGGTCTTTTGTTAAGGCATATAAAGTATACAAATACAAATATGTGGGCACAATATTAACAGGCCGTAGCGGCAATTAGACGGCAACGTCATATCGTGCGCCTGCGAACACCTGGGGACACCCACACACACCCAAACACACACACATATAGAGGCTACATTACCGGCGCTCTCATAAGCTCACATCACACACACACACTCTCCCGCACTTTCTCTGTATCTCTCTTTCTCTCTCTCGCTTTTGTTTGCTCAGTTTGAGTTTTGGTCTCGGGTTTTTGGCTTCTTTTCTGCCTTTTGCTGTCGTCAGTCGCTGACGTTATTTGCCTCAAAAACAAGTTGTTGCCTCTTCACGCCTCTCAATATACAAGCATACATACATAAGCAAAGAAAATTCTTATGCAAATTTCATGAAATTTGCTGTCGAAATCAAATATATACATATATATCTATATACATAATATATTGCTACAATATTTACCATATATGTATATGTGTGTGTGTTGTTCCAGTTACCTACAATCATTAAACAATTTGCATGTCTTCGTTCGCTTGTGCTGAAAATGATATAAAAAACTACATGAGCCACAATATAAATGTCAAACTGAGGTAAGTCAATACGCAATTTATATTTCTATATATTTATTCGATATATTTTACCGTGTTTGTGCCCGAGGGGGGGGGAGGTTTAAACAATTTGAATATGATGACCTTTCCGTTTCTTGGCAACAGGTGCCCCAAAAAGCAGGCTATGCATGTGAAAAACGCAAAAACCTCAATTAAAGGCACGTGCAATGAGTTTAGAAAGTGCAACTCACTTAACATGTTAATGGATGTTAATTACTTTTAATTGCCGTCGTATCTTCGATTAAAACCTGACAAATTATTGATTAAATTACATGAAAGCGCTTTGGTTTTTTGTTGATGTACCTGCGTAATAAAATATACATAATATTCATTGATAATTCTTTATCAAAACTTCGGTTTAATGTTTAGTATGTGCAGATGTGTAATTTCATAACAACTCAAATTCCACACGTAGGCCCAAAAAGTCACGAATTTTATTCTCGTTTATGTTAGCAATTGAACAAACTTCAATAGACTTTAAATTTTCTTTCTGTATTCTGAATTTAATTTAATTTTTCCTTGCTCCTGTTCGACACCACCTTTCCCATATAGCTTACATTCGATGGAAGCATTATATAAGCTAGAAATGAAAACGACATTATACTAAACAGGATTTCAACAAGCACGTACCCAGCTTGAACCCACACACGAAATTCCCAGCAATCTTTGTATTCTTTCTACATAACAGACGAACCAGACAAACCAAAGAAATTTAAGTATCGTATTCTGAGAGCTCATTCCCCAGAAAGAAATTCTCTTCGAGTTTTAAAGCTGTGGAATTTGTTATACAATTTTTTAGGATGATTAATCAAAAAAGTCTCATAGCAACAGAGAATTGAGTTTTAGATTAATTACATTATTTTTGTGAGTTTGGGTCGTGGGCTAGTGATTGATACTTCTAAATAACTATAGCAAAGTGGATCGTATAACTTTGGATTTCATAGGAATGCGTTCCATAGGAAAAAATGTCAAGGCAATTTTTAGGCAAAAAGTCATATCTCTATTTACCTTTTACAACATTTAAATTTGGAATATAATTTTTGATCTTTCATTTCATCGTGAAATTTGCCAAAAGTCAAATAAAAGACATTTACTTATTTTTTACTAAATTTTTTGGAGTTTTGGAGTATAATTAGAAATGTGGAAATATAATTTATATAATTTCGATAAAAATATGAGAAATAAGATAGAAAAATGGCTTCAAAAAAGCGCCTAAGTTGGAACCTTAAAGAGTTTAGAGTTTTAAAAATTACGTATACGCCACGTAGGTAATAAAATTTGCTAGGGTATAAAAACTTTGACATAGCCAAAGATTGTTTCAGTCCTCTGATTTTAAAAACGCGTTTGGCAGATACATACATATATACTTTGTAGTTTCCGGGTTGGATACCTGATGCAAGTTTCTTACTTAGTATATCGCAACGTAAGATTAAAGCCACAGCAACCTCAATGGGGACATAAAAACTTCAAACTTGTATCTTGTTTTTTTAGCGCTTTCTACTTTTATCCATAATAAATCTGGTCTTGCATAGGGGGAAAGCTTTTGCACTTAGTTTGCTGGTAGTTTCTTTGACCTTTTCGCTAAGTCCATTTTGCCATTTCTTTCGCCATTGCAACGTGATGAGGCAGGCTGCCCTCAGGTGGCAGGACATGTGACTTGATTATGATTGTTTCGTTTTTGCGAAACAACAACCCTGAATACCATTCACTCAATTCATCAATGTGGATCCACATCCGCGACGACAATGACAATGACAATGACGACCCTATCGACTCCATTGCGTTTGATTGAATGCTATTGACATTATTGCTGTTGTTGAAAGAGGATATGCGTCCGGTCCGGCCTACAAGTTGAGTTATATATAGATCGGCATGTCGTACGTACATATATAAATGTCACACAAAAGCCCATTTGATTAAGACTTGCGTAAACAGCCGGAAGCCACATCTTGGCTGGGAGTTGTGGGTAGCGAGTGGTGAGTGGAAGTGAAGTGGAAGTGTAAGGGAGCTCAACACTAAAAATGAAACGCAAATATTTTTTGGCGTAAACATCAACAAATGGGCGTATAAAAAATGCATAAAGATATTCCCTCTACATAAAGGCCACAGTAATTCGGAGTGGAAATACGGTGGCTGACTATTAAATCCAAAACTTACGAGGCATTTTAGTTTAATGCTGCGAAGATAAATAAACATTTCTTATGACCCAAATAAAGTCTAGAAGTTAATGTCCAAATATTGCTAGCTAGACATTGAGAAAAGCAAACAAATCTATTTTAATTTGTCTAATATCATTTATCGTCTGTTCAGAGTTCTTTAAAAGCTTTTTTTGCACCAGAAATATGTCAGATAGACACAGATTTCGGAGTTTGAAGATAATTGGGATATATTTGGGATATTGTCCATTCGTTTCTCAGTCTAGGTAATGCATATTATGTATGTAAATACATAAATACATTTTGACGGCTTTGACATACTCTTTGTATCCTTTGGGTTAAGGATATCTTGCAATTGCGCTCCAAGAATTTTTACGATTATTTGAATTATTTATTTTACAAAATAGAGATCATATTGTTGATAAATATCCCAATCTTCCTAATTTCCATTATTATGTGAGTTGTTCTAGTGTTGCAAAGTGCACTTTAAATATTATTCTGAATCTTGAATTTTCTTAAATAACGATTAGTGTTCTTTTCAAACAATTTACTAATTTCTAAAGTTCTTTCTTGATAGTTTACTTAGATACTGTAAATTATATATGCAAAATGGTTTCGAGGCTGTAAATTCTTCAATTGTAAATAGAACTTAAATGTCTTGAGTATTGAATTTAAAATATTTGAAATTCATTCAAATTATTGAGTTGCTGATAAATCATTAACATAATTGCGAATTGGAATTGAGAACAAGAAGAACGAATACAGCAAATGTTACTGGATGATAATATTTTTTTTTTGGCAATTTTCTGAATAATTGTGCAGTGTAACTCTCAGATTACCCGTTCTTAATTGGATTACCTGTCTTACATAATCGTTTACATTCCATAAAACGAAAAATCCGCCTCCATCAATTAAGGATGCTATTATTAATGAGCATTTCGAAGGCAACGGCAACGACCACGGCAATGGCAATGGCAACAGCAATGCAATTAATTTTAAACTGAGCCAATATTAATCATAATTCTGTAAGCTAGAGCACGTCTCCGACATTTACACACAGAGGCATAAACACAGAATCGCGCGTACACACACAGAAACACACAGAGGGACATACTAATCTACACATTGTGACATCATGAGGACCTTAGCCAATGATTCTCCTACTGGATACAATGGCGTCATATGCGAAAATGTCTCTATCACGAAACCTCGACAACGACAACGACAACAACGACGACGACGGCGTCGACGACAATCCATTTACTTAATGAGATTGCAGGCGTAGTGACATTGAAATGGCGCTTATTAGGGTTACAAAAGGAGCACCACCCCCCACTCGCCACTCCCCTTCTAACCATTTTCGTGGGAGTGCAATGCCTCTCACATTCGACAAAAAAATTGTTGATGTATATTCTTGTGCGCCAAGTTCATTCACAAAAAGGAGCTGCGTCAGGCAGAAGAGAACACAAAAAAAAATCAATGGGGAGACTAACACTTCGCCTCGGCTGTTTGCTATAAATAGCTGGGCTACCTTCTGACTGGAGGAGCCCACGGAGGGTCCTGCAGGAGTGAGTGTGAGTGACAGAGAAAACTTAACAAACAAACAAGTCCAATTGCGGTCGGTCAGCTTAAAAAACTCACTTTGGTGTGTTTTGCCGTAACGGAAAGCATTTAACTGAAACTGTAGTCAAAATACATTGTAAGGATATATGTTTGTATGAGCAAGGACACGGCCAAATGTGAATATTCGTGCTATTGCTGCTGCTGTTGCTATTTTTGGAACCGCAGGGCTGGGTCTTGTGGGGAAGGTTCGCGAAGTGTTGCCACCCCCCCAACACACACCCTTAGCTAGGCAAACACGCAGCAGCAGCAGAGTGTGCGTGGGTGTCGTTGGAGGAACCCCTTAGGGCGATTGAAAGCTTTTTTCTGTGCTTTCACTGTGTGTGTGTGTGTGTGTGTGTGGGCGTCTCTGTCGACGCAACAGGAGAAGAAGCAACAGCAAAGCTTGACGAAAGCTTTGCTTTTCCCTTCGACATTTCCCCAGGCCGAACGAAATGGCATTGGAGTCGTCGTCGTCGACGACTGGAATGCCATCGGCTTGAACTTCGTTTTATCTGTCGTTCGCTGATTCATTTCGTTTCTATTGGGGCGCTACCTGATGCTCTCGTTGGCTCCGGCAGTGAGTTCAGTTCAACCTGGTGAGCGCAGCGGAGTGAACGCTGCTTGGCCCACTGAGGAGTGTTGAGCGGTTAAATAAGAAAAGTGCCAAGTACCTACTATACCTCTAGAACAGCACCAGAGTATAGTAGGGAACAAAATTCCCATTTAGTGTTCTGCGCCAGCTACTTCGTCCAAGCCATCGGACCAGAGTGCTGCTCTCCAACGACTTTGCCCTCAGTGATTGAGTGTGTGTGCGACTGTTCTGGCTGATAAGCGAAAGGCTAAGTCTAACATATGGCAAACAGTTTCGTATGCCAACATGTGGTAAGTGGCCATCAAAAGAACCTACATACCTAGCTCTCATAAAACGAAACTATTGCAATTACATTTTTTCAATTACACAAAGTACGAACAAAAAAAAAGAAAACACAAAAAATAGTAAAAAGGATCAGACAGCCTGAAAGTAGGCAATGCAAATTGATTCGAATTTGCATAAAAATTCAATCAAAATGCAAATTGAATTCATTCATACATTTTATTCGTACAATCTGGTAATTAATTTCAATTTTCATGAGAATTGACACAAATTGTGAAATGAATTTGCATATGAGTCAATAATTTAAATCAAATTATTTGGCCATATCATGATGAAAAACCCATTAGTAGAACATTAATCAGAGACAAGGTTGGAAGCCCAATTTTTATTATCAACTCAAAAGAGAAAAAATAAATGCTATAGCTCCATATAGTATATACATTATGTATCAATTTCCTGTCACCTAGATAAACGAAACAGATAAAAATAAACACAAAAAAAAAAAAAAAAAAAAAACCATGAAGAAAATTTCATCAGACTGAAAGTGTTGGCTGCGCAATTTATTTTTCTCAGGAAAAAATTCATTTCCAACTGATATGCAATTTCACTCTTTGCACTCTCACCCCGCCTTCCGCCTCCCACTTTTCTGTCAACGAGCCAATTAACAGTATTATCAGAGCGAGAATGTAATTGAGCCTTGGTCCTTTGACTTACATATACACTATTTAAATATATACTATCCCACATACATGCATAAAGTATTACAGAAAAACGGAAAAAGCGGATTGGTGTATATAAAAATTCGTTTATATGTTGCAAAAGTAATACCTTTGCCCGCTTTGCCCTGCCCTGCACCTTTAGCAACATCAGCAGCAGCAGCAGCAGCAAAATATAAGCTGCTTTTCCCCCATCCTCTGTTATAATGCGGTGCACAATTTCCATGCAGTTTGCGCTTTTGTGAATTTCCCAAAAGAAATAAAAAAAAATATAGAACCCTTCTCTAGCTGGCTTATAGTATAATTGGTAGACGAAAGCAGCAGAGCCAACAGTACAAACTGTAAACCTGCCAAAGTGTTAGACGGAACATGTAAGCTGGTTTTCATGCAGTTTGTTTAGCTTTTCCCTTCTTTTTTTGGGGGCGGGGTGTGGGGTTTCTCATGAAAATGAAATGAAAAGCAATTTGTGGACACAAGCTAAGCTTCAAAGTAGCTAAACGTTTTCAAAAATTTTAATCTTAAGCTGCCAAATGAATTGAAGTGGAAAGGCTGCTTTACTTTGACTTAGATCTTGACTGACTACTTCAAACTTCAGTTGCATATAATTGCAAGAATTTATTTGCAAAAATACCTTATCATATATCGCACCCTAAATAAAACCCCATCGTATTTTGTATTATTAATATTATCGAGTAAAGCGTTAATTTTTTCTTAGCATTGAGTTTCAGTAAACTAATTTATTAATTTTGTTTAATTATTTAATTGTAAAGGAGTACTCACTTTAAGTTATAATGTATTTTTATGGGTATTTCGGAGCCACAATGGCAAAGGCCATGCAGGGATTTTTAGTTATTTTTGCAATATTTCAATATTATAAAAAAAATTTTTACTAAAGAAAATGTTACACCGTGTTAAAAATCAAAGTTTAAAATGTCGTTTGTTGTATTGTAATGGTTTCATTGAAATTAAACGTGTAAGTATTTTGACACCAAACCTTTTGAAAAAATATTTAAAATTTTATGATGAATTATCAGACATTTTAACTTTAATAAAATTAATATTATGGTAAGCCTTGTAGTCTTTGACTTAGGAGCAGATTTTTTCACTTATCGTATATCAGAAAAAAAATTTCCCTATTAGATAATATAATATGGGCAACATTAAATTTGCAAAATATATTTTCAACTTGTAATTTTGATATTGAATTTAGTTAGCATTAAAAAACCTTGGGTATTAGCCATTGTTAGCATTTTAATTGTTAACCAAGCTTAACAAAGGTTTATAAAATATTTAATCATACTTACAATTTTGGGAAAATATTCTATCCGAAGTTGACTTAACATATTTATTTAGCTTATAGTCATAAATTTTAACGAGGTATTTGTAGTTAACCTTTTTGTTTCTGATATTTACACAAAACATTTAAAAATGGTTGGAGAAAAGTTTGTTTAAAGAAAAAGCAAAAAACAAAAAAAAACTGTAATCTAATACTGACCAATTGATAAACAGCTGGAAGCATACCCATCCGCTTTGCTTTCCGCATTGTCCTGCCATTTTCCACTTTCATTTTCAATTGCCGCATCTCCAGCTGCTGGCATGCTTATCTAATTGCTTTTCATTTTGTGAACGGAAATCCTTTTTCATGCTGAGTTGAGTACGACAACAACAAAAAAAAAACCAAACCGAAAACGAAATAAAGAAAGCCAGAAATAGAAAAAAGAATTATGAATTATATGGTGAAAAGGAGAAGGAGCGATGGATGAGAGAGAGAGAGAGAGAGAAAGAAAAAGCAAGATAAAAGCAATTTGTTAGCCTTTAACCAAACCTTGGCTAAGCATACCCTTGCTGTGCATCAATTACACAAAGGCAAAACCAGGAAATTTGAGCCCTGCCGAGACCTTAAATCACCTGACAAAAACCCATCCAAAACGAAATCCATTTCCATTCTGCCACTCAACGCCCGTTTAGGCATTTCTTCTCTGTCAGTCTGTATTTCTGTCTGTCGATATTCACAATAATAGAACCCTGAAGAGCTCTAAAGTGCAAGCCAACACCTGCCAATGGGGGCAAACAAAAACTGACGACTACCAGAGAAGCTTCCTTCTATCCGTATACACCCACACACACACACACACAGACCAAGAGGCATCAAATCAAATGGCGAAAAGCTTGCCAACACTTCAGACCACAGCCAAGTGGCATCTTCTGGTCCAACCTTTCGCGAGTTTCCCCATCAGTTGGCTCTGTCACATCATCATCAATGGCGTCATGATTAGCTCCGGAGTATATATCCCCGCACATACATATACATACATATCCTTGGCGATTTAATGTGTGATGAACTGACTGAACTGAACTCCAGCGAACCATTGGAGCATATGAAACACCTCCTCTTCAGACCCTTTGGAGGAGCCTCGACCAGTTTGCGAGATTCATTTCTGAGGCTAAGCCGAAGCGCACAGGTTTTATGCTTAAGCGCACAAAGACAGACAGCGGCAAACAGGCAAAAGGACGTCGACCATCTGAAATGGAAAATCTTGAAAGATTTTGGTCAAGAAAAATGCACAACAACAAAACGAGAAATAAGAAGTACATAAGATCCCAAAATCAACTTGAAAGCAGGGTCAGAGCTACACCACCCACGGAGTCATGCATAAAAACCGCCAACCCCAACCCAAACCCCAAACCCCAAAACTTAAACCCAAAAAACTCTCTCGTAAGTAGTAGGCCAAACATTTGCACAGCAAAAGAAAAAAAATGAAAGGAAAGGAAAGAATGAAAACTTTATAAACCTTGAGGTTAAGACCAAAGAAAATGTGCAAAGTGAAACTATGCGATGAAAGGCCAAAAATGAAAATACCCTAAGCTTTTCTCGGGAAAAAGTAAAGGGATTATAATTCCGTTTGAAATGAACAACTCTAAAATTAACTACAAAACTAAGTGGAAAAATTACTTAAGTCGTTTTAGAACGGAATAGATAAAAAGTTTAAGTTATCATTGAAATGGGAATACAATCCTTGCAAGAGAACAGCTAAACGGTTGTTCGAAAGCATGAGTCCGTAACCGATATAAGGGATTTTGGCATAGATTAAGTGTATGTATAGACCAGTTATATTTTATGGACGTCAAATTAACAGTGAAACCGATAACTTTTAGATTGTAAATCTACTTTTCTGATTAGTTCTGTCAAAACTTTCAAATAACCGAAACATTGGAATCATATATTTAGACACTTTATACATGGTTTCGCTGAGATAACCGAAAACACTAGGGATAATCTTTATATACTTTTGAAGAAACTCTCACTTGAATGTTATTTAGTCTGACAAATACCATGCCCTAGCCAAACTGATGCTAATTTGGAAAGGGTAGACTTGAGCATGCAAGAAAAAAGGAGGAAAACTTCAAAATTGTTGCTGTGCTCTCGAGAGTATCTTGTTGGCTTTGAAAATTACAGCAGTTTTTTGGCCACTGGGCCAACTGGCAGCTCGTTAGTTGAAGGAGCACGAGGACGAAGTCCTTGGTCTTTGGTGTTCTACAAATGTTTCAGCCTGTTTAAGCTGTTTACTGAAGTGAAATGGGCTGCCCACCATCTGCTGAAAAGAGAGTTTGAAAGTAAAGGAGAGGTGATGGAGCTTAACTGTTCCAAATCATTTGAGGTAAATATCTTTTGCCAGATGCTGTTTACCTGTCTGTCAACTGATTTGTATTTCAAAACCGTTTCCCATCTGCTATCCCATCGACTTGGACTTAAAACAGCAGTGTGGCCAAGTTAATCAATTTCCGGCTAAAGTTCTCTGTTCCTCCGGCTGTAAAACTTTCGCTTCTCTTTCGTTCTTCTGACACGAACGCACTTTCCAGGCCAACAAAAAAAAGAGAAGCAAAAATGGAATACAAAGTTTTCACTTTTCGGTTTAATTTTCTTCTACGTTCTTCTTCTTATTTTTTTTTGAGGGTTTTTTGTTTTATTTGCTTTTTTAGTTTTAACACGTGCCCAGAGCCATTGCGAAAGATGCTAAAGTAAAGCCTTTTTTATGGCTGCTGACGACAGCAGAAAATTAAATAAAATTATTCTGAAAGCTAGAGCCAAGCCATTTATTAAGTGGCTTAACTTTCTCTCTGTCTTGGCCTCCATCTCCGCCAACGTCATCATCATCATCACCTAGACAGGATGTCAAAAGATCTTTTCACAAAAGCCATTTTAATTGAATGAATGCCTTCCACTAAGCAAAAAGTGGAGCACAGCATTTAAGAGAAGAGCAAACAAAAGTGCAGCCCAAAGTTTCGCACAATGGGAGAATAAAGCCCCAAGTGAAACTGTAACCACAAAAGCACTTAGTCAACGTGGAAAACAAATGCATTTAGCTCAAACCGAGACTTTAATTGAAATCATTTATTGAATCGAGTGTGTGTGTGTTTTGTGTGTGTCACCTGATGTATGTATGTATGGTGTGGGTGTGATTGATTCTAAGCAGTCAACGCCATTATGGCATTGACGACATCATTGTCGTTCTTTAGCAAGGCTTTGATCGCCTTCTGGCGCGTACAGGTAGCCTGCATTTGCACCAACTCAATGTCCTTCTCATCCAGTCCTGTGGCATCGACTTCCTTATCATCGTCATCGTCATCATCAGCGTCCTTGACTGGTCTTACAGATCCCAAAAGATTTGCTGCATTGATATCCAGCAATGATTTTATGTTTTGACGCGATGAACGAGCGACGAGTTCGTCGATCGACTGGGCGGATGATGTAGCCGAGGTATCCTCGACGCGCACTTCGCCAAAACAAATAACGGTATCCGTATGCTGACACTTGTATACATCAGGACGGTCAATGCAGAGCAAAATGTTCTTGTTCTTGCGCATGGTAACAGCCACCACATTCTCGATGGGCTTCAGATCCAGTTTCATCATGAGACGGCGTGCCTTCTTCTCGGCACGGGATTGCCTAGCAGCAAGGTTCACTCGGTTGTCCTTGTTCTTATTCTCTTTTGGGATATCCTCCAGCCCAGGCATGTCATCAATATCCGAAGAGCTATCAATGCTAGAACCTAAATGAATACGTATTAGTCGAGAATGTTCGAATTCCTGTGCTTAACTAGAAATTACAACCTCCTGCAATGCCCGAGGATGTGGAAGAAGCCGGAGACTGGCCACTACAATTTGGATGCTTAGAAGCGGCTGTCTTCTTTAACTTTTGTTTCGTGCCCATTGTAATTATTACAATTTATACAAAATTAAGAAAAATTCGAATTTACTTCGGCTAGCTCTCGATCTATTCTGAGAAGTTTCCGTTTTCACAAACGTGCTTCCTGACAGCTGTTAAGAAAGTGACAGACAAAGTTGGCGAGTGTTGGAAAGTGTCTCTCGGTTGTTTATTAGTACAGTGCTGGAAAGTGGTGAGCTTTTTTTGTGAAGTCCCCTAATGCAAGGGTTGCCATATTTCTTTACGTAATTCATATTATGGCACTTTTCTTTTAGCATTTTATATTTTCCACATTAATGCCTCCGATTTGTACATATATTGATAGTATTTAGGGCTATGATTTTGAAAAGCTGTTTGTAACATCTAACTTCATTTTGGAAAGTAAGTTAACCCACTAATTCTACACGATCGAAAGAGGGCCTTAAATGATCTATTTAGTATCTTTTTAACGCGAATAAGCTGTGGAAAAAAACATTCGAAAAAGAATGTAAGACTTAAAGAATTTAATTTGGAATTTGAGTTCTATTGTAGTACACTTTGCATTTATTGATCCATCCATCCATTTTCTATCAAAGATTTTTAAAGTACATTACAATTACATATACTCATCATTGTTTCTCAAGTCTTTGGGCATTGTGTACTTATTGTATCATGCTTCTAACTACTAAGAGAGATTAGTTAAAAACTTTAAACATTTCAAAAATAATTGACATGCAATTTATATGTTCAATTTATACTAAGATTTCCAAAATTGGCTTTAGTTTAAAGTTTAAACAAATGTCATCCCTCCCAACTATTGGCGGTTAATTTAGCACGTAACAAAGTAGAAGAAACGAAAAAGTGGAGCAACTCTTTTGCCGCAGTTCTAATTGAATTCAAAGTTGCCACTGACAACTGCAGAAGCTATGCAAATTTTGTGTTGCAATGAAACTTATGCGGGACGAGTGAAATTGATGATTTTAAGTCCATGGACAAAGCTGAAGCTGATGATGAATTGTTGGCGCCACAATTTTGGCAAGTGCAGATGCAAAATGAGAATCCAAGCACAGTCAAAGACTGGGGCAGGGGAATCTCTGTGGTGAGTGGTTAGCAGGGGCAGCAACAAATGTATTTTTGGGCAAAATAATTTTCTTGAATTTTAATTGCAACAATGAAACGAGTGGTGAAAGCGTAGTGTGGGTGTGTGATTGTGGCGTGGGAGTGGGGGGGCAGAGGGGCATAACCGAAAATGCCGCACAAACAAACGAGCAACGGCGCAAAGGCGGTTCCTGCGGCTGTGGTGCTGTCGGCGGTGGCGGTGGCAGTGGCATTGGCTGTGGTTTTGCCATTGCAGATTGCTTGCGACAAGTGCACTTTGCGGTCTGAGCATGCATACTCTTCCGAGGGCGATGGAGATGGCGGTGTCTATGTGGAATGTCTGGTTAAAAGCCTTACAGTTAACTTAATTAAATATTTTCCGCCCTCTATTAGCAGAAGAAACATAATTGTTCCACTTGTTGACCGACAAAGTCTCGGGGAAAGCTGCCAAGCGACAATCATTAATTGCGCATTGCAATTTATAAGTAATCCCTGAAGTCTGCTTTTAATTGCGGTGACCCTTTCCCTGAATCTAAATTAAGTTACATCAATTATATAACTATGACGCAATGATAAAATCAACCTCTCTCGCTTCTACTTGGTTTGCGGTCTGGGCCATAACATTTTAATTGAATTCTAGTGGCCATTTCGATCAAATATTCCCTTTACAAGCAATAAATTTGCTAGGTACATATTAGTTTTGTCAGCTTTTTGTTCGAATATTATAAAGAGCTCAAGAGGTTAGAACTTTCGCTTTTGCTCTTTCGGTTTACTGGGCCGCCACCATGCACGTTCCTTTTGCCTATGATTAATTATCCCGACCCCATATGGCTGCGATGTCATCCGCTTTGGCTGAAGGCCAGACCTAGACGAGCACACAGAGAGAGAGAGAGAGAGAGAGAGCAAACTTTTATTGAAGCTTAGTAGCTAGTTTTTCCCTCCTTCTGCTTCTTGGCGAGCATGAAAAATGAATTGAGTCGAGAGCCCAAGGAGACAGCAAGGCGGCAGGCTGGGACCAATCGGCAATGTCAGGCCAATAATAAAGTCCATGGGAGAACAGAAGAAGACGACGGATGGGGATGAGTGTGGAATCTGTTACGCATTAATCATGCAACTTATGCCAAATGATTGAAGTCATATTTTGTGATGGAGAGCGGAAAAAGTTCAGTTTCAATAGCAATGAATAGACGATTTAAGTACGTGATTAGACAAATCCCACAGAATCAAATCAAACTTAAGTTAAGCATATAAGCTAAACTAAAGGGAATCATAGATGAGATAGGTTTTCCCCTAAAATGCGGATTATTTGAGATCTAAAGAATGCTTTTAGACTTCTAAGTGAAAGAACTAATTAGAGGCTTTTTCCCTTCGTCTCTATTGACCAGTCCCAGCATCGCTTTACAACACTGAAACGCAGTGCAACCCATCTTCAGCACTTATGGGCAAATTTAAGAGAATGCTTTGTAAAAACCCAAATAAATGAAACAATTAATTCTTTTTTAGAGGGTTAATCAATTCTTGAATAGTCTCTGCTACGCTTTACAACACTAAAGAGCAGTGCAACCCATTAAATTATGTTATGGGCAGCACTATTGAGAAAATTTTATGCTCAAGCTTCAAATCTTGAATTTCCAACAACTTTAATCATAGTTTTTAAGTAATTTTATTCCCAAAGGAAGAAATTCCATTTACTCTTCGGTTTAGTTTCGTTATTTATTTGACATTTTTTTTTTGTTTTGTTTTACTAAAAGTTAATCTAAGATATTTTTGTGAAGGCTTCTCCGCCTACACTTTGTACATAAATCAGCCTTGACACACCCAAAGAAAGAATGGATAAAAAACATGTCAAGTCTAATGCGGCTTATCGGGAAACGATCCAGACAAACTCTCACCGCCCTCCGCCCCAAGCGTCACTTTTCTGGGCTGTGACAATGTCTGATACAAATACCTGCAGCCCCAACAGAGTCACAGCCGTTCAAGCGTCAAAGAAAATCAATTTCCTTTGCACATTGCTTTTGGGCGGCTTGGCAAAATGGAGCTTGACATTTATTACCATATACCAGTAGTACCTACACATTTATATGTATTTATGTACAATATATACATAAAAAGGAGAGAAATTTCCTCTAAGTTGGGGGGACCAAACAATAGCTGAACGGCAAAAAACAGGAAACTGCGAACTGCAGCGCGACAAATGCGCATAAACAAAGGTCCTGGTAATGGTAAGTGGGCGTGGCCCCGTCCCACTGATACCTCGTTGCGCCTTTTTTGTGGTGAAAATATATTTGAAATATGGCAAATGCCGGAAAAGCGCAAAGTTCTTGTTGCCAGACACAATAAAATGCAATTTCCCTGCCCGCAGTGGGGGGGCGTGGCATGCTCTGGTGCTTACATTGCTAATTTCCGCTAACAACAATGGAAACTTAACAATACCCGAACCCCGCCCCTCTCGAGCAGGTGCCAATCTTTAGTCGAATTTGTGAATCAATTTTGTTCTCTCTACTTTTCAGGTGGGCCGGTTATCATGGCAAGCAATGTGCATCAACAACAATCACAAGAACTACAACATCCATACGCAACGCAAAGTGAAAAACGGCAACTGCATAGACGAACAGTCCAGGTACAGTCCAGACAAAAGCAATCACAGCAGTGCCATCCTTGGCCTGATCAATCACTGAAACGACCAGGCATAAGAATTGGAGCTGCATCTCGATCTATCCTGCTATGTTCGGCCTCTCTCAATGTCCTAAGAAGACCATCGAAATCTCTTCCAATTGGTATCCTTCTGCTACTCATCCTTCTGACCACTCATGGAGATCTTGCTCAAGCGGAGGGCAATGTTGGTAAGTGCCCAAAAAAATTATGTTTAATTAAAGTGCGTCTGGAGTACTTGGGGGGGGAGTCTAGGGGGATTAATTCTCATAACTTTTTGCATGTTTTTCTCATTTCGCTGTTGTTTTTTCGCTCTGTTCTGTTTGGGGGAAAAAACATTTAGAAGTTTAATTAAAACTTTGACACGCACCAGCAACACATGTTGCAGCAAACTCTGCCACAATTCCCTCTTGAGTTGCACTCCACTCCACCCACTCACACTCTCCTCTGTGGCAACGAGATGCAAATATGTTTTAAACTAGTTTATCCATGTAATTGGCCAACATGGACCTGTGCCCAATTTTTGACCGGAAACTGACCCAAACATCGCCGTAAATGAGTTACAGTTGTTAAAATCAAATTATCTTTGGGCAAATGTGCAACAGGCAACAGGCAAAAGGGCAAATCAATTGCCAAAACTGATAATTGCCATGGCTACAGTGCCACCAAAAAGAGAATCATCACCAACTGATGAATTTTAAAATAAGAGTGAGAGAGAGGGAGATGGAAAAGTCCATAGCTAGCGAAAAATAAGACGGGATAATCTATTAAAAGGAAAGCTTTCATCGAGAACAAAAGCAAAATGTCTACAGAGAAGAAAAATAGAAAGTTCTCAAAGTGAACAATGACAAACCACTTATAAATATGGCTTGTTGTCTGGCTTTATATATAATTTCATAAAGTAAATATAAACAGATATTTAACCAAAGGAACGAGCTAACTTCTGCCTTCACAAGGTTTAGATACCCTTGCAAGTTTTTGCCTACTCAAAGGTATAGTGAAAATGTCCTTTGAGTGAAAAACTGAAACCAATTGTACATGAAAGAATGGACTAAAAATTTGGAATTTTTTTAGGTCATATGTAGTTATCCGATAATCGCATAAGAAACAACAGAGTTTGTATAGAAAGCACTATTTTTGGGCCTATTTTAAGAGAGAGCTGTGTGATATAGAAATCTGACCTTGATCAAATTTGGCATGGTTGTTTAGATACATAATAATTTCACGAATATTCAGTTTCGTGAGATTGCCGAGAAAACCCTAGAATATAGAACAGTATTGATAGAATCCTTCGTGCAAGCTCTTTCAAACTCTAGGAGGAGACTGCATAAATCCATTCCCAATAAATAATATACTTCTTAAGGTCCAATATGCTTCCTTCCAAGGTTTGCCCACTTTTCACCAAAATAAATATACCCTTTTGACAAGTGTATAAAAATAAAAACAGTTTCCGCTATATTTCTGTTTAAACTAAATAAAATTAAATTGAGAATGGATTTTATATAGTGTAAGTGACCTGATTAGCTGATTCGAAATCTTTTACTTTTGATTAAGCGATATTGAAAGTAATTTTTGCTAGTTTTGAATTGTCAAACTGCAGTCAATTTAGAAAATTGCAATTTAAAATTGAAAATATGGAGTAGATATTCCAAGATTTCGACAAGGATTCACTTCATCTTCTATTCCAAGATTTCGACAAGGATTCACTTCATCTTCTATTGCAAATTTTAATTTTAAAAATCCCCATCTTAAAAGAGGCCTTTGAATAGTCGTTTTCGAGAGGAAATTATCATATACAAGCTTTATATAGTTTTTACCAAAATAGCAAAAAACAAAGCCAATTAGAGTCCACGTGGCCAACAATAAAATTGTGACTTGAATTTGGAATCCAATTAGTCTAACAAGTATTGCCAAACTGTTTTGTTTGCTGTTAAATAAAAGGTAATAGTTGACATTGTAATTCAAACATCAGATATTCTATGAATTTTAGCCATAAATCTTTCTAATGTGTCACATGTCTGGCTCGAAATGTATGTCAAACAAGCTGAAAACAGTTGCTTAAATATTCATTGGCTAGAGTTTTAGGAAGAACTGCCAACTGTTACAGTGAGTGAAGCGAACACAACTGTACCCAACCCTTACTCCAAACCATACTGAACAGTTTTGGACGCTTCAGTTGTGTTTCGTCTTCTCTCTCTCGCTCTCTCTCTCTCTTATGGAAAGAGGTAACGGCTTATGCACTGACGATTCACAGCTCATATCCCAGGACCCATGTAAGCGTCATCTCCCTTCTGGTTGTTGTTGTTGCTGTTGCCATGACAACAACTAGTTGCTGCTGTTCCTGCTGCTGTTGCTGTTGGCCATGCAAATTTGCAGTTTTCGTTTCGTTTTCATGCACGTCAGCAATCAACCCACACAGAAAGTTAACCATTGAAGGAAGGGCATGGTAATGAAAGGCGGAAGGTGGGCGGATGGGTGGTTGGGGGGGGTGGGGAAGAGAAGAGTTGCACATGCTACATTTATGCATAGCCTTGTGCAAATATCAACAGGAGCTAGGTTCTGGGATTTATTGATTGCCACTCCAAAGCGCCCACACATCCTGCAGGTGCACACACACACACACACACACACGCACCCAAAGAGACACACGACACACAGATAAATGTCCTTTCTGCCACTGCTGGTGGTGATGTTGCTGCTGCTGCTGCTGCTGCTGCTAGGGTTCCGCACAATAGGCGACATTGTTGTTGTTGCTGTTGTTGTTGTCGTTATTTTCTGTTATCTCATGTATAAATTAGCAACCAGACAACGGGGCACCAGCGGGAGCAACATCATCATTAGCAGCAGCTGATGCGCCACCTTCTCTTCTCCCTTCTCCCTTTTTTTTTGTTGTTGCCTCTCTCTTTGTGTCCTTCACATATTTCATGGTAACATGTCCTCCCTGTTGTTGTGGCAACTTCTGATGGTTGCACAATAAAATTTAATTAACAGCTGCTGCACCATAAGTTGCAAGGAGCACAAGGAGCAGCACTCCTTTGACCTTTGGCACTGCAACTTCATTAAACTGACACCCGATACCCAACCCCAACCCCAACCCCAAACCCAGCCAAAGGGCTCTCCCTTCACATCAGTTTGAGAACTTTTCCTCTAGCTAAACGCGTTTATTCATTCATTTTCATTTCATTTTATTTGAAAAACAAATATTTGCACTCATTTTGAAAAGCTCTCGCAGATATTTCTTTTTTTTTTTGTTCTTTTTGCGCAGCACTTTAATGAAATTCCCCTTTTTTTTCCTTAGCAAAAATGCAAAATGTAAAACCCGGGGCCAACTATTCTCTCCCCCCCTCATCCCACCCCACTCGTCCATTAGATAATCCTTTTGCATTTTGGCGCATTTGCACATTTTCAAATCAAATCGCGTATGCATTATTAATTAGTTCGCCTCGAAACTTTTCGTTTTTTTTTTTTTTGTTTTGCTAAATAAATGAATGCATTTTAGGTCTAATGCAATTTCCATGTTGAACATTTTTGTTACGCACACACACCCACACCCACGGGGGAAAAGCTTCTAAAAAGGAAAAATAGGTGGAAAGGTTTTTGCAGATGCAGTTGGTTTGGTTTTGTGGTTTTGTTTTGTCGAGTTGAAAGCAAAATAAACCACAAATGGCAAAATGCAACTTCTATTGTATTTCCAATCCATTCGATGGCATTGTTATTGATCATTCGAATGGTATAATGGTAATAATCAATCGATTCTGTCATCAAAACGACAACAGCAAATCAACCAAATTTGCATTTCCATTCTCATTCAAATTGACAATGCAAACAGACACAATGAACCAAATTCTTTTACCTTTCTCTCCTTATGTAGGCCATAATTTCATTAAAATTTTAAATCCCCTCATTTAATTTCATATATTTGAAGACAATATACAGTTCATTGTTTCATTTCATTTATGTTAATATTAGAAATTGTCGAAAATTAAAGCCGCCTGAAGGAAATTTATTGATTTATGTTTTGGTAGATTGATTGATATAAATCTCGTAGGCAATTTGTTGTTGGCTTCATAAAGTATTATCTTGATGGAGAAAATTAATTTTGAAATTGCATTTCAATTAGACTTACGACATGTTAATGTTGAAGACAAGTTCTTTTTATAAATATTAAATTTAAATTACTTCATACATCGAAATGATAATAAAGTATAATAATTATTAGTAAACATTGTTAAACAACTTTGGTATTCTCATTAAACTCTTCTGGTCTAATTCACTTAAATGAGGCTCCCTGATTGAGGTCTAATTAGAGTCCGACAGATTTCAGTTTAAATAGATTATTTCAAATTCATTTCAAGTGGAAATGATTAAATTAAAAGATTTTTTTTTTCAAATATGTAAAATCAAAGTTGCATTTTTTTTCTATATTGTTTCTAATAATATTGGGCTTTAATAGCAAACATTAGAAATACATATGTTTTACCAATTTTCGTATGTGTCCTTCCACCAATAATTAAAAATTGCTTTATTCAACATAATTGTAGAATTATCCTCTTAGGTACAGGACCTAAGAAACAATACCACAGAGTCTGAAACATAATATGAATTGAATATAATAAAATTATATTATGTAAAATTTGTCCCAGCTGAAGTCAACTTGTTTTTCCCAATAAAAAAGAACTACATTAATTAAGACAATGAAAGTTAAGAAGTTTTTACAATAATGCAAATTCATTTTTGCTTACTTCTAGATGCCACAAAAGTTTTTAAATTCGTTTCCTTTTCTTCATTTGCTCTTGCCATGCCATGGGTGAAATTTGTATTTTTCGTCAATTTTTTGGATTTAATTTGAGAAGAAATACCTAAAAGAGTTAACTTCTATTACTTGCAAAAAGAAATTTAAAACTGAAAACTAACTAAAATTCATTAAAAGCAAAGTTTTTCGTTTGCATTTGCGGCCATTTCACTTTGAATCCCTACATGACCGTGGCAGTTTGTTGGTTTTATTTTTCGGTTAGACTCTTGAAATTTTGTTTTGGGCCAGCTAAAAAGGGCAAACTTTCATCTATCCTCTCTGAGCACTTCGATGAGTGGGTGCAAATGATAGCCCCATCAAAAAGAGAGAAAAAAAAAGAAATGAAATTAAGGTTTGAAGTTGCCAGAGGCATTGAGCAGAGTCAGTGCAACAAATGTGAGAAGGGAAAAATAATTGCTATGCGGAAACTTGAAGCGCCTCAAGTTGCCTGGCCTCAGTTTGACTATTGCTTGTTTCTCCTCCATGTATTTGGTTCACTCCTTTCGTAGTCGTTCTCGTTCGCCTTGTCCTTGCGGGGCAATTCAATTTATCAAATGGTTCGTCAGGGCAAGGGGCAAGGCAAGGCAAGAAGATGATGGCAAACAACTTGCAACTAATGAAAATGCACTTAATTTGCTCCGCTCCAGTCACATGGAACAAATTGCTGTCTGCTTTAGCAAATATGTTCCATATTTTGCAAGAAAATTGTAAACATAAAGGAGAAATCGCGCGCATTCCTGTTACCCTTGCACTTCAGTGCATTCAACAGCAGAGAGAAGCGAAAGACTTTTAAATGCAAGCCCATTTTTCCATGGTTTTTGTCAAATAATTGCGCGCTCAATTTGCCGGAAAATGGAGGAAACGAGCGGGAAAAACGGCCCCAGAATGGTAACTGTAAGCCCCTAAAGAACTTGAAAAGCGAAAACGTTTTTGTGTAGTGCAATTACAGGCAAAGCGTTAGAAGGCAATACAAAATGTATCCAAACTATGTCTATTGTGTGTCCCCATCCTAAGTGGGACACAAGCTCCAATCCAAGCTCAATATCTCACCGTATAAATCTTTGAGTATGCTTGATGCAACTGAATGGCTTAATTTCTAGGTCTATTCTAACTCTCTCTCTCTCTCTTGTGTATTGGGTGCTATCATTAGATGCCATAACAATTCAATTATATTCGTGGCTAAAGGAGAATATTTCTACTTGAAGGGCATAAAATCCTTATTGAAGGACTTGCCTCGTCGTGTCCAGGAAAGTTAATTAAACTTTCAATGGCACAGAGATGAAAATGTAATTAAGAGATAAAAGGGAAACTATAAGCAATAATATCTTCTTCCATCTTCTTCTCTCTGTCTTTTTCTTTACACACACATACGACTGTTTGTGTGTGTGTGTGTGTTTGTGCCTCCCATCCACCTGCATTTATTATATTGACAGATAATGTTGATTGCCCAGACATGGGCAAAGTATTTCATTTCATCAAAAGACCCACAAAAATTGAGGATAATCATATGGTGGAAAGAAAATTTCCAGGCAGCAGCTGCGACAACACAAAGCGTGGCTAATGTTTGATAACGGTAATCATAATAAACATGTATAATAGTAATAAGTATATAAGCATTACAGTTACATATAGTAGGTTAGTCGACCTTTAGATACTCTATGAACCCACTGTTTGAAACGCTTTGTTCTACTTTTGTGACATTTCATTTGATATGAAGTATTTTCCAATAACTAAAAGATAAAATTGTTTCCAACATTTCTTAAGTTAACTTAATTTTTTTTAGCCTTCCAAGATATTTATCACAAGTCAAAACTAAACAATTTATACTCATTTGTTTAAAAAATAAAGTTTACTTTAAGAAATTTCTAAAATTTCTGTACCAAACTTAAATATCCAAGGTTTCTTCTGCTTACAGAATTTATTTAAAAAACTAAAAGTGTTGAAATTATTTGTACTCTTAGACTTTTCATAATTCCAACAAATTTATTTGAACAAGTTATATTCTATGTTCCTTTTATTTACAGAATTTTTGTAACAAACTAAAATTGTTTGAATTAATTGTACTCTTAGATTTTTCATAATTCCAACTAATTTATTTGAACAAGTTATCCAAAAGGAAAAGCAGTTAATTGAGATCTTTTCAAGAGAGTTCTTCTAAGTTGTATTATTATTATTATTTTGATATAAACCTTTTCTTTATTTATAATATTTCGTTATAAATTAATACATAGTATACCGACTGGAAAATGGAATTTTCTACTGAGGCTTTTACTTTTTATATAAAATCTGATTCTAGCACATTACAAAATCTTTTATAATTTTTTTCACACTCAAAGAAATATTGAGTTTGCCGTTGCTAAAAACCTTTTTTCCATGGCCTTTTCAATACTATTTAATAATGCCATTTATATTCCTACCTAAGTATGCATATTTCCTATGTTTACCATTAAAAATCTAATATTAAGAATTTCAATTTTCAAGCAAAAATTTTTCAATTTGTGGCCAAGATTTTTTTTGCACTGCTATCTGTCTCCAAATCCCTAAAAAGGAGTTCTATATGGCATAACTTTATGGGCCTTTTGTTTTAATTTTGCTTCATCCGGATTTTTTTTTTTTTTGTTTTTTGTTGGTTCAAAGGACTCTTGATACCCCGACAAGAGCAACAAATTGCTATCTGTCTGTCGAGAATGTCATAAAAATTAACGTGACATCGTAAATATTTGAACATTTGGGTTATATGAAAAGATGTTATATGGATGCTGAGTGCAAATATGCGTAAAATTCGTTCAAACGGATAAAGAGAGAGAGGAAGAGAGGTGATGGGGAAATGAAAAAAAGGCGTGGCCATCAAAAATGAACTGACATGAAGGGAGGGGGAAAACGAGAGGGGGTTATAGGCTCCTGCTGATGGCATATTGTATAGAAATGTTTGCTGTAGGCGTGACCAACAAAATGCCAACAATTACAAATGTTGGCACTTTGAAGACAAAATAAATATGGATCATTCAGCTAGTATGTATGTATAGCCTAATGTATGCAAATGTATTTATTTGGCCAGGCCAGAAAAGAGAAAAGAGAAGCCCACAACCAAAACCAAAACCAACCAAACCGAAGCCGAAGCCAAAGCCAGGAGAAAAGCAAATAAATGTTAATTTAATGTTAATATTGTTTACTTGGCCACAAGGTGTAAGCAAATAGGCAGGCAACACAACCAAAGTCAATGTGGGTGGTGTCACCCCCTCCCCCACACACACTCTGTGTATGTGTGTGTGTGTGCTAAGCACAAATACATTGACTCTTATTTGCATGTTGCCTACTTTTTGGGGCCTTTGCCTTGAGGCGGCAACAAGCACAAAAAACAAAAGAGCCCCCAAAGTAAAATGCGGGTAGAAAGGGGCGAAAAAGAAAGCCAGAAAGCAAAGAGCGAAATAGAGGAAAACATGTAAAATTCATTGAGCAAAATGCCAAGGAAGCACCAACAGCAACAACAACAACATCTGGAGTAGAAGGACCTAGGCCTGGCCTGGTCCTTGTGTGTGTGGGCGTGCGGAAATTTAATAAGAATTGGATTTTTATGTGTTACGCATACGCAAATAATACAGAAAACAAATGCTCTGCATATGTACATACGAAACACCCCACCCCACACACACACACACACATATGTGTACATTAGGCTGGTTTTCTTTTGTGTGACGTAAAGTCCAACCAACTTTGAAGACTTACGATTATTAATGGAACTCGGAAAGTTTGTACTTTAACTCATTGAATAGCAGCAATATTTCAGTATAAACTAAAATAAAATTAGGCAATCGTTCTGTTATAGTAGGTTAAAGAAATAGAAGACCAACTTGTTAATCCTTATTTTGTTGAAAATTGATTTTGAAAGTTTAAAGGTTGAAAGCTTATGAATAGGCATTTTATTTTAAAAATTCTCTATAGTCTACAGGAACCGCAGGTGCAAAATCGACCCATAATTAGAGATATATAAAAATATTTTTTTCGTTAGATTTTTGTAGCTTAGCAAGCTATTTGACAAGTTGCAGGCTTTCAGTTCCTCATTATAAGAGAATCCTTGGTCCTTTTAGAATACATAATACATACAATTATGAATTGTAAAAAACCAACTTACTAGATTGGTTGGAAAAGGGTTTTCAGCTCACTTCAAGGAGCTGAAAGTTGCTGAAGAGCTAAAGCTACTCATGTGAAGGGAGCGGAAAACCTTTCAGATTATTACTTAGTCAGTAGAATTGAGAAAATTGGACCAACTGCCACTTCTTGAATTGAGATCTCTTCTCTTATAGCAACTTCATAAATTTACAGAAATTTCATCAGCTTAAAGTATCTCAGAGAGTTTTTTTAGCATTCATTTATCCATCAAAAGTTCACTAGGGCAACATGTCGTATGAGTAATATGGTTTGCCAACTTTTGAAACCATCTGAGGGCAGTTAAAACTCGATAAATAAAATGTTTTCTTTTCAAATAAGATATAAAGCTTTTTGCTTAATAAATTAAAGTTGAATTTAGGAAAAATTTAATTTCTTTGGCCTAGAAAAAAACCAGTCTAAATTAGTTAGATGTGTATCGTAATTGGGAGGCATTTCCACATGCATTTAAACCAAAGTGTGAGTATGCTCCATTGGTTTGCTCTAATTTGGCAGAAGGCACACACACACACACCCATGCATATATTAGACCCGACCATTTTTTGTGTGTGTGTGTGCTAATGATTTGATTTATCTGAACCTCAACCCGAAAAACCATCGGAAAATAAATCAAGTTAACCCTATGGACCAGACATTATGGCCTGGCGCCACATTCATTTTAATGGCAAAACAAATTAAGTCTGGTGAATAAAATAATTTGCCGCAAATTAAATTTCCCACAAGCACAGAGTTTGCATTAAATTTAAAACCGACAAAAAATCCTACTACTAAATATTCATGACACGAAACTTTTTTTTTCGTATAGTTTGTTGATTTTGGCCATAATTTATGCAAAATAAAAAAGAAAAAAAAACGAAAAACCGAAAAAACGAAGAGAGAAGAATCTAATGAATTTTTTATATGCCAAAAGTAGGAGGATTCGAAAGACAGCAAAAGGACAGGAGCAACAAGAACAACAAGAGCAACAACAAATTAATGAAAATTCATGAACGAAAGAAATCGGCGTTGTCTTGCCTTTCCCTTTGTCCTTGTTGGTGTCCTGGCCCCAGCCTCCAGTTAATGAGTCCAAATTAAAAGCTGCCTTAACATTAATGGAAATGTAAAAAGGAAAATGCTGAAAAATAATAAGCCATAAAGATTTCTTTTGTGTGTGTCGCGTGTGTGTGTGTGTGTGGGTGTGTTGTATTTTTATGGCAAATTGCTAAGCTAATTGCATATTAAAGATCATTGAAGCGTTAATTCCCATACAACAAAAGCAAATTTTCAAATTATTTGCATTTAATTAAATCAATTTGAATGTATCGTAAAATATAACCACGCCCATGCACATTTTGTGGGCGGTCAGCAACAATTTATGTAGCCCTAAAATAAGCCTCAATATAAGCTCTATTGTTGAGTGGGATTTGGCCAATTTTGCTGCCTGGTCGTCCTGCTTATGCAAACCACAAAACCCAGAGATATCTATGAATATCTACCTGGCATAAATCTATGTGCAACATTTGCTGACTTGCAAAAAGAGCTCCCAAAGGCCACAAAAGGGGGTGAAAGGGAGTAGGAAGGGCTCTATCTCTCTGGGCAACCTGGGGCCAGCAATCAGTTTGATATTATATACGATTTTTGATTTCATATCGATTGCCATTTCATACTCGACTCAAATGCGTATGCCAGCCTTTTTTTTTTCTCTCTCTCATTTCATTTCAATTTCCATCTGACTAGTTTGTGTGTGGGTTATGCGGCCAGAATCTAGTCTGCTTTTGGCTTTGCGTTTCGTTCAGGTTGCAGGTCATTTTCCAACGGAATTTCTAATAAAACCCACACAAAAAGGACACACACAGTGAGCGAGAGAGAGAGGGGGGAGAGTGGTCACAAAGGTGGACTACCGTATTCTTGGCAATTCTGTGAAAAGAAATGCAAAACTGACATGCAATGCGAACATAGTTCTGTTCATTAAGGATTTGCAGTCATCACAAAGCTCGGAATTCTATATAGTGACTTATGACTCATGACAATGAGTCTCGGTCTCAACTTGGTCTAATTAAAACGAAAACCCCTTCGTTAGCATGATTTTGTTTTGCAACGAAATAAATGAAAATTTCTGAACTTTTCTTTTGTGTCTTTGTGAGGAAATTTGAGTGACTTTGTCATGGAAATAATATTAATCAAATTACATTTGATAGATGAAAAGAGAATTTGCAGCTGACTTAACAAAAAGTGAAATTGGTCATAAGAGATGGACTCTTTAAAATGGTATCTTCTCTTGAATTTGTTTGTCTAATCTTGGTTAAATTTATGGCAAATTGGGTTTACTTGGATTTGAGTTACTGAATTTGAAAAGATTCTGCTATATTTTGTGAATAATTCCTTGTACCTAAAACATGTACATATATTCCTTAAGCGTTTAGCTTGATTTTAACTAACAAAAATTTATATACAGAATGAAATGTATAATATTCGAAGTTAAAAAAAGCCAATAATATAAGTCATAAAAAAAAGAGTCAGTTGGATAATAAATTTAATATACTTTTTTTTGCCGTTAAATGTGGTGGATTTGTTCTGTTGTTATTATCTCTAATTTAATTAATTAATTATTTAAATTGCATCACTATTAAAAATAGTGGATAATTGTCAACAGACAAATTAATAAATTGAATTTAATAGTCTCTAATAATAGACAGATGAATAGTAGCCATTTAAAAACGAAATAAACACATTGTTAAGATAGTTAACAAAGAGTTAACTTAATTTTAAATGGATAAAATGAAATTCAAATTAAATAAACATCTTGTTTTTCTGTCTCTTTTGATGCAATTTATCTCTTATTCTAAGAATGTGAGCAAATATTTTGTTAGACCTTCAGAAGATAGTTGAAGTTGACTTAATTTAACTTTCTGCTGTCAGAATAATTGAATCCCTTGACTATGAATCCTGGTCCTGGTTGACTTCTTAATCGTTCACTTGAATTTATGTTGACTTTATGAACATGCAAGTCAAATATGTGTCACTTGATGCCAAAATGTAGTCTCTATACTTTGCTTAGCTTTAAAAATGGAATTTTAGTAAAACAGAAAAACATTGTTGAGTCAAATTGGAAATGTTTCCGGGGTTGGTCTTCAGTTTTCTCTTTGTAATTACCTTACATCAGTCAGTTTTGTTGTTGCCATTTAACTTCCTTTTCTTGACCATTTTTTTTTTTTTTGTTGCTTGGCCTTTGTGCTTCAGTTTATCTTCTGCTGCTTGTGGCCACTCAATTTATTAGTCCGCTCCTTGACTAGACACACAAAAGGAAATGCGTCAAAGTGGCTGACACAACAACAACAGGAAAAAGAAGAACAAAAAAATGCCGAAAAAGTTTATATTTATGCTGGATTTGGTCAAGGAGCTGCTGCCTAATTGCGTGCCAAATTTGTGTGGGGAGGTCAGTGGATGCCACAACATTTTGTGCTTAGAAATGTGGAAAGATAAATCAACCAGAAACAGAGATGGAGACGGAGACAGACAGAGAGCGAGAGAGAGAGCGACAAACGTGTTGAAAATTTATGAATAAAATGAGTCTGCATAAATCAACGACGAAGGCGGAGGCCGACACACAGACCCATAAAATGCAAAAAATGAAAAACGGGGGAGCAGCAACAACATGTTCAAGTTGCTAGCTAGAAAAAAAGAAAGGACCAGGACCAGGAGTAGGACCAGGATCATAAGCTGCGTGGGTGTCGGCCATGCGGCTCAAATGTTGTTGCCGTGAAATGCCGCTGCTTATTTACACTTAATAAAGCTGAGACAAAGCCGTGCTGCAACCAAAGCCACATAAAATCAAATGCATGAGCCACAACCAGGCACCATGCACCAACCATCCAACCATCCAACCGAGCACAGCATTCCCAGTCCCTGCTTGTTTTTTACAGTCTTTCCGGCTGAGCTTCATTATGTTTTATTTGTTTGTCTGCATTTGAGATACCCTCTAATCCCGCAGAGTTGTTAAACGCAGGCCATTAATGTCTGGCAAAAAAATAAAAAAAGAAAGCAAGTTGATCGATGCACTCTAGAAAGTCGTTAAAAGTCAGCGCACTAAAGTCTTCTTTCCGTAAGACATCATTTATTAAGTCTTTCTAAAGCATAAAGTAATAGAAACTTTTAAGCTTTGTTTTGTAGTGTTGGAAAGTTGCATTTACAGCAAGTTTGACTTTACTTTCTTAACGTTTAGTAGTCTTAAGTAACAAGTCCAGCTAAGATTTAGTAGATTTATATTTCAAATGATATATCATTCATAGAAAATATACTTTATGTAGTAATTTTGCTATTTACTAGAAATTTAAACTCGTGCATAATGAGCTCTACGTTTATCGATAAATTAATAACAACATCGTTGACATTTTTAAGTACTTACTTATTTTTTATTATGAAATAATTTGCTTTCAAACCTTAGCTAACTTTGCTTCATTACATTGATTGCTAGGGATGTTTAAGTGGAGAGTCTCCCATTCGATATAGTTTAGAGATGAGCTGAAACTGACTATCAAAAGCATTCGATAGACCATTTCGATAGGCAATTTAGTCTTTAATCATGCCAAAAACTTATGTTGGCTCTATGTAAATTTAGGAAATATCTAGTTTGCTTCCATTGGATGCACCTGCAGGTCATCTCTTAGTCGTATCCTGAAAATGAGGCATGCAAATTTTTAGCTTGCTTAGTGCCTCATCTATGTATGTTTCTGTATGTGTGTGTGTGTGTGTGTGCGTGGTGTGTGTGCCTAGGCATTAAATGCTTAGCAAGTCAAGTAGGCGAAAGACGCAGCTTTAATGCATAAACAGGCAGGCAGGAGAGTACCATGAGGAGGGGCGGGGCGATGAGCTGTTTCTGGGTTGGGAGTGGGTAACGTAGAGGACTTGGCACGCTTTAACGAGCTGCTGGAACACTTGCATCCATGTTTGCTTTGCCATTGCTTTCGCTTTTGGCTCTTTGTTTCTTGTTTCTTGTCTTTGTCATGATTAATGGCGCCCTGTTATTATTTATTTTCTTTGTGCCCAAGTCCCTGACAGTTGCTGCCGGTCGTGTGGGTCCTGCTCCTGGCCCTGGCGCACCAGTAACAACAACAACAACAACAGCAACAGCATTGACACATGTTGTCAACGTTCTTTATCATTCGTTGAAGGTTCTTTTATGGCATTATTAAAACAGAACCAGAGATGAAGGGAAATCCTCTTGCAACTGAGACAAAAATTCACAATCACAATTATATTTTATGACAATTTCCACAATTTCGACAATTTCTCGGATAAAAGTTTTTCGCATTGATTTTGCCGAGCATAAGGCGAAAGCAAATTGGTTTCATTTTCATTTTTCAACAAGTGTGCCAAATCGTTTGTTTTTATAGTGCAAAATGCTAACCATTTAAGCCGAGATTAAAGCGCCTGTGGCACACATACATACATAACACATCCTCAGTCCACACACTTCCCAGAATGTTGGCAGGTCGGGCACGTGGCATGTTCATGTGGCACAAAACCTGGATCCTGTGGCCAGTAAAAAAAATGTTGTTATGAAATAAAAATCGCTTGGTTTCCTTCTCTCTCTCTTTCCTCCCTCTTTTCTTTTCTAATTTTTTTTTTTGGTTTATTTTTAAACCCGTAAAGAATGCCATGCCTTGACCCAAAAGCAAACAGAAAGAACAGAAGAAAATGAAGCCAGGAGCCATGGGGGCAAGAGAACTGGAATGGGACATAAGTAAACAGGCAATGGTTCCTCTTGGACGCACTGGCAACCAGGGCAACCTTCTGGGAGCAGGACATCAATCAAAATGCAACAGCAGCCGCAATTCGCGGCAAGGCTCCACAAATTTATGTGGAAAGGGAAGGGAAGGGGGAGTTGGGTTGGCCTGGGTGCCTAAGGAATTTTCAATTTCGCCTTGTGGCGTAGAAAATTTATTAAATTGTTGCGGTCGCTCGTCTGTTTGCCAAGTGGCCATCCACACACACACACCACACACACACACAGCAGCCTGTGACATAATTTATGCTTAGCAAAATGAAATGCTCTACCAGTTCGCCAGTTCGCCATTTCGATTCAGTTGGCTTTTGCTCCATTTTAACCGCAACCAATAAATGTATCAATCATGAACCGCACACACAAAAGGGCAGCATTTTGATTTGTTGTTGCTTCATCCATTGTTGTTGCTGTTGTTGCTGTTGTTCAACTGGCGTCAATTGCCAATCATGTTGAAGGCATTTGCATGTTACTCAACGACCAACCCATCTCCCCCTCTTTGCCCTCAATCCTAACTGTCAGTAGCTGGGAAATGCATCATAAATAAAGGTGGCAGCCAGAGGTCAGTTTGGTCCAGGCACTGCAGATTGGAGGGGACTCCGACTGGGACTGAAAATGGCATATAGATAGTGGCTCTTAAAAAAAAGCTTTTAGCCTCGTTTCACTTTCATTTTTTTTCTTTTACTCTGCCATTTTTTTGCTGCGTTCTTTTTCACAGCTTCACAGTGGGAATATTGCTTATACGCCCTGATGGCTCCCACGTTGTTCTGCATATTTATGAGGCTTAGTCCTCCTGCTCCTCCTCACAAAGACTGATTGGTCTTTTGCTACCTTTCATTTTTCTATTTCCGTTTTTTTTTTTTTTTTTGTGTTAGTGGAAAATTGCTTTGCTATCTTTCATTTAATTAGTTTCCTATGTTTCGCAATTATTTGCCCAACCAAGTCACGTCCCAGAGGCCCATTGATAAATAGACAAACAGACAGAAAAACAGACAGACAGTCCTACATTTATTGACAAATTTTATTGTTGTTGTTGTTGTTGACCTTTTTAGTCTGGGTTTTCCTTAGAAATCTGTATTGAAAAGAGAAAGTTGAACCTTTTCATTTTGGTTCAATGAAGAGAAAGAAGTCATTAGAAGTAGTCACCAGCTGGGCGGCAAGTTAATTTTTGTATTCACATTCATTTCGTTCTGGATTTTATAATTATTCAGCAATTAAAAACGAATGCCAGAGAGCTGGCGACAGCCTTAGCCTTAATTAATGGCCAACGCATGTTGCCGACGTCGTCGTCAAAAGTTAAAGTCAGCCAAAGACCATGAAAAAGCAGCAAGCAAAACTGTTGACAACAAAGTTTCTATGGGGGGGCGGGTAGACCGAGGTGGGGGATGACAGTGCCTCCTCCTCCCCCCTCTATTTGGCTCTCTGACAAGCGACAGTGGCAAATTTTTCAGTAGCAAATTCCAGGGCGACATTGTCAAGAAGGAGGATTGATAGTAGAGGGGTAGAATGTGGAGGGGGAAAGAGTGGAGGAGGGACACGGTGAGCTTGGATGGATGCGGGTGTTGACGTCAGGACATGAGGCGAAACAAACAAGACAAGCAAACAGACATTTGACTAAAGACACTGCATACTTTTTGGGGCTGTTGCGTGTGAGTGTGAGTGTGTGTGTGTGAGACTCTGTGTGTGTGTGCTAGTCATGTGCTACAAGCTCATAAAAAGCATTTATTTAGCCAAGAGCCAAGCAAGTGGCACATGACACCACCAACTACAGCGGCAACGACAAAATGGCGACGGCGACGTGCCTCAAACAATGCAGAGAGAAAGGGGGAGGGGGGAGTCTCGGTTTGGGGCATGGGTTAGGCTGCTCAGCGTTGTAATGCTGATTTGGCTTTTACCACATCATTATGTCTTCACTGAACACTTTGCTTCTCCAGTCGCAAGTCTCCAATCTCCAGTCATCGTCTTGTTAAACAACTCTTTTTTCTTGTTCTTCTATTTGCAGGCTGCCAGTTTGTTAGGACGCTATGCATACCCCACACCGAGGTTTGCTATGATGGTAAGTCCCTTCACCCACCCCCACTGCCACACCCCCACACCCACACACAGACCCATTGTTAGATGGCCAACTGATATCCCTCTGCCAAGATGGTGTTAAGCTCACAGATTGTGTTCATCAGTTAAGCAGATGGAAATGTGTGTCTCTGTGTGTGTCTCTGTGTGTGTCTCTGTGTGTGTGTGTGTGTGTTTTAGTGAGTGTGAAAATTCTATGAAAATTGAATATGCTCTCTTATGTTGGGCTAAGCTTTTTATTTGGACATAATCACTTTGAGTTGGCCAAAAAAAAAACAAGACACAAATAAGGCATTAGGCTTAAGTCTGAAATGATGAATAAATTGCTCTAATACGTTTCAAACAAAAGATTGCATTAGATTCCATTGAACAGTTTAATGAATCAAGTGAGATAAATACTTAATCAGGATTTCTTTTTAGTTAGATTTAATCACTTTTATTATTATGCCAAAACAAGTGGAAAAAATATTATTATAAATGACTAAAACTGTCTATACAAATTACTAGATGACCCAATGAACTTCGTTCTGACATTGTTCTTAAGATTTATTGTAGGAAAAAACAAAACCAAAATCCAGGATTAGAAAGCTTTTAAAAGTGAAAAGTTTTTTCCACTGAATAACTGCGAAAAATGATTTACAATTTTTATTTTATTGTGACAATATGTTTAAAGCAAGTTGGTTTTCTTTTCTTTTTTGTTTTTATGGTCAAAATATAAACAATTTCCACCAGAACTAATCAAGCAATTTTATTTTGGTAGAAGAATTTTCTCCAGAGAATTCCAAACAAAGTTTCTAAAGATTTTAGTAGACCATTTCTTACCATTTCAGAGTCCGTAAGGAACATACCAACTTACTCTCAAATTCACATTGATTTTTATTTCTCGACGTTATTGAAATAAAATTTCCATCTAAAGTATAAGTACTTTATCTGCTAATTTACACTTCGATAAGGTTTTCTTTTTCGATAGAAAAGTGTAAAATAAATTTATACACTATTTTGGGTTATTTTTTTAAAGTTTTCAAACTGCCAATTTAAAAGTTAAAATAGACTTTATCGATAAGGTTTACTTTTTCCATAGAAAAGTAAAATAAATTTATTTTTGTAAACTATTGTGCGTTATTTTTGTGACGTTTTCAAACTGCCAATTAAAAAGTTAAGATGGTTTTTTCTATAACATTTTTTAAACCTTCCTGTCACTCGTATGCAAATTAAGATTTCTTCTTGCGTAGCATTAATATTTAGGATATATGTAGATTTATTTAGGTTTTTGGTTCCATTACGCTTAAAATCGGCAAAGTTTTGAAGCATTGGAATACCAAGTAAAACTAACTAGGAAATCTATTTGGTTTCTTTAAAAATCACAGTAGAACTTCCCAAAAAAAAATTTCAAAGGACAAAAAAAAGGCTTTCAACTCGTAATTCAATAAAGTCAAAGGTTAGTTTATATAACTTTAATGGTTTTTAGAAATTACTTTAAAAATATTTCAGAATTCATCCAAAATAATATTGTGTACTCAAAAGTTTTTCAGTAATTATAAGAAATCATTATATTATCAATAGAATGAGAGAGCTGTGTCTTTGATATTAATTTATTATTCATACAACTTGATTACATATATGTTCACCATAGTGATATTCGACTTTAGTTTCATATTTTCCTTTTCCAGTTAATAACAGCCTTATTCAGTCATTATTATGCATTTTCAAATTGCACAAACTAAACTAACTTCTTTTAAAAATGACTTTGTTCTTTTGCATTTGGGAAACTTTTGTAGGCCAGTGTTAGCATCGTTTCGATTTGAAACTTATGTTAAGTGATGACGAAAGTTTTCTCTGACCAAGTTAAGCAAAATGCTTGCAAAGTTTTCTGACAATTGCCCCAGCATATAGAGCATATTGACGTGCTACTATCTGGTGGAGTGACGCATATTTATGGCCAGATTATTTGCTGCCCTGGCGCAAAAACTGTTTATCATTCTTGCCAGAGGTTAGAGGTCCCTCTTTGGCCTAGCTCAATTGCCTTAAGTGCAGACAAAATGGGAATTTGAAACCAGTTGCTCGCCCATTCTCCCGAATTCAGGCGAAATGCAACCAACTCTTTGGTATTTGCCGAGCTCTTCAGCTCAAAAGGCGCCACCAAAACAAATGCTTGTAGGTAAGATATAGGGATTCGGGGGGGGGAGGGAGGGGAGGATTGCCGCCAGTGCATTATCGAGAACACACTCAATTACTTATGTAAGCACACACGCTCACATGGACCCTTACGATGTGAGCAAAGCGAAGGGAGCCAGCGAACAATTGGAAAAGCAGCTGCTGCGAAAAATGGCGAAAATTGTAGGGAAATGGTTGACCTCAAAAGAAGATGGGGTGTATGTAGGGGTAGGGTAGATAGAGGGGGGGATCACTCACACATAGCAGCAGTCACAGTCACGGTTTGGTCCACATGAAAAGGCATTTACATTATGCAAATTACAACCGAGACAAGCCACAAGGATATGCATTTAAATGCTCGTAAATTGTAATGAAAACAAAAGGTGCTGAATCACTGGAGGCGGAGAGGGGAGCGGTGGCGGGAGGACTCCCGATTTATGCAGTTACATGCCCTATTAAGACTGAGGGGCGGGGGGAGAATAAATAAAAGAAAATCCAACAAGCGGTTGACTCTCATTCCTCCTCTCTTTTTCTCTCCTTTTCTAGATAACATCTTCGGCAAATGCATTCCCACCACCGGCGTCGATGTTGAGGACATTGAGAAGTAATTATCCAGAAAAATACTTAAATCTGATTGATTGTAATCCTTTGTGTCCCTCCTTTTTTGTAGGACACCACTCACTGAGGAGCAGTCCCGTCTGTTGGCCACCATGCTGGAGGAGCTCCAGGGCGCGGGCTTAGGCTGGGATCATCCGTATGTGCAATGCCGCATCCAGGGCGCACTCTTTTCGCTGCAACGCCAACAGCAGTTGCCGCCGAATCTGTGCGCCAATCTGGCCCCTGTGCCCCCGGAGTATGGCGATCCGGCCAGTGCCTTGGCCTATGTCCGTTTCACACCACCGGAGCCGCAAATCGAGAGCGAGCTGGATTACTATGAGCAGCAGCAGCCGGCCCAATTGTATCCCACATTGCATAAGAAGCAGGAGTCCCAGGACAATGGCATCAATAGCATCATCCATCAGCTGCAGCTGCAGGAGAGGCGACGATTGCGTCACGATCCTGGCGAGCTAGAGCATTTCGGGAAGCTGGATCAATTGGGTCACGGGGCGCAGGCAGCTCAACTGGAGACGCCGAGTGTGATGGATGTCTTTCTGGACACCGAACGGCAGCGGCTGGAGCGGGAGCAACAAGCCCGCTTGGCTGAGCAGGAGCAGGAGCAAGAGAAGCAACATGAACGTCTCGAACTGTATCAGATTCTAGCCGCTTCAGAGCCTGATCCTCAGCCCTATCAACGCAAAATGCAAGCCAATGCCATGGACACCTTGGAGTCGATAGTGGAACAGCAAAAGGAGCAGCAGCAGCAGCAGCAGGAGCAGGAAGAGAAGGCCCCCGTCTATGTGCCGGAGGAGGTGCACGAGTCCAGTGAGCTCTACATTCCCGATAACTTTGCGCCCTTCAAGCGGGTGCGAGGACGAGGACGAAGTCCGATCGAAGTTGAAGAGCCACCGAAGCGTTCCTTCTTCCGTGAACTGGCCAGCAGAGATGCAGAGCCCGAGTCCGAGCCAGAGGCGATGGTGAAACGACGTCCGCCCTTCTATGACCAACAGGAGATGGCTTTCGATTCGGGTCTGTTGCGTAACTCGCTGACTCCGCTCCAGGAGGAAGCAATGTTGGCCTCGAACACCTTTCCGCGCACGATCAATGGACAAAGGCTGTACACCGAGGGCGGTTTGCTAATGATGCCGTACAATTCGGACCAGGAACCGGACGGGACTCGAGGGCATGCAGGCGGATGAGCCGACGGCAACGATCAAACAATCGCTGTTGGCCAATATGCTGGGTTTCGCCCGACACGAGCGTCTGGATGTCAAGAAGCCTGGACCGCAGTTGGGCCCACCCAAACCCGCCGCCGCCTCCGCCGCTCAGCTCAGTAATCACCTGGAAACGGACAAGGCACGCAAGGATGATAAGAACAAGGAGGTCCTGCCGGCACACATCAAGGGCAACGACGAGGACGATGCGCACAAGAAGAAGAAGGTCGTGCAGGAGCAGCACTCGGCCGAGGATCATGCGCCGCACACCGTAGACACTGAATATGCACATGTGTTCGTCAAGAACCCGTAAGCAATCCCTCGATCCTCGATGATCACCCTCGATCCTAACGCTTTGGTTTGGTTTCCTTGCAGCATTGACAGTTGGTACGATGGGCAGCGTATTATGAATGAGTTGGCGCAAATACTACACATGCAGGGATACTTTTCTTATTTAACGTGAGTCCAGAGAATCCTAATCCTTTAGTGTCCCTAATTAGCCGCTTTCCCCGTAGCGTTCAACCGCACGAAGTGAGCTTCCGGGTGGACTCAAACAACCCCGAACGCAAAACCGCCGGAGATGTGGCACGCATCATCAACGAGAATCGCGGCGTGAAGAACAACATCCAGCGACGCGTTGGCTTCTATGTCCTGCACGCTGGCGTGGGTGACAAGATCAAGGATTTGTCAGATCCCAGCGTCTCTGCCTCGCGCATCGAACTGGCCGAACAGGGGCCAGATGTCACCCACATCATGGCTTACATGTTCGCGGGAGCAGGCGCTGCGGCTGTCATTGTGATCTTTGTCACCCTGATCCTGATCAAGAGGCACGATCGCAAACGGGACAAACTAGGCGGCCTGCAGTCGGGCATGGCCGGCACAGAGACCTGCAGCAAGGACTATCAGGAACTGTGCCGAGCCCGAATGGCTGGTAAAAATGGCAGTGGTGGCTCGGCCGGAACTGGAGCCGGGGGAGAGCCTGCCCACAGTGGCCGCATAACATCGCTTAGCAAGGAGAACGAAGGACGACCACCATCCTCACGCTCCAGCACTTCATCGTGGAGCGAGGAGCCGGCATTGACGAATATGGATATATCCACGGGACACATGGTTCTGGTAGGTTCCATCCCATCTCCTCTCTCGAATGTCTCCTCACACCTTTTGATCCTTTTGCAGTCCTACATGGAGGATCACTTGCGCAACAAGGGGCGACTGCAACGGGAGTGGGAGGCCTTGTGCCGCTACGAGGCGGAACCAAGTGCTCGGGAGGCTGCCTCCCAGCCTCAATGTGTGAACCTCAATCGTCCCGGAGCTCCCCTGCCCTACGATCATTCGCGTGTGGTCCTCAACCATTTGGCCAATGCCGAGGGATTGGATTACGTCAACGCCTCAACGATTGTAAGTGCATGATCCTCGTAATCCTGAAGGTTAAATCACTTTACTTTGAAATCCTTTCGCTCAGACCGATCACGATCCCCGCGCACCCGCCTATGTGGCTGCCCAAGGACCATTACCCTCGACTCTGGCACACTTTTGGCAAATGATTTGGGAACAGGGTGCAGTGGTCATTGTGGCACTGTGTCGCCTTCAGGAGAATGGAGAGGTGGCTTGTGCCCGCTACTGGCCGGAAGAGGGTGCCGAGGTCTATCACATCTATGAGGTAAGCTCAACCAGAGAGAGAGGGAGTGCGAGTGGATTAACCAATTCTTCTCCTCCAACAGGTTCATCTCGTTAGTGAACACATTTGGTGTGATGATTACCTCGTACGTTCTTTCTATTTGAAAAATCTGCGCACAAGCGAAACCCGCACAGTGACACAATTCCACTTCCTATCCTGGCCCTCAAATGGGCGTGCCCGCCCAAGCCAAGGCCCTTCTGGACTTTAGACGGTGAGCCATACAAATGGAGCAACCTTTCTTAGATATTTATTTTGCATTTCTGTCCCCCACAGAAAGGTGAACAAATCGTATCGAGGTCGTCGCTCGTGTCCCATAGTGGTCCATGGAAGTGCTGGTGCTGGACGCACTGGTGCCTATATACTGCTCGATTTGGTCTTGGAGCGCATGAACAAGGGTGCCCGCGAGATAGACATAGCCGCCACGCTGGAGCATTTGAGAGATCAACGTGCCGGAGTGGTGGCCACGCGTCAACAATTCGAATTCGTCCTGATGGCCGTGGCCGAGGAGGTTCATGCCATTTTGAAGGCATTGCCGGCCAACACGTCGGGCGAGAAGCGAGAACTGGACAAGGATCCGGTGGTACAAGCAGCACCCGGAGCCAGTGGCTCCACCAAGGAGCCCCTGAAAGAGGACAAGGCCCAGGAGGCAGCCGAAGAGGAGGCACCCACCAGTAGCACCAAGGCGGCGGCTGCGGCAGCGGCGGCGGCGGAACAGCAAAAGACGCCAGCCAAAAAGCAGCAGACAAAGAAGTAAATCAACGTCCACGTTCGGCGTCCTTTTTTTTTTCCTCTTCCATATTTCCTTTGAGTTTCTTTTCATAATTGTTGCAGCGTTTCGGGGGTCTTTAGCATATATAGATATATCGTTCAAATCCTTTAATTGCCCTTTGTTCCGGTTTTCCTTTTGAACCTGAGTTCATTTATTATTTGGCATAAGCACTTGGAAGGTTCGAAAAAGGCTTCAAATATGGTTGGCTAGAGATGGAAATTGTTATTTGATTTCGTATTAAGTTAACTATAATCTTCAGACACATCGATAATGGGATGGTATTTACCTGGGGGCTTGGCACACACGCACGCTGCTTTTGGTGTGCACACCAGCCCGTCGCATCTCAAGTGCGTTTCGAGTGCCCCAAGCGCCACCAGACCCATATGCATGTGCAACAAAAAAAAAAAAAAAAACCAAACCCAACAAAATATATATATAAACAAATGCAAATTTAATGCACACATACATATATTTAGCATATATATATATATATTTGAGTGTTATCAATGTAAACGGTATATATATATACAAGCAGAACATATTTACATGCATAAAAAAGCAAAATTATATACACCTCTTTATATATATGTATACATATATATTTCTGATATGTATATGTATATATATATACATATTTCTCTGTACATGTGTCTAGATGTTAAGCAATTCAATTACGAAATGTGCATTTTGACTTTATATCGATGTTGGCATTATTTAACTGAAACTCAAAACTAATCGATGTGCTTGACAAATATATATATAGCCAGAGCTATATATATATATATACTCTATATATATCCTTATATATATATAGCAAATGAAATACGAAGAAGAACAACAACAATCGAGAGCTAAATGGTATACATATGCCGTCAAAATCACCTACACCTACACAAACACACCTCAAATACACATATACATACACCCACATATACACACACATATATATATACATACATTTCCGATTTATCCTAGAACATGATCAAGACAAAGAGGAAGTATGCAAAATGTTGTACCTAAACCAAAAAGAAACAAACAAACAAAATGATGATGATGACAAAAAAGTTCTATTTACATACAAGAAATCTACTTATTATTATTATTATTATTATATTGATGTGTATGACAATTAATTAAACCACAATATATATATATATATACTTATATATTCATATACAATATGATCTGATGATTGATATCTACTTATCTACATATATATATGTGTGTAAAACAAAACAAAAAAAAAAATTGAGAGATGCGTGTTATTTTACCAAACCATATGCGATACGTATATATTCAAATGTTTTTTAGTTTCAAAAACCTTTTTTAGTTCACAAAACAAAAAAAAAACGAAAATCCTTTTTATTTTAAGCTTCTCACTCTATTAATCCTATTAAACCATCAAAAATAAAGTTAAGCACCGCCTTGCCCCTTGCCCTCTGATGTCTGAAGAGTTGCGTTTTGGGCCAGTTTAAAATATATATAAAAATCATTCTACTCCACTCTATTATACCAAATTGAGGCAGCTAACAAACTGGTCAGAAAGTGTTCTCTTCAGGACATTTTCCATCGTGGCCTCTATTGGCCCAGAGGAGCATGGGGCATAGGTTTCTATAAAAAGTGCTACGGTTAGGAGAATGTGCCACATAACAAGCTGTTTAGAATGCCAGCTAAATGATACGAAAAAAAAGAATTAAAAAAAAAAAAAAAAAAAAAAAAAAAAAGAAGAAATACATATAAAATCACACACATCACATCACAAGTAACTTTCCACTCAGGCCTGACCCTTTGAATTGACTCAAAAGGACAATTAAAACTAATAACTAAAATGGAACTTAACACAAATGGTAAAAAAAATCAACACTGGACACTTTATATCTCAGCCATGCCACAAAGATACAAATGACCAAAGAAAAACAAAAACAAAAACCAAAAACTTGCAACCAAAATATATTGAAGCAGAGAAATCGAAGAAAACGACAGAAGCAAATTGCGGCTAATAAAAAAAGCGCAACACAAAAAATAAAAAAAAAAAATATATCAATTAACAAAACGAACAAAAGAAAAAAAAAAAAAAAAAAAAAAACTAAATCGATGGAAACTAAGTACCATAATTAACAGTTTTATGTAGCAGTTGAAAATTACAAAACAAAGAAAAAAAAAATCAATGAAAATGAGTTATTGTAGTTGAAACAAAAAACCTAACATTAAGATGAATTTATCTCGACGCAAAAAACCAAAAAAAACTTAAATGACAACAATTTTCTTTGTTAGCAAATTTTTTCTCGTTTTAACACACAACACGAAAAAAACAACAACTTAAAAGAACAATATTACAATAACTGTGGCAGGCCCCAAAATGGCAACAAATAACAACAACAACAACATCAATGAGGGCTTGCAAAATACAAACAACAACAAACAATTTATTAAATGTGGTAGAAAGAAATATTAAATAAAATTTAAACATAAATTTAGTAGTGAGTTTTTTCAAATTGATTTTTCTCAAAAAAACGTTAAAATATACAAAAATGTTCTTCGACGAAAACAAATTAAATAAGTGTACTAAAACCAAAAACAAAACAAATCAACTTGATTGTAGTAAAATCGCATATAACAAAATTATAAATATATATATATATATATATATATATGTATAACAATTAATAATTTATTGATGTATAAAAAAATGTTTAACAACTTGAAGAAAACAACAACCATGCGTAGAAAATTGAACGGAACTTACACATACATAACAAACTACATATTATATAATCAATGTTATATCAAATTATATATATACATACATATATATGTACATGACCCCTCCCCCCAACTTGCATAGAGGTTGTTTGGTGGGTGGGGGTCGATGTAAATCAGGCACAGTTTATGATTTCTATAATAAACTAAACAAAAAACTCTTTTTTCATTGATGGTGTAACATAGATATACAAAAAAGAAAACCTCGTACCGAGAAGCATAACAAAACAAATCGGACAGAATTAAAGCTAAACGAAAGCTTGAGACATTCGGACAAACTAAAATTTAGCTTAAATTGGCTTTGACTTGCGGCATATGAAACTATCTAAAAATCGAGAGAGCGGTAGCCAAAAGGCGAACAAAGCGAAAAATGACCGACTAACTGACCGACTGATTGTATGACCCACAAAATGGTTTGAGTTCCTATACACAAAACATACCCACAAAAAAACGATTACAGAATCGACACGATAGGACGCTGGACTGGCTGTATATACGCACATCTCAACTATCCAACTAAATAGCAGATCAACAACAAACTGACACAAAATACTTTTCATTGGGAACGCAAAAACGACACGAACATGCTGGATCTGAATTGATTACCAGTGATCTAAGCTGATCTCAACCGACCTCAACTGACCGAACGACTTTAGATTTAGGCCTCTTACACAATGAGATTTATGGCCAATTGGCTCCTTCTCCTTCTTCTGGACAGTTTTATATGCCCCAAGTCGAGTGCAAGTTTTGCTTTAGATTAGAGTGGATGAGATATATAAACCATATATATATATATAAATATATATACATATGACGTTCAACATGACAAAGCTAAAAAAAAAAACAGAAAAAGAAAATTGATGACATACGAAAAAATATATGTATAACTTTCCGAATGTTGATTTCCCTGAGTTTGGTATATATACAAATACAAATAAATACAAAAGAAGAAAAAACAACATATATCGAACCATATATATATATATTAAAAACTACATAAATATTGCTGTATAATTCAATTAATTAATGAACTAAGCTAAAACAAATTGAATAAGCGCAGGCTTTCATACATTTTTGGAAATAAAGAACAAAAATAATTAAGGGACAAACATTTTTAGTAACTAAGTCGAACAAAAAAAAAAAAAACATTTCAAACAAATATCGGTGTGTATATGTTAATCACAATATATATATATACATACATATATATGTAAAGCCAATTGGCGAAAAGACAACTAAAACGAAAAAGCAAAAAAAAACCCACAAAAAAACTCTGACAAAAAAAACGTAAAATCCAGCAAGAAAAATTATGCTGGCTGAGGATACCTAAATTATAAACAAAACGATGAAAACAAAAACATTACAAATTAATATCTAAATGTACAACAACAACACAAAACTATACAAATTAATGAAGCATACCTATTAAAGGTTTTTTGTGCAACAAAAAAAAAAATACAAGAAAAAGAAAACATGAATACGAATATGAATATGCAATTTAAGTGTTTTAAACATAACCATTACATATATATACATATATACAAAACACAATTATGGATTTAAACAACAATATTCTTCAGCAAAAAATATACAAATACAAATAATATATGTATACATACATACAAAAAAATATATGTGTATCGAAATGAAATCTAAATGTGTATCGCGCCATTGTGTAATATGCGCTACAAAGAAAAGAAAATGAAAACTCGAAAACCAGAAACTTACAATATCTACATATACATACATATTTATATATATGTGTTAACTGCATGTGTAAATTATATAAAAAACATTAAACAAAAAATGCGAAAAGAACAACTAAGCAAAACCCAAAAAACTAAAAGCGAACAATTTTCGTTGATGAAAAAAGACAACAGCAAAGGAAACGAAGATGTTGAACCGGTAATAATAACGATTATTATTATTATAATACAAGACAAACAACAAAAAACAAAAAATAATAAAGAAACCCTAAAACAAACAAAAAGAAAACAAAATCAACCAACTAGAAATCTATAGAAATAACTTAGAACAAAGAAGAACTTTTAAAGAAAAGCATCAGCATACCCTGTATTCAGAGAACTAGAAAAGATATATATTTACATCTGAAACCTGAGTCGATTTGAGCTCCAAAAAAAGTCTTATCCTCCGTTAGTCCGTTGCATCAACCGTTCGAAATTCCTTCAAAAATTATAGTGATCTTTTGTATGCAGGCAGATCAACTTTGTTTAGCAAATTCTTGACAAACGCCTCGCAATTAACCCCTTAAAAAAAATGGACAATAACTCCTGCAATCCAAGGATCTATATCAGCTCTAAAATAAATAAGCAAAAATAAGATTAAAATTAGCGGAGGCTAAAAGAGAACATGAACTACTCGATGTTGATGTGCTTGCTATTGAAATTAGAGTGGAATGGGAATTCCCTTTACTCCGACTTGATACAGGGTATCCTTGAGGTCGGTGCATCGACTTTCATTACTGAATTTTTCTAGAAGCAAACTGCTATATGCAGTGTCTTTCAAACTGTAAACGCAACACCATCCATACATATATATAGAGCAACTACAACAACTGCAAAAAAAGGTATAGTACTTATACCGAAATTTGTATTTAGAAATCATAAAACGAAAACAAAAAACAAGAATAACTAAACACACATATATACATACATACATATGCATACATACTTTTCTCTAACCAAAATTCTACAGATTGGCTGACATCATCAAAAAAGATTTTGAAATTTTTTATCCTTTTTGGCTTTGCATGCAACTATCTTCCCTTATACGCCCCTCCACTATCTGACCCCCTCAAAACACCGACAACAGGTATATGTATACAGTTAATAGTAGCAACAACAACAAGAACAACAAAAAACAAAACGGTTATTTCAATTGCTTAATCAAATTACAAATTATTGTTAATTGTCCCACCCACCCGCAAAAAAAAACAAAAAGGCGGCGGGTGTGGATAAAACATAATGAAATCAATCACAAATGCTTCCAAATAGCTAAGAATAGCAAAATGCAAAAAGCTATGGCGGGACATTGGCACGAATTTGTTTGAGTTTGAATTCTCTTGAGTTCTTCACTCTCTATGTTCTTCTCATGAATGTGAATGTCTAACTGAATAACCGAAATGAATTTAATCAATGTACCTATTCGTACCATATTTAATCAATTTGTGTAAAGCAAGCATTAAAAATACCAAAAAAAAAAAAAACTACAAAAAAAAACAAAGCCCTTTTTTATGGAGAATTTTGATAGTTTTATTGTATTCTCGGAAACCAAAAGAAACGATATTGATTTACGATTGTGTTGATTTCATTATTTCAAGTGCTTTTGATACCCTTCCAAATAGATTACATTAGTTTTCACTTAAACTTGTGTTGTAGAAGTAGGGAATGCAGAAACATCTCAATATTTAATCTAGCAAAACGATCATAGATTTTATGCTGAGTTCCCCAACTAAATTTCATCTTTTGAAAACCAGTTATAAAGGACTTTTTCGTAAAATTTCATGAAGTCAGTCATTAATATTAAAAAGTCACTCCGACTTATCCAAACTCCTAAAGATTTTTTTCATATTGTCAGTTGTATTTAATGATCTTTCTCGTTGTAAATATTTCCAATGCTTATTGGACTTCTATATCATATAGCAATCATTATAATAGAATCTTTAGAGTCTGTTTAAATATGTAAAACCCTCTTTTTCGTAATATTTAGTCAGCTCTCTACAATATCCAAACTAGGTGTTTCACCATCTTCTAAGTATCAGTTGGATTAATCTGTTAAATTGTCGTTTTATTTCCAGTCCTTATTTGATTTCTATATCATGTAGAACCCATTCGAATAGAGCCTTTGAAAATTAAATCTAAATTAATTTTTGTTTTTTATATATATATTTGAATTTACAATCTGTCATTGGACAATAAGAAAATATAATTTAAAAGCAAAATCAGTGTTTTTAAGCTTTCTTTCTAAATTTTTTACGCTGTCAGTTCGTAATACTTTCAAGTGGTTATTAAACATATCCAAACATGTGAAAATTCTCTTATTGTAGGTTGAACTTACCGATTTTTTTATTTGATACTTATTTCCAGACTTTATTAGTCTATAAAGCAATTTTTAAGTAAATCTATTTTTATAGAAAAAATCTAAATGTTTCTTAAGGTGCTCCATTAACAATCTTGGTATGTTAAATAGTTTTTAAAAATTGATCTTAGTAACCATGTGAAAACGAGTGCTAAACATTGCAATTTGTAGCGTATTATAATTGTTTCTTTCCGTTTGGCACACAAAATGGAAGTGCTTGGAACAAGTCGAGATAGTTTTGTTTGATAGAACAGAATATAATACTAGAAAACTTTGAAGAGTATACAAACCTCGGAGTTTTGCAGGTTTTACTACCGTGTAGTTTTCAACTCTATCTTTTGTTTCGATTGAAGCCAATTTGTGGAAGTTAATAAGTACATACACGACTATATGTAGTTGCCGCCCACAATTGAACCTACCCCAAAAAAAAAAAAAAAAAAAATGAAATAATGCACACCCATTTCGCTTGGTCTTCACACTTTTCACTAGCTGCAACCGAGCACCTTTGCTTTGCATTTTGATTGATTTACCTCCTGTTTATTTATTGTATTTTGCTTCAACTGCAACCCCCTTTTTGCCTCATTTTTTTTTTTTTTTTTGCAGACGCGCGCTTTGCTTTCGCCCAGAAGCGAAGCGAATCCAACAGCAACAAAGGCCAAGAGCGAACGCGAATAATAAATTTCAAAATGAAATGGGAAAAAAAAAACTAAATAAAATGAACCTAGAATAAATCGGGGCACAGCCAATTTTGTACGCCCAGCAGCAGCAGCAGCAGCAGCAGCGGCAGAAACAGACCGGCAGAGGGGAGAGTGGTGAAGTGAGAGGAAAGGCGGGGCGGAGTGAGGAAGTGGTGGTGCTGCGTTCCATTTCAGTTTTTGGCAGAAAGCATCAGCTGTCGCTTGGTTTCTGTTCGCCTGATACAAATGTCGGAACGTTTCTTTGAAATGCCGAAAATGAAAGGCAAAAAGCCGCCGTGCAAATGCTTTGATGATTTTCCGCTGCTACCAACACGAACAACCGCAACGGCAAAGGCAAAATAACAAAGCGGAAGGGTGGGAGAGTAAGGGCAATGGAAGGGCGGGAATGAGTATGGAGCGACAATGACGACGACGACGACGACAAGGAAGTGAAGCGTTGGAAACGTTCTTCTCGATGATGAGACTCTCTGCTGACCACCGCTTCATGTTCAATGATGATGTTTGCTGGCTGCGTTGTTGTTGTTGCTGTTGGTTTTTGGTGTGCCGCCGCCGCATATCAATTTTAGGGGAGTGGCTGGCGTGTGTGGAACAAGATTATAGAGTTCTCGTCTGGGCTTGCTCTCTGCCTGGATGCGGCAATCCCTTTGTTCTTTCGAAAAAGTGCAGTTGGGCGTAACCTTAACAGTAACAGGAGCAGGGAATAGCTTCAATTTTGTTATTTGGGTTAAGGTTACGAGTACATACGAGCACGGGCGTAGCGAGAGGGTGAACAAATCACAGCAATTGCCACTCTACAGGGATCAAACTGACAATATACTAACATGATTGCCAGCAACTCTCGAAGTAGTAAGTATGTCAATGACCTAGGAGGTTTACCCACTCAGCTTCGACGCTATATTCTAATTTTTGGTAAATAAGAAATTTCTTATTCAAGGATATCTAAAGCATAAAGGTAAGCAGATCCTGATTTTGTATCATCCCTGGATATAATATCCCTCCAGGATATTATAGTGCGAGTCGACGCGGCTTTCAAAGCATTTCAATCTGACCAAAGGACATCCGGATCGTCTTTGAAATAGCTGAGCTATAAGGACATGTAAGTTTTTTCTTTATTTTTGACGACTTTGACTACCCCCCTTCCAGAAAATGCGATGTATGTGAATTGGAAAAAGAAAACGCATATTTATTGATATTTTAGTTACAATAGTTTTCAGTTATAATGCTTAAATTAAAGTAAAACAACGGTATTTTAACTAAAACTAAACAATTCTATAGATTTCAATATATGTATGTCTATATATTTCTATATCCTTTTATATTATATATATATATATATATATATTTCTTTATATTTTTGTATATTTCTAAATCTTTCTCAATATATTTTTTATACTTCTTTATATTTTTATGATTTATAAAGATTTATATATATTTCTGTAGATTTATTATTAAAATTAAAGTATATTCGAAAAATATTTTAAGTTTTAACGGATATTATCAACTTTAACGGACAATTTTGAATATTAACGAAAATTTTATTTAACGGAAATTAACGGAATTTTTAAATACAACAGAAATTTCGAAATTTCAAATAACAATAGGGGTTATATTAAATAGTGTTCAAATTAAATATGGGTTAATATAAATAGGGTTTTATAAATTCCCGCCAAATTTACATGTCTCCATGGAAACGGAAATTTCAAACTTTAACGGAAATTTCAAATTTTAACGGAAATTTCAAATTTTAACGGAAATTTCAATTTTTAACGTAAATTTCAAATTTTAACGGAAATTTCAAATTGTAACGGAAATTTCAAATTTTAACGGAAATTTTAACGCAAATTTGAAATTTCAAAAAATAATAGGGGTTTAATTAAATAGGGGTTCACAAAAATAGGGGTTATCTGAAATAGGGGCTAACTTAAGTAGGGGTTAACGTAAATAGGGGCTAACTAAAATAGGGGTTACAAAGAATAGGGTTATGCGACATCGCGCCAAATTTCCATGTCTCCAGGGTATATAAAAGGAGCTACGTGGGGCCTCAGGGTCAGTTGGTGCGCGGGTGTCGGCGTGATCTACAGGTAAGCTGAAATCAATTTAAATATATAAAAATCAATAGAATAAATAGAACTAGATGTGATTATATAGAAATCTATGAGAACATATAGAAATCTATGGTAATATATAAAAATCTATGGGAATATATAGAAATCTATGGGAATATATAGAAATCTATGGGAATATATAGAAATCAATGGGATTATATAGAAATCAATGGGACTATATAGAAATCTATGGGAATGTAAAGAAATCTATAGGAATCGATGAAAATATATATATAAATGAACGGAACAGGGATGTATCTGAAATTACCGTCGACCGGTTTTTATGCAATTTGGTGGAATGATAGATATACTATAATGGTACAAAACGTTTTTACGTATAACTCGGTTATGTTTATAGGCTCGGAAAAGCTTCCTTCTGCCTTGGTATCACAATAGTTTCATTTAGACATTATGCAACGGAATTTAAAAGAAACAAACTGTATTGGTTGCAATTTTTTCCAATCAGTAAAGACTTTGACCTGGCCAAAGGACATCCTCAGCTTTCCGAAAAATGATATCAAATATCATTTGTGTTGCATACTTTCAAGCGCAAACACAAAAGTACTTCTATCTCGGCTCCCTGAAGGACTTTCCAGTACCTGCGAGATATGCGCTATTTTTGTTATCAAAAAGGCCTTTTATCTCAGCTCCCTGAAGGACATTTCAGGATCTAATAGTGTCAATCGACGCGGTGCACCAAGGTCTTCAATCTTACCATAGCCCATCCCAATTTTTATTTTCGGCCCAAAATGTTACTTAATGAGATATAGTATTTTGTTAAATCTTTTTGAATAAAATTTAGATTTTTAAATATAAGGTTAAGAATATCTTATACGAATAAGTTCAAGTATAAGACATCGTTAATATTTGCAGCCGAAAAGTAGGCACAACATTTTATGCTCTATGAGCTGGATTAGATTAACAGAGCTATGTTAATCAAGCTTTTCGGTCTGTGGACATAAAAATGTGGTGCATACTTTTAGACTCAAGTTAACAATTCGAGCCGTTACATTTTAAATGGCCTATAACATTTGCCCATTAAGTAAGGACCCTTTTCTCTTCCTTTGGCTTGCCCAGTGTGCTTTCACATCTTTCACTCAAAGCCCATTTTGGTCACTTGTTTTTCGGTGAATCCGCTCCTGGCTACGAGAGTGGACCATTAATATATCTAATGTTTGAAAGATTTTCAAGAGTGTATCTTGTTTTGCTTGGAATGTATGGAATGAATAATTTTGCTCTACTGTAAAGAACACAAATATATCCATAAATTGAATACTATTTGTTTTCCAATAAATGCTCATATCCAAATGCACAATATGGACCAAAGACTCGCGGGTGCTAAAAAATTAATTCTCAAAATTGAATAAATTACGCGAATTATGTAACAGGCGAACAGGAATAGAGAAAGCGAAGGCAACACACAAAACGCTGACGAGCAGCCGCAGCAGCCGAGAAAAATCGCTTAGGAACATACATTCACTCTCACTCATTTACACACACGCGCAAACACACACACACACATACTAGCTTGTCTTGGAAAATGCTTTTCCTCCAAAAAGTCAAAAGTATTAAGTACGTGAAAGAAGCAGCAGCAGCACCACCACCAGATAAGAGTGCGGTTGAGAGGAATGATGATGAGGCAGAGAGAGGGGAAGGGAAGGCTGCTCGTAAAACATTTTTCATTGCCAACATTGTGGAGGGGTGGCAGCCAGAGTCTGGTGAGGGGGTTGCAAATGCTTGTCACTATCGGGAAAATTAATGTTCAGCACAGAGAGAGAGAGAGAGACAAAAGGGAGAGCACAGAGCAAGAGAGACATCGTTCGCTCGTTCGTGTGTGTTTGCGGGAAAATCATCAAAGGTTGCCGCTGCGGCTTTTCCGCCTTTGTGCCAAATCCTCAAAGGAATTTTCCGATATTTGTAACAGGCGAACAGCAGTCGCTAGCAAGCAAAGTTGACCAAAGAAAAACCCCGAAAAAAAAGAAAGAAAACTCACACACATACTCGACCCCGACATCGAATTTTCCGATGTTTTCTTTCTGCTGGTTTTTTTTTTTTTTTGCTCGCTTGCTTGCTTGCTTGGGGAGAAAATTCGCTTTTCATGTGTGGCACACACAAACACACACACACATCACATAGATGTTTGTGAATTATCGATGGGAAGCTGCTTTGACTCGCTACCTCTGACGTCGATCCATTTGCAGAGCGAATTTATTTATATGTGGTTTTTCCTCTTTTCCAATGACTTTTCACTCTTTCGCTTTCTCTCTCTCTCTCTCGCTCTCGCTCTCCCTCTCCCTCTCTGGCGTGGCTCTTTGCCATTTCGTGTGACATCATTATGGACAAGCAACATCCACTTGTATCATGAGCATAAAAAAGCATTAAACACCCAATCGTCCGAGCTAAGCAACCTCGTCGACTACCAATTTCGGACAGCCATAAACAAAAAAATCTCATTAAAACAAAAACAAAAAAAAAAAAGGCTTGACATAAAACATAAAACTTTATGAAACAACTAAAACATAAAAGACAAACCCTCACAACACACACACAGCGCATAAATTTAGCGAATCAATCGAAATCGATTAGTGGCAAACTGTGTGAGCAAAGGCCATAATGATGGATTTGAAATGAAAAGAGTTACGTGACGGGGGCGTATCAGACGGAGGGACGTGTCCATGTCCATGCACAGAGATGATGATGAGTGTGCAATATTCCAGTTAGGCACGTGTGAGGAGCCAGTTGAGTCCATTGACAGATGGCTGATTTACACTTTTATACTCTTCCAAATGTGTGCCAAATCGGGCATGAGGAATTTTCATTGTAAATAAATAATCCAATTGACATTTAAGCAAATAGTGTTGAGCAACTTGGAGGATTTCTAGAGTGTTGTAATGTTGTTGAACTACTTAGCATAGTTACGGGAATTGGCTTTAAAATACATATATCGAAACTAAAAATCGGGGAAGATATACATAAGTATAGCTGGGTAATACACATACTTAAAATTTATACAAATACAAATACAAATTTTATTGTTCAGAGTGAGGGAGGTGACATTAAATGACTACATAATTAACAGTAAATGGATAATAACATTTACTTGACATTTATAAAAAGAGTGTTGGACAACGTTGCGTATGGAATGAGCGTTTTTCCTCTAAGGCACCTTCTTTGAGTTGACCTTCAATCGAAATCTTTTTAGTATTTACAGTTTTTAAATAAAGTTAAATTTTTTTAGTATTTCCAATCTACTATTTAATCAATGCAACTCAAGATTCACCAAAGATATCAACTCCTAGCGGATAATTAGATAGAGTATATCTTAGTGGACTATCTAAACAATTTATTTTCTACTTTATAGCAATTGCTATTGTTGTTTTAGTTGTTGTTGATATTGGCACACCGAGTTTGTTTCGTCCGTTCGTTCGTTGAGGGCTTTGCAACTTTATTAATGTCATTGTCAGCATTGGCCCAACTTCTGCCCCAGCCCCAAGCCCCAGCCTCAGCCTCTAACCCCAGCGAAAAGTCAATGCAATATTTGGCACGTTGAAGCCAGCTGGGCCCCCAAAATAATGATGATGGGGAATAGCAACTAGAGAAGAAACCGCGAGAAAGGGGTTAATGGGGATGCAGGGGAAGATGAAGTGTACCTAATACCATTTGGGCAATGGCGCGTGCTAAAACTAACATAAACATTGCCCTCCCCCCTCTTCCCCCTCGAAGCAAACAGTTTTCGGTGAAACATTTGCGCTTTGTTTAGTCTGCGATGAGTTGTGGCATTCCACAAACAAACAATTTAGCAGAAATGTGCAACAGACACAGAGGCGTCTGCAGTAAACGTGCTGGTGGAGTTTCTCATACGTTCTCTGGCAGAATGTTTAACCTTAACTAAATAAAGACAAGAAATTCAATAAATATCAATAAAAAAATATACTTAAATGTATATTTAAATTGCAAGCACTTCAAAAGAAGGGAGAAGAAGCCGCAGAACGAGACCAAGATCATTTCGATTAACGGTAATCATATAAACCAAGTGAGTGAGAAATTTAATTAAATTGCCCAAAACAAGTAAGCAGACAAAACTGGTTGTGAATGAGAGAGAGCAACAACAATAAAAATAATAATAATAAAAAAAAAAACCAACAATAAAAGCAACTTCTACAGCGGATGAACTGCAAAATTCAATTAAAATATATGCGATCTCGTTGATGATGACAATGTGAAACGCCAAAATGGAATTTGACTTAATGGCAACCAGCAACAGCAGCAGCAGCAGCAAGTACATCAGCAACATCGCCAGCAACAACAATGCCTGCAATTAACTGACAGGAAGTTTTTGGCTAAAGACTGAAAACAGAAACGACAACGACCTTGCCTTGGTGTTGGGTGTATCTTGTTAAGTTTGCCGCCAAGTTTGTCTGCTTAACTGTTAACTGGGCTTGCTCTTGGGAGCTCCGGTGTCTGGGCTTGGCCGCCCCCAACTGCATTCCAACATGCCAAACTAACTGCATGTTGCATGCCACAACCAAAGCTAATCATAATGCAATTTGGAACTGTTTTTTGATTAACACTCTAGGCTAACTGACATTTGCATTTGGCTATACGAGTCGCCCTTTCTCTATTGCTCAGGGACGGACTCGGACAATCTAACTTGCGAATCCGTCCCTGTTTTCTGACTGGCATAGCAATTATTTGTGAAATTTAATTTTAGATTTAGATTTTATTCAAGATCTTGCATCTTAATTGAAATAAATTGTAAATGTTTTTTGCAAGTTCTGTGAATAATTCATAGGAACAAACACACACAGATGGCAACTGAAGCGAGTTAATTGTTTAAATCCTCTCGAAATCTATTTGCCAGGACTTAGGTTACCTATAATTTGAGGCGCATATGTTGGAAATTTTCCTTCTGCTAATGCTTAGCATAACAGTTGAGGAGTCATAGAACCACCCTCGATTGTGGGTAATGCAACTAGTTGTAGATAATACCCTCCCCTCCCCGCTATGGCATAACAGTTGTGTGGTACGAGATCTTTTGCGTCCATCTGACATGATCCTGCCCTTCCCTGTTGCCGCCTTCTCTCGTGAATTTATGCCACACTTTTTCAATTAGTTGATGATTCAACGCAGCAGAGGGAAAACAATGTGTCGGATCATCGTAGGATAGGAACCCCGTCAGCTGTGGAGTGTTAACTATTATGTAGTCTCCCCGCTGTGGAAATTCTAATGAGAATAAGTGGAAATTTTCAATCGAATTATGAACATGTGAAAATTCATGTGTTTTCATAGCTTTAGTAAGAGAGAAGTTCGGCATATGCCATTTCCTTCGAAAAATGGAGTATTTTTTCTAGTAGAAGGTGAGAAGGAAATGGGCTCTATAAGTTAATTCAAATCCCGTCACCCCCTACACCTTAAATTAGCCATCAAACACGCAAATCTTTGGTGGATTGAAAAATTTTCTGGCTCAATTTGTTATTAAAGAACTTGCCGTAGTATTTCTTGGCTATAACTTTGTTTATTTCAGCTTTAATAAAATAATAACACATTGTTTTTAGTAACTCTGTTTAATAATCAGTCTAAATGCCATTCCCTGCCAGATTCATTGAAATGTCGATGCACTTATATGGTAAGTTAATCTCACAAATCATACATATTTAGTTTAGACCAACAAACTGGCGCCGCACTTTGTCATTGTGTCAAGGTAAGTTGCAAAAATGCGATAAACTTGCAACAACAACAACTTGTTAAGCCTACGCATTGAATGCCTCATTTCTGTTTTATTCTATTTTTTATGGTCATGCAATTTTGCAGAAGCTGAGAGAAATAAAAAAAACTAATAATAATTGCAGCTGCAATTGCAATTGCAGTTCGTTCAGCTTTTTGTCACACTTTTTTCCGGCTAAAGTGGTTTATTTTTTTATTATTATTATTTTCTGCTCTTTATTATTTTTATATTTGTTTAATTGCTGTCAGCCTCTTAGGGGGCCCACAGTGTTGTGTGGAGGCAGAGGCGGATGGGGGAGGGGGGAGGGGCGATGCTGATGCTGGCACTCAAGTGCACATTTCCTGCCATTTGCAAACAAAGTATTTTTGCTGCTAGTTTTTATTTATATTCATAACGCACTTAATGGGTTTTTCTTCTCTCTACTCAAAAGCCTTGCCCTGGCCTGGCCTGGCCTGGCCCATTGTTCGATTTGTAACGGGAACGGGGCCTCAGTCGGGGTCCCTTTGGCTGCCACTTGCACTGAGCGAGCAGCGGCAGCGGCTGCGTCTGCGCATGTTGCACGTTGCACGTGGTTAGTGTAGGGGTTGGCTTGCTTTTTCTTCTTTTTTTTTTGTTTTGGGGTTGCTTGCTTGCCACTGACCCGCAGCATTTGAGTTTTCATTTTTATTTGTTTCGCCTGCATTGTTCATTTCACTTCACTCGCATGTGCCTGCCACACGCAGGCGACCCATAACCCAGCCAAGACACTTTGCCACCACCAACATCAGTCACCAGCTGCTGCTGTCGCTGCTGTTGCTGCTGCAACTCCTTGGTCCAAGATCAACATTAGATTCAACCAGCTGTTCGGCTAGAAAATCAAAACCTGCCGACGAGCAAACAAATCTTTGGAAAAGAAATTTCTATTGTCCTTCCTTTGGCCGGTCAAAAAACCGACATATGTTTGGCTTCACAGTTGATTTCTAGGCAATTAGTGTGGACTCACACCCTCCTTCTCACCACCAGAGCCAGTGAAATGGGGTTGTCCTTGCCACACAGTGGCTACAAATGTAAATGAACTGACAACGAATAGCTGTTGATCACCAATCCATATGCAAACCAAGCGAGGCGACAAATGCAGCTGCCAGTTCAGAAAGGGCTAACTGAGCACTCAGTATTTACATGTATTTCCATTGTTTTCTACCCCATCGGTACGTATATTTATTTTGAAGAACAATTTGAAACATTTATTAATATTTGTCCACAGTTTTAATGTCCCTTTCGGAACCATTTCAACACTTGAGTTTACTTTCAGTTCCCGACAGGGTTCATATTTCATATATAAATATTTTTTCTCTACTCAAATGGTACCCTAGTCTAGAAAACCCGAACAACTAGAGAGCATCACATATCGTTTTTATGTGTAACAATAAATTATCATATATAGTAGGTATTTTATTATGCATATCAAAATTTATTGTTTTACTTCTGTATAACACGCTCAATTAATTTATAGTTTATATGTTAACATTTTTCAGCAATTAGTTGAAAATAAAAGAAATGACTCAAAGAAATGCCATTAAAAAGTAAAAAGATATATTTATATTCAATTTTTAATATCAGCAAAAATCAAGTCTATTGACTTTAAAATGGTTTGGGCCTTAAAATCAATAAGTAATATTTATTTTTTGTGTATTTAAAAAGGAAAAATCAAACACTTTTTAATCTAGATTATAGAATTATTGATTTGAACTTTAAATACAAAAATATATATAATTTAATTCATACTCAAACTTAAAGAATTGTAGAAAGATTCTACAATTCCCAAGATCTTAGGTTTGATACGGACGGAAAGATGGACAATCAATTTGTTGTGAAGCTAATCGAGAATATACATATATACAAATCATTCTTTCTGTCTGTTTTATCATATTTTTGGCATTCAATATGTAGATCCATTTTTCAATGGAAGCAGGGTATATAATAAGAAACTATTAAAATTTTCATAACAAAGTTTTCTTGTAAATGGTTGTGAATTTTCAGCTTTAAAGCGTTGTTGCTATAGCTGTAATTTAAGTTCGATTGACCATAACAATAGCAAATAAAATATTGTCAATTTACAAGGTTTAATTCAGCAACCCTGGTTCCAGCTCTTTAGCCAATCTTTTATGGCATTGCGTGATTAATGGCAATTTTCGATCAGCTGTTGACCAAAAAAACAGTTCCATGTGGCTTTTGCGGCGAACTGAAGTAGTATGGAGAATTGTAGTAGTCGTAGGTAGTAACAAAGGATGCCACTTTCTTTCACAACACCATTAATTGGCCCCTGGATGATGTTTAAACAACAGTCACAGCCGACAGATGGCACAAATCAAGCAGCCTGCGAGGCTGAAATGAACCCAATATTAAAATCCACTTAGAGGTGGCAGACGCGTGGCTGAACAGAGGAGAGAGCGAGTAAACCAATTAAAGTAAACATTGAAGTATCTGTAAATCCTTTTAGCACTCGAAACTATATCTATCTATAATGAAAATATGAAATGCGATACATGATACTGTCAACCCTCTCTCTAGTATCCTTTAACAATTTCAAATTGTTTGTCATTCGAGTTGCCATGGCAAATCCCTATTGGTTTGTGTCTGGGCATGCGCAACGGGGCAGCTGCTGTTTGGCCTGGGCTGACCCTCGACCCCTATGACTTTTGTAATCCTGCGGAAGTTGATTTCAACACGCGTGGCTAGGTAACTTGGAGCCCAAGTCTTGGGTCATTCCCCCCCTTGAAAATGTTGTCAAATCTTTTATTCACATTACACTAAAATTATTTACTCCAAATGGATCGTTCTAATGGAAAACTGCGCTACTATCTAAGAGATGAAGTCGTCATACATAATAAGAAAAGCGACTGTTGGGTTATCATACACCAAAAGGTCTTCGATTTGACAGCCCTGATAAAAGACCGGCTAGATCATTGGAATACGGTGGGTTTAGCAATCACTTCGCTTACTCTTAGTTCAAGTCAAAGATCTTTTAGAATATGGACTACCTGGTGGCCCATGCGGGCAAAGATCTGTCGCATATGTTTCACGAGAATGGCGAACCAAAGACAGAAATCTCCTCGAGAAGTGGCAAGCCACGTGTCCTCTTTCCACCCATTCTAGAGGTGGCTATGAGTGCATTTTCCAAGACACCCGGAGCCATCTGGAGCCAGGATCCTTTCTATCATGTGGGAATGACCACAAGAAGATCTCGCCTGATTAGGATCATCAATGCCCTGACAGCCCACTCGCAGTATATGACAGTGTGCGATGAGGACACCATCTACGATATACAACAGAAGTACAAGGAACGCTACAATCATCATGCTGGCAGCTATGAATGGCGCAAGTTCTCCTTTAGTGTAAGTTGAGGTCGCCATTTGGGATGGACTTATTAATTTTAGAGCATCTTAGGGCAAGATGTGTGGTCTATTGAACCTGAATGCCACCTTGGATGAGAATGGTCTGACATCGGATGAGAATAGCTCCATTGAATTGCCGCCACCTTCCCTTTGGCTCTACTATACAGATGATATAACAATTGCTTGAATGTTGATTGCTTTTTGGGTTCCAAAGTTGGCAAAATTAAACGAAGTTTGTCTGTGTTTAAAATAAACTTCCTCCCAATGTCATGGTCGAGCTAGTTGCAGTGCCTTATTGCCTCCTGATGGTAATTTATGCGGGCTCCGCTGGAGCTGTGAACTCGTGTATGACGCTGACTGACTGCAGCTGCCCCTTGTGGCACCAACACTCGCCGAACTAGCTAAATGATGTTGGCACGCGGCAGCTTTAGACTTTGAGCCCTTCCCTACTTACCAAGGGGTGTTGCTTACTCAACTGTTAATTTAGGTTTTTGTGAGCTATGCCAATGTCGGGCCTCAGATCTCGCGAGAATTCTCTCGATATATATATTCTATAGAAGTGACGCCCACTTTGACTCGTATGCCAGGTTAAGACTCCCCGCTTGCTGGAGCTTATCTTTAAAGCATAAATTAAATTAATTTCAACAAATATAAAAACACATTTTAATTGCAAACCAGTTTTGAAAGCACCATAAATGGTTCGCTCTAGGTTCTTGATTCCACATTAAACAAGCAAGCCAAGTGTGACAAAGAATTGGTGTAGGATTTTTGACAAGAACCAGAGGCTTGTCATAAGCCAGTTACATTTTTGATTTCTGACCTGCAAAAGCATCTAATATTTCATCAATTTGCGCAAGATTTAGTGGTATCTTTTCTTTTTCTTGCATCTCATCTTAAGTAAAACAAACACAAAGTTGTGAAATACTTCAAACCGGAGAATGACTCACAATTTCTTGTTTCTCCATCGTCTTCTTCGCAACTGTGGAGCCTGTGGGAAAAGGAGCAGGTTTCAGTCAGATGATCAGACAAAGGTAGCCAATAGATACCTAAATATGGCAAATACTCACAGTCTCGCTTCTCCTCTCTCTCTCTCTATCTCTCTTTGTAGTTTAAGGGTTTTCAGTGGGGGAGTGTGCGAGCGGGGGGGGAGGGGGAACAGGCCCACAACGATGTGGGAGAATTGCGTAGAATAACCGTTGCACTGGCCAGCCAATAAACAAGTGATTTGGCTCCACCAAAAACAGGTTTTTGGCATGCCTTCGAATTCGAGTTTGTTGTCTAAGTCATTTGTTTGGCATGAGTTCATTGCCTGCACTTTCAGACAAATGCCCCCCACCCCACTCAAGCATTTGACTATTAAACGAAACTACGCATACAGTCATAACATATCTACACATATATGAACAACAAAATCGACTGGCAAATATTGTCAAATTGAGCAGAGAAATCCGCTTATTTGGTGTTATTCATTGAATGTTGAACTTAAGTTGGAAAAAAATGACAAATAAATATTTGAAGATTACGTAGCAAATTTATATAGTAATTATAGTTATTTTGAAACATATCTAATTTTGCAATTTATATACTTCTTTAGTCTTTAAAGACTCTTGTCTAGCTTCTAGGCAAATGCATCTATTGTAGTTTTTGTAATTAGTTCGAATTTTCAAGTGTTTGTAATTTTTAAAAGAATAAATCATACCTATAGCTATTTATAAAAATATAGTCCCTATTATTAATTTTATCAGCACTTACCAATAATTTTTAGATGATTTTAATAACATTCTGATAGCTGATAAAATCATTTAATACAAGAAAAAAACATATTAATAGAAATTAAGAATATTGATTGCAATTTGTCTTTGATCTCAGCTTCTGTATAAAATATTGTCATGATCAATGCGTGTTTTAAACATTAATTTGTTCGCTCATAAGATTTTTAAATTCCTTTCTGCCTAAATCACTGTAATGAATCCTATGAACCTCTTCAGGGTCACTAATTGTGCACACCATCTCCTAATTCTACTACATTTATGGCTACTCCATGCCAAGTTCAATCCTGTCCAGCTTCAAGGCAAACTCTAGCTGTCTGCAGCTGTGGATATTTCATCTCGTATATAAAGGAATTCCTCATCAGCCTTCTCACAATTAGTAGGCAGATTGCTCAAGGCCATGACCCAAACTGTAACTGTGAACATTCCACAATTCTGCAAACTATTTTAATAGTTGCAACTTTAACGGTGCTTGGACATGAATGTGACAACTCTTGGCACCAACAAAAAGAGAGATGGAGAGAGAGAAGAAAGAGAGATGGAGAGAGAGAAGAAAGAGAGATGGAGAGCATGAGGGAGACAAGTACATAAATTGCCCTCTTCATGGTAGCAGCATTCCTTTGGCAACAACAACAACAACTCAGCACCCACAACCAGCTAACCCACTTGAGTGGAGTATCATCCACATCCACACCATGACCCATTCTCACAGTCTGAGCTATGCGTAGACGATGAATCTAAATCTAAATTCCATTCCCAAAGCCAAGGCGGATGTCGAGCATTCTTTGGTGAATTCTCAGCGAACTAATTTAGCCAGGCATAAAATGTTTTCTATGACTTTTCGACGGGATTAAAAATAGAAAGCGAGTCCAAAAAATAGTATTATGCCTGAAGGTCAAACGTTTCGTTGGTGTTTTTTTGGCCCCCGAAAAGGAAGTTCTCCCACACCCCAATGGAGCAATATCCGTTATGGTGTTGAGTCTCAGTTTCCATTTCTCCGCCCCATTAAAAGCGGCGAATTGCATTTGGCATACGAAATCATCATTATGTATTTGGCATTCCACACCAGAGAGTCAGGTAAATTAAATAATAAATAAAAATTGGTAAAAAAAAAAAAAAAAAACCCCAACAACCCATGTGACAATAAATAGCGGAACCAAATTAGGAAGTGGCCACGCCACAAAACAAAATTCTCAACCTGCCTTATTCGGAAGCCACAGTGGACAGTGGACTGGCCACCGACCAGTGGCCAGTGGCGACATAAATATTATTGGCATTGTCATGGGCATATTAAGTACAACGTAACTTGGGGGCCATTTGCTGCTTGACCGATTTCCAGAGGCTTGAATTACAGAATCTTCCAGGCTGAACACAAAAAAACGGATACTTTATACCTTGTCAACATCCTGAAAAGTATCTTCATGTATCTAGAAAAAAACTAACAAAAGGAATTTGACCTGAGATGGTTGGCAACAAGGTTTTATCTTCTAAAAAATAAATCGAAATAAATTTAAGTTTAATTTTCATAGCAATCACAGTAAATATAACTCTAAAACCTTTACAAAATTGAGTTCAAAAGGTGATTGAATAACCTGATTATTCAATTATCTATTACCTTGTTAGATAAGTGAAAGACATATGGTTTTGGCATCAAGCTGATCTTTAAATATATCTCCAATCTATAATTATATAATTCCTAAAGTCGAACCCTTTTCTTCTTTATAAATAATAAAATAAATTTGCCTTGTAAATTCGCTTGAATTGGTTTTTTTCACAAAAGAAGTGTGAAAATCAATTTGGAATTTTGAAAACTTCATCAGCATACAACAGAGAATGAATAGAAGGGAAGGGAATGGGATGGAGTCTTTCGATTTGCTCATCACACGATTGATCGATTGATATGCAACTTTTGCTTTAAAGCCCCCAAGTGATTTTCATAAATTATTCAAAGCTTAACTGCTTCCGTTTTGGGTGAGTGTCTGTCACCCATTCCCACCCTCCCCCTCCCCCCCTCTCTCTTTCTCTTTCTTTCTTCTATTCTCGCCAGTCTCTGTCTGATTGACAAGCTTCAATTCTTGAATTGGCCGCAAACAGAACGAGGTCTTCTCTGTCTCTCTCTCTCTCTTCTTTCCCCCCCTCTCTCTCTCTCTCTCTCTCTGTCTCCTTATGTTTACTGCACTTTCTTGTGGTTTTTGCAGCTGTTTGTATAAATTTCCAACAACAATTTCGAGTTTATTTTACATTTTATTGTATAATTTTCGGATGTGGTTACCTGAGGCCCGAGCGGCAAAAGTTGCCACTCAGTTTGTGTTGCTGTGGCATAAATTAACGCGTGCAACTAAATAAAAATAAATAAATTTTATATTTACATTCATTCCAGTCACTCAGAGTCCAAAAGGTTCTCTGGGCCGCTCTCTGCGTTCGGCCTGAGTGACTTCAAGGTATGTCAGATCCGGAGACAATGGGGCGGTTTTGCTTCACAGCCCCAGCCAGCGACAGAGAGAGAGAGGAGAGTGGGGGAGAGTCAGGGGAGTGGCGAGTAGCCACATCATTCTATGCAAATTTAATGGCCCCGCAAAAGGGTTAAGGCTCAAAAGGTTGCCATTAATTGATATTAACACAATATTTGTTGGGTTTGTCGTTCCCGTAATTACTTGGCAAACCTTTTTACAAACGAAAAAGCATTTCCCTACGACTTTTTCCCATGCAAATCGTCCGGTTCAACGAAATCAATTAAAAGTGAACACGTGACCCATCCAACAACCCACATTTATGTCCTTGCATAAACTACTACTCTTGTTTTTGTTGTGCGTGTTGTGGACTTCCTGTCCCCCGAGAGCCGTTAGTTGGCCTTGTGCTTCCTGCAAAGAGCGTGGGATCGAAAAACTTTACAAAATATTCATATTCTCAGACTTAACTCTTAAGTTCTATTGATTTATATCGTGATCTGCGGGCTTCAATTGATTTTGAAACGATAATCTCCTTGTGGTTTGACGGTGGTTGAAGGGTTTTTGGCGCAAATTAAATTCTTTGAAATTGGCTTTGATTTACGGCCGAGGCAAGTGTCTGCTGCGAGGGAAGTTAAGTCGATTTCACAATTTACGAGTGTAAATTGAAATATACAAAAAGTTGGCTTGGGAAATATTTTTTAATGATCTGAGGATTTAAGTGGATTAGATGCTTAGGGTGGATTTTGGGGATGCTGGCAGATAGAGAGGAATTTCATGCTTCTTTTAAATAAGCAAACTTCGTGTCATTGTTTTTGGACAAGTTTTAATAAGTGTGTCTTGGACAATTATACTGATGTTTAAAAAATAAAATCGAAACCATCATTTATTATTAAACCATCTTCGAAAAGAGTTGGACTCGTTCAACTTGTTTTCCATCCAAACCCGCTTCACTTTCTAACATGATTAGTTGGCATTTATCAACTCTTCTCTTTACCATTCGTTCTTTAGTTTTTGTACCCTATACTTCCATTGAGGAAAGGGTATATTAGAGACTTATTAGCACTAACTTGGAAGTCAAAACACACCCGCACTTTTTAAACTGTGAGATCATTTATCCTAAAGCTATCCTAGTTTATTCCATTTTGATACAATCTGGGAGAAATCTAAATAGGAGCATTTTGTCCCAAAGAAAGCATGAAAAGATTAATGACCGCTAGGTGCCGACAGTGTGAAAATGTACTCATACTACTTTGTATATCATGTAAAAAACTAAGTTAATTTTTTTGCGTTGCTAAAGGATATTCCGTAGTCTATGCTTTTTCACTCAAAATACATTGGTTTCTTCTGGTTTCTACTATTCTTCCTTCATTCGTTGAGTAATGAGCGCTTTTTCAAGTTGATAATTACGATGAAACGGCAGAAAAGACGTAAAAAAGGGGAGGAGTTGAGGAGGAGACGAGTCCGCAGACCAACTACATACAGCTCATTTGGTTGCAATGATGAGGCAAACTTGAATCAGAAGCTTAGGTAAAATATTTGTTTACAAAGGAAAATAAACCAGTAGCAATAGTAACCGATTTCATAAATAAACCTTCGGGCCAGGGTCCACCCGAAAAAAAAAACATTGCGCTGGAAATTCTGACAGTAGCGTGGGAACACCGTGGCCCAAAGAGTAGGACTGATGTAACACATGTAATGCTGAGGAGCCGGAGGGTGGGTGCTTGGAGGTGAGTTCTCATTGTAAGTTCTTCATCGAATTCCCATTGACTTATTAAATACAATGAGCTAGTGTAATTTTAAGCTCACTTTTGCGAATCAATTAAATCGAATTAAATATTAAACTTAAGACAAATCAATTTTAAATGCAAATTTTTAAAAGCGCATAAAAAATATGAGAAATTAACGGTAGTGTTTCGCCTTTAAAAAATTTCAAGATCTATTGGCATGTAATTGATCAAAGATATTATAATTATAAATGTTTTAAAAAAATTTATTAGGACTTTGAAATGTAAATGTTCGTTAGCTTTTAAAAACAAATTTTTAATATATTGTCTACAAAATATAATACAACATTTTTACAACAATTTTTACTGATATCAAAAATTATAATATGTAAGTGTTTGATGGTTTTAAAGTAAATGGAAACATATTAAAACTGTTTCTAATATTTTCTTAGAATATTATAGTGGGGAGGATCCTCTGCTATTTCTACAAGTCTAACTCCAGCTTTACCTCTATAAATTCTACTAAAATGGTAAATACCATTTAATTGATCCAGAAATGAATATTTTAAAAATTCTAAAAAGAAAAAATTTAACTGAATGAGTTTTTAATTAATTAATAATTGTTACACTATCTAAGCATGGGGGATAGATTTATGACGGGAAATTAATTTGAAATAAACACTAGAAACATGCAAATATTCATAGCTTTTTGTACCCTTGGACACTACCCTGCTGCTTCCCTTCACCCCCCTTTTAACACACACACTCTTGCTTTCATGTCAACTAACCATTATAATTATCGCTGGCATATTTCCTCTCTGTCTATTTTCTTTCCCCCTCTCTCTCTCTCTGTCACTAGTTCTCTTCCTCGGTCTCTTGTTAGACCTTCTTTTTATTACATTTAATGCCACAAAGGAATTTGAAAAGCGGGTATAGCCAAGTAGAAACTTTAACATAGTCAGGCCGGCCAAGTAGAACTCGGTTTGGTTCGGTTCGGTTTAGGTATGGGTTTGGTTTTGAGTTTGAGTTTGGGTTGGATGCGGCACGGATGCGCATCGATGACTTTCATGGATCAGTTGGAGCTCCAAAGCTGAGGCATGTTTTGTTGTTGTTGTTGTTGCTGCTGAAGTCATTACCGGCATGACAAGCACAAAAATGCGCAGACGCAGACTGCAAAAAGAGAAACAAAGTTGCATTTATTTAGTGGCATAGGGCCAGTCGCTGTCCTAAGATCTACTTACATAGTTAGTTACTATAACTAAGCATCTACCTAACCATATCGATTAGTGGACAGTGAACTTGAATGAACTTCCCCCCATCTTAGTATTGTGCAGCAATGATGAACACGTGTCACTTGGCTGCCAAGTTGATTTCCATATCCATTATCCATTCCAGAGGGCAATGTCCAGACTTTCATGTAGAATAGACAAAGAAGGTGCAACGAAGCATATCCCTCTGACCAAAAGACTCTAGAATAGTAGTCGGGAGCTACTAATTTGATTTAATTTTAGATAAAAAAGAAGAAACTTAGAATACAATTTGATATTTTAGTTATTAGGCAATGCAGCCACACTTTTTTCGTTTCCTAGAAATAGTGTAGGACTGTTAAGGGTAAACGTTTTTTTTATTCTAATTCTGTTTTTTATTTTGTATATTTCTATCCATTTCTTCACCTGAAGATGTCTCAAATTAGCCACTTTTAAATCGAATCCAAAATGTGCTAGAGACTAGTTAAGGGTAAAACAGTTTTTATTTATTCTAATTTCTGTTTTCTCTTTTATTTTGTATATTTCTATCCTCATTTCTTCCACCTGAAAGATGTTTCCTCATAAATTGCAGCCACACTTTCTTAAATCGAATCTCAAAGTGAACTACATTTGATCACACCCAATCTTAACTGATTTACCAATCTCAATAACTACCCCAATCTCATTTTCATTCACAATTTGTGCCAAGTCAATGAACATCAGCTTGTTCAATCTCATAATCCAATTAACTTGACCCACGGGTATAAAGTTTAAGATTTTTTGGAATTTAGCTGGCATCTGGATTTATGATACAACACTTCTCTTACCCCTTTTTCCCCTTCGTTGTTGTTGTTGGTATTTATGAAAAATGTGCAAAATGTGTTGACTTCCGTTGTTGATGCAGGATGAGTTACTCCTGCTATCGGATTTCATGCCTTTTCGGGCTCCCTGAAATCGAGGCCCAGCAGCCAGTCGCAGTCCAGCAACCGCAAAGTGGAAACGGAAGTGTCACCGTCGACGCCGCCGACATAATGGATCTCTAGACAGGTAGATTCTCGGCGTCTTCTATTAGTAAATGACCTTTAAGACTCCTTCTTCTTGTTCTTTTTTTTTACTTTTTTCGGTTGGCACAGAAACCAAAGCAATGCTCCAACTACTGGCAACAACAACTTCAAGTTCACTTCAACCAGTTCCATTGTATTTTGTTGAAGCTGCTCCTAGTCCAGTGATCATTTAGCAGCAGCAGCACAAAAAGGTAGCCTATGAATGGCAAATGACAGTGGTGAAGCAAAGCCGAGAAATAGCAATTACATGTCCAACAACAGAGCAGCCAGAGCAGCTGCCCAGTTGTTAAACTAAGCAGGAGTAAGATCAGGGCAAGAGAAAGGGGGTTTGGGACGGGGGGTTCGAATCAATGGAGGGCGGAGTCAGCTCTCGTCACGTATTGGGAGGTAACATACATGGGCATACTTAAGGGGCATTAAGTGTGCTTTATCATCAGGGGCCAGTGAATACTGTAGAGAAACAGATACGATACGGTCATGTTATGACAAGGATGAGCAGGTTCCAGTTTTCCATTTCAGTGATGCTCTCCACTGTGAAGCAGGTGGATTAGAAATATTTGTAAAGAGCACTAACCTGGGGCTTTACTCTACCCCCAAAGGTATGCAATAGACTACAAATTGAAGTGTATTTTGATGATATGCTGTGAAGAAACAAGGAAATTATTTTTCTTTCTTTATATTTGTGATCTTATATTACATATGTTTCATATCTCCCTCTCATAAAGCAACTATATACGATCGAATTGCTTTCCTTTTGACATTTTTAATCCCTTATGGATCACTATAATCCATTCCTATTGCACCATATAATCGAATTGGTTTATTTCTCTTCACTTTGATGACTTCAGCTCTTTTGTTTATAATTTGAAAGTACTCAAACTCTAGTAGTTGATTGGCACAAGTGATTTCTAGAAGATGTACAGATGATTTGTGGCTCTTCAAACGATTTGATGCAATTCTGATTGAAGTTTTCCAATGTAGTTTGCATTCGTATGTAGCTTCGAATCAACCGCTTGCAGATCATTAAGACACCAGACCAAACACCAGAGTCATCTGCGCACATCCGTAGAAGTACGAGTATAGTATGTAGAAGGACATCTGATCGCTTTTTGTCGCATTGAAACCACAGACAGATAAGGCCAGCCAGCGAATGAGTGAGTGAGTGAACGAACGACGAAGCAAAACCAAAGCAGAACCCAGAGAGATGAAAGTGCAGACAAAAAGAGTGCAGGGTCCCCCACCTAAAAAAAGAAAACAACAACAAAATGAGCAAAAAGCAAAAAAAAAGTCGTCTTTGCGGCTGGAGTTGCAGTTGAAGTTGGTGGCTTCCTGCAGCTTACGACGTGTAGAACTAATTGTTGTCCAAGAGGAGTAGGGAGTGCGGAGGGAGGGGGGGAGCTAGTCGGTTGCAGTGCAATTGGCTGCACTGAACGCCTGCCTTGTGACAGACATAAATCAGTTTTGTTTTAGTAATCGTCGCAGCAAGAAGTCAGAGTCAAATAGTGTCGGGATACGGAATACGGGATACAGATTTGAGATTCAAGTTTTTGGTGTCAAGCCTAAATGAAATTTTAACAACTTGAGTGGTCTTTTTTTTCTCTCTCTATCTCTCTCGGAGATTACGTAATGAACGATCGTGTGGCAAGCTCCTTAAATGGTATATCTCTCTCTCTCTCTCTCTCGGGGGGATGTTTCGAGGCATGTGAAATGAGTTAATTAGTTAACGTGTCGTGTGCTTTGGGGAATTTTGCTGTGCGTTGTCCAAAAAAGGAATATTCTAAAAAAAAAAAGAACAAAAAAATTAGCAACATTTAGTTAATGCACATAAATTGAGAATTCGAGATTCGAGAATTCGAGAATTGAAAATTGGCGGAGATTCGACAGACACTCCAAATTGGGCAAGGCGTTCGTGTGCCGCGTGGGTCGATCTAACAAATAGACAAACAGACATTCAGATAGACAAATAAACGACAAGTTTAACTAACACTAAGATTTTTGTGCTTTGTTGTGTGTTTGCTTTGTTGGTTAATGAGAGACCAACCATATTTGGTCAGATTGAAGTCGAACTTGATTATGCTCAAGATGCCAGCCAGTGCCAGTGCTGCCTCCGGTCACACGACCACCACCAGCAACAACAACAACACCACGATTAAAACCAATATGAATATCGGGTTATGCAACTCAATCGCCCATCTAAGCGATTCAAGGACCAATCTCACTGTCAACACGCCCACCACATGTCAGCGTTTAAGGTAAGCTATTTTACAGCTCTTCTTCTACATCTGCAGGGCAACAAGTTTATTTATTATATATAGTATGATATCTGTGGAAAAAACTGTTCGCCGTTTGCCGAATTCACATTTGAAATCATGCCAGAAGCGTGGGCAATCACTCACATCGTATAATGTATGTGATAAACACGATAACTAATTGCTATTTATGTGAATTTAACGTGCCACATTAGAAGGGAACCCAAAAAATATCTCAGAAGCATGATCACCATTTCGGAAAGTGTTATTAACTTTACATTGATGAGCAGCATATTGAAACGAAAGAGAAATCAAATTGCGTGACTATAAAAACGTATGGGAAAAGTTACCAACAAACTTTATGCATAAGTAATTCGAATTTGCCATTATCTATTTATAATTTCAGTTTTTGAGCAATTTTTTGAAAATGTATTACGTATTTGTGAGTTTGATCAATATCGTACTAATAAAAACCAAATATATTCTCAAAAAAAAAACCAATTGAAAATGTACAAAACAAGTTCAAAATATATCAGATTTATTTATTACTTAATGACCCAGCAAACTTCGTTCCGCCTTTGCATCTAAAATTTTTTCTAAAAAAATATAAAATATAAATTTTTTCTTTGACAATATTTTAAAGGCATGTTGTATTTGCTTTCTTTTGTTTGTTTTGTGCCTAAAATATAAATATCATTTCTTCTTCAGAGAATTCTAAACAAAGTTATTAAAGACATTAGTAATTTATCTTTTACCTTGTCAAAATCAATAAAGAAACAAGCAAGGGAACTCACCCACAAACAAACATTGATTTTTATATTTGAAGACATAGAAGTAGATTTATATAATACATTACTAAATCCACTGCTCACATTTTTTATTAGAACTATTATTACAAAATTTGTGCAGAAAACATCCTTAAAATTGTATATAAAATTGTAAGAAAGTTTATTTACTTTGCATACACACATAAGAACTTCTCGTCTGAAAGTAACTTAATGGTATTCAATGTAGAAAACTATTTTAGAATATGCGAATAATAAATTTCTCATATTAGAACAAATTTCTCTTGATTTAAGCCAAAAAGTGACTTGAAATCAATGTTGTATTGTTCTGAAAACAATAAATACAATTAGGTATTCTTATAATAGTTATGGGAACCTTTCCTATAAGCGGACAACTCTTTTCCATTGAACTTACTAATTGTTAATACATTTCCATTTTGTTCTTCTTTTCATTGCTTAGCGAAATGTTTCGTCGTTCAATTGCCAGCAGCACACAATCCAGTTCCCGGGAGAATACCTACGAAGAGGTGAGTCAAATGTGATCCTAATTATAATTGGGTTGAAACTGGAAAATAACTAATGAAGTGTCTATTGTGAGCAGAATATTACAAATGCATAGATCAATCGACCCTTTCAGAGTCTTTGGGAATGCATTTAATTAATCAAAATGAAATGCCATTTCAAGAAGCGAGACGAATTTCGTTGGAATGCCTTCGTTTCCTTAACCCCGATGGCAATTGGATCGAATTACAAATTCATATTTTTGTTTCGAAACTTATAATAGAAATCTTTTAGCAAGGGAATAACAATTGATGGCAAACTATTTGTAAACAGAAGAGGGGGGACAAACTGTAGACAAGGGTGTCTACTATCTATATAGCTCGATCTATATATGTATCTGCATATGTATGTAAGTGAGTGAGTGCCACGGCATGTAATCCGAGTCGCAAAGGCGAATGCAGGCCAGAAGCCTGCGAAGACAGCGCCTTGAATTCAATTCGTACCATAAACAACATTCCTTTTTCGACTGCTGATGCCGATCTCAAGTAGACCAGCTGCTGTCTATCTCTAAGAAGATGCTGAAGACGCGCAGGACCAACGCATAGCATCCTTATCCGCAAAAGGCGGCATTCGAGCAGGCATTGACCTGCTTTCTGGTATGCCAGCAAACCAGAAAAACATCTGTCTCTCAGTTGAGGGATCGTTAAGGATATGTATTGATGTGTTTTCTCTGTCTCTCTCTCTGTCTCTTTGTTATTACAGGCGTCCTTTTTTTGTTTCGTTGGGTTTGGCGCGCTTGCTGTACGACGTAAATGTCGATTTGCCTGAGCCTTAAACATGATGGAGCCCGCACAGGTTTTTATTTTCGAAAAACATCTGCCCTTACCTTACCTTACTCGGTGTTTTTAATGGTTTGTTAGGATGTTGGGCAAGTCCTTGCTTGCATTAATTGAAAACAATTTTCTTTTCTGATGGCGGCAAGGTGATAAACAGGTTCCTGACATTGGAATTTATCACAAAATGGAAAAGGTTTACGCACTATTTCCGGAAAGGGAATGTCGTTTAATTTCCTTCAAAAGAATTTCACATTTATTACAATGAAATGTTTTTTGATATTTTGTACATTTGTTGTGCAAAGATTTAATTTTTGTCGGTGATTTTTTCTTAAAGATTATCACTTGCATATACTTGAACTACTTAGTTCTTGCTGTAGATACTAGGCAACCGCAGATGAGGCAAATGTATCTTATAGATACAGATACAAAGACATGTGTATAACGCATAAAAATGGCAAATTACCATGCTTGAATGCATCTCTCAGATGAGTGTGGCTCGAGCTTTACGATTTGATTTCATTTTGTGACCGCAAATGAAGTTGGAAATATATATGTATATTCCCTCCTAATGGTATCGCATCTCATCACAAGTTGAGCGTGTGGCAGGCAGACGGCGCTGCTTATTTTTCTGATCTCTAATGGCCATCGGCATCAGCATCGGAGTATCATGATCGTCATCATCATCATCATTATAATTTTCTTCATTATTGACAGTTGGTCTCACATTGCAATTAGTTGTGGGCAAGTGAGACAGTTGGAAGTTAGTGAACCCAAACGCCCTGAACTCAACTCCGGCTAATCTCTAGTGTGGAAAGTGCAAGTACAAATCAAACATTTCTCTCTGTCTCCGTCTCTGTCTCCGTCTCTGTCTCTGTGTCTGTCTATTTTGTTTTCTGTTTTTGTTTGCCTCACTTCTTTTATTGCAGCTACCCCTGGTTAATCAGAAATCAAATATTTTTTTGTTCTGGATTTTATAGTCATCTATATAGTAGTAGTATCTGGCAGTTGCAGTTCATTCCCCTGGTCTGGGGGCAAAGTGGATTGATTGGGCTCAAATATTTGACATGCCTCGAAAACAGCTAACTGAAGAGTCTCATTGGGGGAATCGAGGGATTGATAACCCCTAAGCAGGCCACTTGTTGGGGGCCTCATAAATCACAAGTGATGTGCAGTTCAATGGGAGAATACTTTTAATATATTCATACTTAATTGTTTGATTTACAGCTGAGAAAGTGCTTTGTTGTTAGAAGTTAATTGGTCGAAACTCATATTCACTATAAATCTTTGTGCTTAAAGTGTACTTCATTTAGCAGAATTGGATATCAAGATGAAGGATTTTGAAGTGATGACTCAGATCCATATCCATTTCACTACTATGCAGATAAGATATAAGGAAAATAGATAACAGTAAATAGTATCTAATGGATGCATATATATATAAAGTCAAATCGAATTAACGATACATTTTAAGTTAAATATTTTCTCAAACCTTTGGTATTAGCCGACGCTTAGTCAATCCTTTGAAAAATTCAACATTTATACTGGTCATACAAAAATAGTTTAAGATTTATTCAGTGAAAATAATATTTTTTCATTATACTTTCTTTAATATTTAGGTAGATTTTTCCAATTATTCTTATCGTTTTAATATTAAGGTAGATTTAGAAATTTAAACAAAAGAGCGACTGATCTTTAAAGTTCGCGTTTTCATAACTTTTTAACAATCAATAAAACTATCATAATCTCATAATTGAAACAAAATATTAGAGTACAGATACAGATACTACAAATTCTAAAAAATATTGACCTTATTCACACAGGAATCTTATTCATTATGTAGAAAAATTAATTTTTAAAAGTAACATTCAGTTGGAAAACAATTTGTGCAGAGGTATACAAAATAATATGGTTAGTTTTTGGGTGTGGCAGAATCACTTATCTAATATGTAATTGAGTATGTACTCCCTCACATTTACAGGGCTCCTCCCACTGTTCCCCAACTGTCTCATTTCACTGATTCGAATGAATGCCACCCTCGAATAACTATCTAATTTCGTCAAGTAACCGAAAGTATAATGTGAGAATTGTCTAAGTGATAGAAATACTATCTTGACCCCATTGAAATGCCAAACAGTTACTGTCCCCACCCAGCCACCTATCTTCCCCCCTTTTTAGAGAGATGTTTGCCATGTAATTATTAAAGGCACCCAAATGGGTCGCTTTGGATTGGATCGGATCGGGATCGTGTGTGTGTCAGTTCGTTTGCAGCTTTGTAGTGCAGCACGTACAATAAATTAGTGACATTATAAAAAAATTAAAACGTGAGCTCTTCTATATCTTAGCCATATGTATATATATATTTTTTTTGAACAATAATAAGCAGCTTTGTTCAAAAAGTATTCAGAGGATGGGGGTGGAGTCAAGAGCCGCAAATTCACAACACAAACAACGTGACAGAAGGCAGAAGACTGTAGACGAGGAAGGGCCAGCTATGTATGTATTTGGGGTTTCTCTTGGAGCTCAAACTGGTGAGGAGGGAGGGGCCTGGGGTCCGGCGGATTTGTTTGGTTTTGCTTTATGCGTTTTATGTTTTATAGGCCTGCGGTTCTCTCATTAGCATGCCGGGCACGACAAACTTATAATTTTCAACTCTTCTACTTCACTCTTTTCTCTTCTTCTAAATGAACGTATGAATGGATGGATAGATGGATGGAAGGTTCGTTATTCGGTAGAGGACAACGCACAATTGCCGGCTGGCAGCACGCACAACGTTTTAAAACATTTAAACTCTGGGATTTTGAAACAATTAAAAAAAAAAGAGGAGAAAAACAAAGTCGACAGCGGCAACCTGCCTAAAGATCCCACGCTTTTTGAATTTGATCGCGGGAATTGTTGAGCTGAGACATTTAAATATAATTCTACTATACAATACTTGGCAAAAGGGTATATTGATTTCGGTCAAACTTGCAGCTCACTGAAAGTCACTTCTTCAAGTATTTAAAATCCATCGAAAAAGGTTTTAAGAGCTTCCATTTAGATACTTGAAAAATATATCTTAAATGGAATGAATCAGAAATAAAGTCATTTATTTTGATTGATAATCTAACTTTGCCAAAAAGAGGGATAAAACGGATGACCATACAAAATAATTTACCTTCTGAGGCTGATTGTTCAAATTCTTTTTACTAAAGGGTACTAACTCTTCGACCTTATCGAATTTAGCTTAACCCTTAGCTGGTTTTCAGCTTCTCCTCTTCAACTTACTTCTTTCCCCCTCGGTCCAGCCCACACATTAGATGATTTGTATAAATTTTGTTCAAATTTATATGCGAAAATTGCATTTTAAATGAGGCCCAACAGAAAAATGTTCATTCATTCATTAAAGTAAAAATTTTGCTTAACTTTTATCTCTTTCTCTGCTGAATACATATATTATAATCAGCGGAAATCAAATACAAAACGCAGAGAAAAGAGAAGATAGAAACCAAATGAAATCTACTACCTGCCCATCCAGACTCTGGTGAATGAACTGCGAACTGTGACTGAAACCGAAATTGAAACCTGGAGTTGGGTTTTTACCAGAGAGAAGAGGTCAGTGTCAAAGTGAAAATCTCATTTGGACATTAGCAGCTTTTTAGTTGGAATTAGTTTGGTCCCGGCACTTGACTTTATCTTTATCTTTGGAAACACACACACAGCAGGTGAAGAGAGACGTAGAACCCATCGGGAAAGCCCAAATTGAGATACATACTCGTGCAGATGCAACTGGGTAAATCCTGTGGCATGTGGCCACGGTCGCACAGCAGGTTCTTGCCATTTGCCAAACTGTAAGATACATTTAACCCGCATCTCTCCGTATTTTAGTGCTAAACTTTCCCTCAGCGAAACATATCAAAACAACAAAAATAAAGATGAAAACAAAAACTTCACAGCATTTCCTCATTAGCTTGGTTATTTTTTGTTATTTTGACTTGGGCCTAATGATAATTAAATCAACGTTGCATGACTAAAACTTCATCAAAACTAAGACGAGACATCATCTTCAAACTGAAAGTGAATTGAAATGAGCAAAAGTTGACAGTTGGCAGACAGAACACTCTGGGGAGCATAACTGTTTGGAATCGACAACAGAATACCCTGTAAACTAAATTATAAAATAGGAGAAAACACAACATGAAATTCTCTGCAATATTTAGTCATAAGAATCTTCTTCTTTATTTAGATGAAATAGAATTCTTAAACAATTTAGTTAAATATAGCTATTGTCTTTTAGTTCGTAAATCTTCGTAAAGTATATAAAATAATATAATAATAATATATGTAATATATTGTTGTATGAATTTGGTGAAAATTTAATGGTTAAATCAGTAGTTACCAAACTTTTATAGTTTTCGTGGTCATCCTTCTCTGGTGCCTTTTCTAAATAAATATGTATACCTCTGTTGAGTATTCCATGGATCCCTAGGCCACTATGGGAATTGCTGGATTAAATAATCAATTTAATTCTTAATATTAGACAAGTCAACTTAATTATAACTTCTGCCTTGAAACGAATATATCCAAAATTGTTACTCACATCAATGTTTAATATATCTATGATTTTAGATTAAATAAATACTGTATTTTAGAAACGTTTAAGGCCTAATCTACCCTACAGTTTCCAGAGTATAAAAAGACCCTGGCCTAAACTTTAAATAATTTCCCTAAAAAAAGACAAAAAAAAAAAACAAAACTCTTAACTATCCAATGCCTTTGTGTTGGCTTTATCAGGCCCATTTATGTGCCAAATCTGTCAAGAGAAAGTGTTGCAAAAAACAATCTACAGAAAAAGTAGTAAAAGCACTACAGACACACTACTATGTGTTGATTGTTGTTGTTGTTGTTGTTTGGTTTTGTTTAGTTTTTTTTTTTTTTTTGTTGTTGATGTTTGCCTCGCTCAAGCATTTCGAATCGGTTTGATGGTGATGGAGCTGCATTTTCCCACACTCCAGTGAGTTGGACGTGTTGCACTGAATTATTGTTTTTTGTGGGTTTCCATTTCAAGCTGCTGCTGCCTACTTGGATACATACTCAAATGAGTGTGTGTCTGTTCATGTTTTATGTGTAATTCTATTGCACTGAGTCATGGACTATTAGTCAATTGCGTGTTACAAGAATTTCGGGTCTCCTTTTTGAGTCACCGATCAGCGAAGCGTTTCTAGTTCCATTTCTCTTTAATTAATGTCACTTGTATGGGTTAATTATGGGGTCTAGTTCTCAATTTTCTTTGGTAATGCACCTGTTTCCGTTTGCATAAGACTTTCATCTAACAAGATGGCTAAGTAAACGAACCGCAAGAATTCCTCGGGGCGCTAATTCTAATGAACTTAACCTAGAAGAGAGAGCAGCGTGTGGCAGGTGTTTACTTAGATCCCATAAACAAAGTTCATTTGAATACAAATGAGATGGAAAGAATTCAAGTCATTTAGGTTACATAAATTCTTTTGTTCAAATTACCTTAAAGCTTGACGAGAATTCGTTTTCTGAATATAATAGATCATTTTATTTTTTAAAAAGTCAAATGAACTCCCATCAAATTGCATAACAAAGTGATTAAATTTTACATACTTGGAGTCTCCGATAATATAGATAAAACTTCACATATTACTGTTTTTCAAACTCTTGAGTTTAGAAAAGTTTTCCAACCATTTTTCAAATCTGTGATCCCCAATTATTCTGTAATAATAAAACTATCTAAATTAAATGGAAAACAAATTTTCTTTAATTATTTAAACACTTCACCATCTTGTTAGTTTAGCATCGTCTTTTCTTTGCCACATTATCACTTGAATTTTCCGAGTTTTCCAAGAACTGTACCTTTTTAGCATAACTAATTGTCGGACCTTTCCTCGTGTGTCCGTGTGCCTGAGGCATCGGCGTGTGCGGTTGCAGGATCTGTGTTTATTCTTTGCCAAAACAGTAAAAATCATAAAAGATCATAAATAAATAAGGGAATGAGGGAATGCTGCCGCTGAGTTGGTGAGCTGCTGGGCAGAGCTAAGATGAACTGAACTGAGATTCCATTCCGTTGGGTCGGTCACACTTTAATTACTATAGATAAATGCGAGTCTAAGCGGATCTGGTTGAAACGCATACCGAAACGGAGACGGAGACGGAGACAGAGACATTGGAAGTACTTAGAGATGTCGACGGAGGCGACTCTCTGAACAGAGAGTGATTCATGCCATTGGATGTTGGGACTGACAAGATTCTTGTCGTTTTCTCTCTCTCTCTTCTCGGCTGGGTAATTGATACCCGAGGTGTTGATTTGTAAAACAAAAAACTGTTTGCTTATAAACAAAATGCCTTGTTATGCCCCGACAGCAGCAGCAGCAACAGCAACAACAACTGAATTTTTGGGAATTTAGATAAGCCGCAAAAATATTTTCATTTCAAGAAGAAGAAGGAGGAGAAGCAACCGAGGTTGGGAGTAGAGGAGGTGGAGGAAAGATTTCTCTTAATACTAGACACACCCTGGTCCATGCAAATCATTTAGGAATGGGACAACTCCAAGAGTTCCCCTCTGACATTGACTGACAAGCTGGCGCTGGTGGGTCTTGTTGGATCCCCCTCTGATAAGAGTCAACCATCATCATTTGCAGCAGCAGCAGCTCACTGAACTTATCAGCAATGATTACAAATATTTGATCTCTTCTGTTTGCTTGTTGTGTGATTTCTTGTTTAAATTGTTAAATGTTTTCCAAAAGATTAATGGTTAGGCGCACGCCTTTCAATTTTCTTGAAAAGGGGTCCAAAATATTTCATTTCATATAAAATTACATCAGGGCATACTTCGTTTTTTTTTTTCTTTCTCTCTCCTCTGATCTTGAACTATTAATTAGGTAAATTGGCTTTTGATTGGGGAAGTTTTTGGCTGGAATGAACAAACGGATGTAACCTCAGATTGTGGTAGCTGTAAGATCTAGTTTGGGAAACATATTTAGTTATTACACAAAATTCACAAAGTGAAGGAAACCGAAATCATAAAATGTTAATTTCCATAATCATAATCAAGTTTAAAATGTTGATGGTTGATTGTAGTTATTTGAGTTTGTTAATTGCTTTTGGTTTATGTGAAAACTAAAAGTTCAAAAGTTTATTATTACAAGATATAAGTTTATTATATGTAAATAAGTTTTTTTTAAGAATGTTTTTATTGTAGAAATGATATCATAATAAAAAGATAATAATAAGAGCTTAAGGATAATACTTGTTTATGCCCCAAAAGTCTTTATTCTTGATAGTTTTTATTTTTTATAATGATTAAATCTTGAAAATATTTCTTCTACAAAAAAAACAACAAACCTACAAATAAAATTTGCCTACTATTTTCAATTCAATACGAAACACAAATAGAAAAAAGATCGCTTTTTGATCCACTCACAACCAAATAGTATAAAGAAATAATAGTTAATCTTCTAAACAATTTTCAACATTTCGCAAATATGCATAGAGTAATCTTTTTAAAAAGGAAATATTACAAACAAAAAACTGTATAAAATTAGAAATCCTATATGTATAGCGAGATGAAATGGGCAGTGCGGAAATCTGAACGCAAACAAGAGATGGGAGATCCTTTCATAGCAAGGATCCTTCGATCTTTTGTTACAGCTTCTCACCCCAAAATGTGCGACACCTTTTTAGAACGAAATATTGTCAATAAGTGTATTGTTCGATTAAAAACAGCTGCCAAAGTGATACACAGACAAACACAGAGACAGAAAAATACCCATAAAATTCAGGACATGCCAGGACAACGACCACACAATGTCCCAGAGCCAAACAATACCTCAAGGGATTTGGCATGAAATAGCATTTTTTTTTCTGGGCTGCAACTTATTGGCATCTGCATGGGTTATGGGCGACATGTGATGGCAAGATGCTCTGGAATTTGGCGGTAAATTCTGTTTAGTGTGGGGGAATCTAATTAGTTAATTTAGCGACTCTGTTGAAAATCTGGTCACCTTGGTGTGAAACTTTCAAACGGAAAAACCTCAAACATCATCTGAATGAATGAACTCATTCCAAATCGTTACTGATGCTGAGCTTGTAAGCGGCTTTTGGGCTATTAACCAAGAAGCGGGTTCAAAAGAGAGCCTCAAGACTGGCTTAAACTCACTCTACGTTGTCTCTCTGTTTGCGTCTTTTGCTCTCTCTCGTTATCTCTCTTGGTCTCCAGGTGATACTTGATTGCCAGATCAGAAGCAGCAACTTTTTCTTAGTGCCGTTTGATGGCTCTTTTTTTGTTTTTGGGCAACTTGCTCAGTCAACCTTGGCAAGGCCGTTGTTGCCGGTTTTTTATGTGGCTCTCTCTCTCTCTCTCTCTCTCTCTGACTGTGTGTATATGCGTGGGTCTTTGAGGTATGTGGCCAACGGAAGTGCGTTCGGTTCGAAATGTAATTGACATCCCTCCTAGGCCCCTAGGCAATACTTTATACTGGAAACAGCAGCTGTTTCCATTTTCTCCCTTTGGCATAATTGCAGGCCAAATTGCTTTGGCTTGTTGCCATCATTAGAAGCCATAGTTTGGGGTAAATATAGCAATTACACCATAGAAAAAATGTCCTCTTGCCAAATTGTGCGGAAAGTGTTAGAATTTGTCCCTCGAAAATGCAATTAAATAGTTTGAGTTACATTTTACAATTCGACAGATGACTATTTGGAAACTATTCAAAATTTGAAATGTTATGTGAGACAACTGTTTGAAAAACAAAGAAAACACATTTCAAATTGTAGTTTCGAGAACAGTATCCTAATTTTAATTAAATTTTTACCTTGGATTTACATCTGCCTCAAACTTTGCCCATATTTTAGTTAGAAGATCCAATTTAGCCAAAGTTTATGCAGTAAGTATTTTTTAACGTGAAAAGCTTTACCTTAAAATGCATTAAAAGCTGAATAAAATTCACAAAATAGAATGAAATCAATGAGTAACTTCAAGGTGTAAATTTGTGCTGAAAAGTTGTAAGAAAAATTTGCATTCTTGGCCAAGTGACTAATAAAAGATATGAGTAACTCTATGCTAGAATTGTACCCCTAAACCGACAGAATTTCCCCAGCTCCTTAACTATTTGTTTTGCCACATTCTTTTCCCTCAACCACCAACTGACGGTCTATTTCAATTCAGAGAGAAAGAGAGCTCATGTTCAACTAGGCACCATTCAATTTCAACCACCACCAAAAGAACAGAGGAGTCGATTTATCCTTGGGTGAGTCGAATTTTGTATACCCTGGAAAACATATTTTCTCGTCCGAACTATGATTATGATTATCCTTATGATTATCATTAAAATAAATATGAAATAGAACTTCACGTTATCGTGTCCAGAGGGGTACAAATATTTGGTACTGTATAGTGGCCAACTCATATTGGAAAATAGTTGGAAAACCTGCCCGAGACGGAATAAAAAGCATAAATAAAAAATAAATAAAAGGGAATTTGATTGGGGAATTTCTCTATAGAGAACATCTAAGTATGAAGTATATGAATTATAATGAATTCTTTTCAAAAACACAGCTTTCTTCTTCTGTTTATAATATCATAATTTCTATATAATTAAGTTATTTCTGGTCCCCTTCAAATGCATTATACAAAAATTAAACTTTTTGAATTTGTGTAAATCTGAGTAAGACTTGAACATTATTATAGTCGTACGATATGGTAAACCACGTTTCATCCTGTTTTATTATGTATACAATCCTGAGTGCATGTAGTTAGTCATGAAAATCCAGAATATATATAGTCTTAAGATACCTCTTTTTAAAGGGTATATCTGGTCTTGCTCTCTGTTAGCTGCCTAACGATAAAGATACATTTAACAGTGAGTTAACAGCGAGAGAGGCAGATCGTCGGTGGTGGTTTCAGTGGCCCCTAGTTGAACGTGCGTTCGATCTCGTTGTGGATGAATGTTGTTTTTGTCTTCAAGCTGGAAGGTCGTGTGCGCGGAACATTTTTCAACTGCATTTTTTGTTGTTTGGAAAAATCCAAATATTTGAAAAACATTTCGAAAGATTTCAGTTGTAGTCGAGCAGGCGATGCAGACGGTTCGTTTTCGCTCGTGCATCATTCAAAGAAAAACGCATTAGTTCACAATAGTTGCGCGTGCGCCGAATGAATTTCGCAATCATTGGAAATATTTCAGACAATGTTTTAGTGCATCCATCAAACAAAAAGAAAAGAGTGAAGAACTAAGAGAAAAACTTAAGATAAACTTGCCCATTGAAACACTTTTGGATTAGTTTCATATCGAGTGCAAAAAAAACAAACAAATAAACAATAATCACAATGGTTCGCAGCCTAGCCCAGTGGACCAAAACGTTGAGTTTTCCCTCACGTTTGTCGCCCAATCGCAATTCCAAGGATTGCTCCACTCTGGCCAGTCCAGTGCCACCACCAACGCCACCACGCAACAAGACCCACAATAATTGCGCCACCTCGCGTTCATCCTCATCGACGGTATCCTCGTCGCATTCCTCGTCGGCCAATTCAAATAGTTCACCAACGCCAGGAAATAATAACAACAACAATATGCCCATAACGGAACTGGAACAGATTGTAAGTACCTTCTCCTCTCCTCTATTTTTTCTCAACTTCCTGCACAGCTGTCCAAACAGCTCGCAGAGATCGCAGAGCAGTTTGGCAGAAGACTCAGTCAGGAGGAGGCTTATCAATACTGAAATTCCATTCAGATAAAGCTCATTGACCCATTTACATGTTGGCGGGGGTGGGGAGCACTCTGACAATTACCCAACCAACAGCTAAAAGGGGCTTAGCCACTTATCATTACCATTATCAATCAATCAGTTTCATGCCGGATTCAGTGTTGGGGGGCGGGGGTTTGGGAAAGTAAAACAAGAGCGTGAAAATTTTCTATGTAGACTAGATAAGCCAGTTTACATACCGCACACACACACACACACACTGAGAGGCAGGCAACGTGACAACTATCGAAATGCCAATAAACCCACTCGACTATATGAATTTCAACCATTTAACCATGGCCACAAAAACATAAAAAAAAAACCGAAACCAAAACCGAAACTTAAATTGAAAACTGCAAATCTAAGACGGTGCCTAGTGCAATTATGGCCAACCCATTTGATGGCCATTTGGCCAAGACTGAGAGCAATTTGCCAAAATGATACTCATTTTTAAATTGCCCCTTTAGACCGCCCAGACACACCAGAGAGACAGACAGACAGACAGACATACAATACATACTAGTGAGACATCCAGACACATGGCGTGAAAAAACAGAAATCAGAAAACCAAACAGGATGTCGCCATTCATGCTTGAACTGTGCGATCGGGCGACACATGTGCACAACGTGGCCATGGGCAAATGGAACTCTCGTTCCCACTCTCAGCAATTCAATGGAAGGTTTTCGAAAAGAAAAAACATCAACAAAATTATTCTAGAACTGCATATGGAATGCAGTGAAAGGTTTACTACTGCACTTCGACATGTTGTGGCACTAGAGGAAATACTTTTATGATTATGTTAGAAATGAGTTGCCTTCTCGTGGGAAGAAAACATTGATTAAACATTGGTTTATAGAGAGAGAGATAACATATCTGACTTGCAGTAGCCCCTAAGATTGTCAACTAGATTGTAAATACTTATCAACTACATATACTTAGCTCTCCCCCAGGGCATTCTAATTAATAAATTGCCATTCTTTCTTCAGTTGAACTTTTCAAGAATTCACAATCTGGTCAATAGCCATGTTAGCCAGTTGGTTAGTTAAGGCCACACCCTCAAATCACGACACATAAACATAGCATTAATAGGAATAATAAAATATACAAAAAAACAACAAAAAAAAAAGAAGAAAAACCACAACATGCCACACTTTTCATTAGTTACCCACTGAAAAAACAAAGTCGTGACCAAAACAACTAACTGTGGCGCCTGCAACCAGCGACTAGACGCAACGCAATGCAATGTGAGGCGATGCAGCGCATCCAAAATGCCAAAGTTGAAAGGCGGATCCGCCAGCTCGGTCTGCCGTCCGCCGTCCACCGATTGCCGTCTGCCGTTAGCCAGAAATGAAAACTATGCACTTATGTAAGTGCACAATCGTCGCACATATTTGCCATTTGCCATCTAACTGAACAAAAAAACAAAAACAAAAGCAAAAAGCAGCAAACTGAAAACAAGTTTCTTGTTTTGCTTTGGTTTTTGGCCCCCAGGCAGAGCGTCTAAACTGAAACTGCGGAAAAGTTGCCCAACGGCTTTTCATCTGCTGCCGTCTGCCGTTAGAGCACAAAGTACAAAACATCCTTGGCCAAAGGTAAACCAGTTAATCAGTTAAACTAGTGAAAATTCCTAACTTGAGGGGGTCTCTGGCTTTCAAATTCCTCATACTAAGCCTGCAGACTAAACTGTTGTCAATCAAAAACTCAGCTGATTAAAAGAGAGAATGATCTTTTCATTTTCAATTTCAAAGAGATCTTTTAGTTGGTATGAAAAAGGATCAACTTAAATATTTTGCAGAGATCGTTCAGTTGAATCGATTTAAAATAAGTTTTAAATAATATGAATTATATTTTTACCACTTCAAAACTGTTTTTTGTCCCACTAGATGGCATATTTTGTTAAAAATCGAGTCCTTAACTCTTGTAGTGATGCCAATTTGATGGCTAATGATATCATGGCAATTGAAAGTAAGCAAACTCCCAAGAATCGGGAATTATGAGAGTAAATAATAGCAGAGAAAGTTGGATGATGTAATAATTAAATACATATTCTCATATTTATTTTGATAATGGGAATGACACATTGTATTTTTATTTGATGGCTAAGTGATTTCTCATATACCTGCTAGGAGACCTTGGCAAGAACGTGGTGGGCGACTTATTGCCAACTTCAGCAGATATTTAGAATTTTGTCTGCCCAGTCTGATGACCCCAAAAAAAAAAAAAACAGATATAAGCTGAATTTTAATACCATGACTGTCAGCATTTCCTGTCCAAATATGCAGCAGACACAACAAGAGCGGCAACAGCTGCTGGAAAAGGCCAAGCCCCGCATTTAACAACAATGTTTTTTTTTTTTCAATTTTGGGGCAGCTGCTGCCACAAAGTTCACCTGCCTCAGTGCAAGAGATGTGGCAACAATAATACCAAACAACAACAAAAACACTGAAATTAAACCTAAACCAAATGTAGAACATTAGCTGATGAATCGATTTCAAAGACCAAAAACCTATGCAAAAACCATCGTCATCTATAATTTTGCAGGTGCAGAGACACACAGAGACAGATGAGAGGGAGAGATCAAGAGAGGGAGAGAGAACAGAGTTTTACCTGTTTTTTTTTTTTTTTTAAGAAATCAGCTGCTATCCCTGTCTCTATCTCCACCTCTAACTACATAAATATCGGTCTCACCTGGTCTCTCAAAACTTGTTTCTTGTGTTTCTTCTGCTGAAATTACAGCTCTCAGCTCTCTTTTGCATGAAATTGCGCATCAGCTGTTTTTTTTTTTTTGTTCAGTTTATTGTTGTTGAAATTTTGTCATCGTTGCATTTTTTGAGGTGAATTTTTTTTTGTTAGAACTTAGGCCAGTGAAACTGTGGGAAGTTTTAGCTTTAAGCAAACAACCACAATGGAAAACTTAATTATAATTAGAGCGCTCTAATTAGATTTTCATCTTTGAACAAATATCATACACAGAATACACAGTTAGCACAGTTAACAATTTTTTAGGCAAACAAACAAACTATCTATAGGAAAACAGCGACCTCATAGATACAATAATTCAAATGCTCACGTACCAAATAAAAAGCATGCCACTGCAATGATGGGGCTGGGGGAGACGGGTGTCGTTTGTTTATTTAGCACTTTGAGGTAAATGTAAACTTTATTTTTTTCTCTTTTTTTGTTGCCGGTAATGAATGCATTGATAATCTTTTAGTTAGCATGTGGACAAATCGTGTTCAACTATAACCATAAGATATTCGTTCCCATAACGAACCAAATGAATCATATAATATCTCTTAAAATTGAGAATAAGTACGTGAAATTTCATTTCAAACCATAAGAGAGAAGAATAAGGTGAATTAAAATTATTATTAAATAGTTCTGTCAATATTTGAAACAAATTTAACATCAGTTTTAAGAACTTCAAGAACTCGAAACTTTATCTGATTTCTACTTAAGAAAAAAGCATTTCAAAATGTACTAAAAACTTCTTTGTTTGCCACCGCTAAGTGCTCTGGAATAAAATAATTTAGAATCAAATCAACTTAAAACAGATAATTAGCTTCTAACTAAGAAGATAATAAAAATAAAAATACCATAGTTTCGGATTACAAATGAAAACTCTTTCACAATCCACTAGAATGGAATGTTCCTCAAAAATTTTCTAAAATAAAATGCAACATTTTCTGCCCCCACTACCAATCGATTCCATCTATTAATAAAGTATCCAGCAAAAGGAAAACGAAAAACATATGCCTGAGCGAAGAACTTCAATTTTTATGTACTACACTTCACCAAAAAAAAACTTTCAACAAATCCATAAACAACGCGTTGGCATTAGCCAGAGGAGTGGTGGCAAGGCAACAACCTCCCCGGTTTCCATCTTGATCATCATCATGATCATCTCTTCATCCACATCAAATGTGGAAAAGCCTTAAAAATAAAACACACAAACTTGAACTTTATTGGGGTTAGAAGAAGAGAGAGACCCATGCTAAGGGAATTTGGAATTGAGTTTTCTAAAATTATAAAATAAAAACACATATCGTCCCTATTGATTTGGCTACGCTTTCAATTTGTTGTGTTTCTTTTTTTTTCTCGTTTCGTTCGGTTAAAATAAACCAATTATATAATTTCAAGCGACCTCCGATCTGCGCTGTGTGGTCCGTTCCATCCATTGAAATTAACCTCAAAGTTAACGCAAATAATTGCCACTCGACAGAGAGAAAAATGCTGCTGTGTGGCATCTAGTATAATTATATGATTTCCTTGTAAACACAACTGACAATCAGCGTTGACAAATAGGCGGGGGAGTACAAAGTTACGGAGGATGCTGGAGGCTCACAGCTTTTGATCTTTTGACTTTACATTTGCATCAACATTTTGTGTAAACAACTGACAATTTTGTTTATAAGGAAGTTGTGTGTGTGTGTGTAAGCACTCCACTTCAGTCCAGTCCATCTCATCGCATCGCATCGCATCGCATCGCATCTGCACCATCATCATCTTTGGCCACCTATTACTCCTCAAAACTTCATTCATAAACGGTTAATTGGTCCATGGCCCCAAGACCGTGAGGCACTAAAGAGTTCAAAATTTGTTGCCTTGTTGCGTTTGGTCATAAGTTGGAAGTTGACATAAAACTTGTTTTCGGGTTAAATTAAATTACCAGACAATTCCATAGAAATATTTCTGTTTTTCCATCTCTTTTCCGTTGTTGCTGTTGCTTTTGCCTTTGCCTTTGCCTGCTTACTGTTCCATGCTCTACGCCCATTTGGGCTCCGAGCTACGAGCTCATGTGTTAATTGCTTATTATATCGTTCTTTTTTTTATGCCAGTTTTACAAGTTGTCTCTTCTCTGGGAGTTGCCTGGGCTACCCTCGGCAACATGTTCATTTATCAAAAGTCAAGCCACGCTCATTCCCTACTCCTCCTCCTCCTTTGCTGCTGGTGCTGTTTCTTCACCAAATTGCAGATAAGGTCAATTAAGAGAGTCAACCGGAAATGTCGCGACGCCAGAGCGAAAGAGATAGTTGATGACTTCAATATTTTTATACATGTACATTAAACATATGGAAATATAAGTACATAAATTCATATATGAAAACAATTTTAATAGTTTACCAAAAATGAAAATTCTATTGAGAAATTGCACTTACTCTGTCATAAATGGGCGTGTCATAGTCAATTAATGAACATTTCCTAGGGGCGTTTTAATTAGATTAGGGAATGTCGCCCCTCCTCTCCCCCATTACCCTCTCAACCAGCTTGGTTTAAGTCATAAATATTTTCGCACAACAACGCAATTTATTATTTTAATCAACCGGATGTGAAGCTGCACTCCACTCGCTTCCCCCAACCAGAAGGCTCCCCAAGCAATTAAAAGCATAAAAAAGAAGAATAACTAATAGAGTGGGGAAGGGAGCGGTCGATGGAGATGGAGAGGGAGTCTAGTCCATTGCATTTTTGCCTCCATATAGGCAAAACGCAGCCAAGAGACTTGAAGTGCCCAAAATGCACGTTAGACAAAACTTGAATGGAAGGAAGGTAGCTGGATACATAGATAGATATGTAGGTAAATAGACAGGGTTAGGGACAGGAAGTGAATGTGAGTGCTTGTGCCTGTCCCTGTGCCCAGAAGTGCCTCAAAGGTGTGTCTTAGAACATGAGCAGTCATGTGTAAAAATGTTGACGGTTTAGAGAGCCTAAGAAAGAGAATAGGTAAAGGTGGATGGAAAAAAGGGTGACAAGCCCAGACAGGTAGATAGATAGCCCAACATTTAGGTAGCTGGAAAATCGATAGATAGCAATGATTACCAGCAAGTCCCGTTTCGCTTCAGTCTATAAATATGCTGGAAAAACACTTCCCATGTCTCATTAGTTTGCCATCAGCGATTTCCGCATGTTTTCTAATGGGTTTTTGGCAGCGTTTTAACAAATATAAAATCGTAATTCCATTGAAATCGTAAAATAGTTAATTGGATCAGTTTCATTAACCGCATTTGTTCTTTCTATCTTTTGCAGATATATCCTGGCCCCGATCCCAAGCAGGCCATAATGGGTTCTTTGGTATTTTGCATACATCATAAACAAGGCTGCAAGTGGTCAGATGAGCTGAGGAAGCTGAAGGGTCATCTTAATGCATGCAAACACGATGCCACCCAGTGCCCGAACAAGTGTGGAGCCCAAATTCCACGAGTTATGATGACCGATCACTTGCAGTATACCTGCACCATGCGTCGCACTCGATGCGAGTTCTGCCAGAGTGAATTCTCTGGCGCTGGCCTGGAGGAGCACAACGGCAGCTGTGGCCAGGAGCCGGTGTACTGTGAGGCCAAGTGTGGTCAGCGGATCTTACGTGGACGCATGACGCTGCACAAATCGAAGGATTGTGCCAAGCGTTTGCGTCGCTGTGCCCATTGTCAGCGAGAATTCTCGGCAGATACTTTGCCTCTGCATACGGCTCAGTGCCCCAGGGCTCCGTTGGCCTGTCCACAGCGATGCGATGCTGGACCCATTGCTCGTGCCGAGTTGGAGGCCCATTTGCGGGATGAATGCACATCGTTGGCCGTGTCCTGTAGTTTCAAGGAGGCAGGATGCAGATTCAAGGGACCCCGCCAAATGCTGGATACCCACTTGGAAAGCAGTGCAGCAGCTCATCTCTCGCTGATGGTAGCTCTAAGCTCGCGACAGGGACAACAGATTCAAATGCTCAAATCGGCAGTGTCCAAGTTGTCCATTAATTATACGGGAACATTGTTGTGGAAGATCACCGATTGGTCAGCCAAAATGTCAGAGGCACGCGGCAAAGATGGCCTGGAGCTGATCTCCCCACCATTCTACACCTCCCAGTATGGCTATAAATTGCAGGCATCTATGTTCCTCAATGGCAATGGACCCGGCGAGAATACCCATGTGTCTGTCTATATCAAAGTGCTGCCCGGAGAGTATGATGCTTTGCTCAAATGGCCCTTCTCCCACTCCATTACCTTCACGCTGTTCGAGCAGGGAGCCCAGAGTGGCCAAGGCGGTGTGGCTGAATCGTTTGTGCCGGATCCCACATGGGAGAATTTCCAAAGACCCTCAAATGAACCCGATCAACTGGGCTTTGGCTTTCCGCGCTTCATCTCGCATGAGTTGCTGCACAGTCGACCCTTCATCAAGGCAGACACAGTGTTTCTGCGCGTCAAAGTCGATCCCAGCAAAATTGTGGCCGTCTAGGATCCCCAATTCTATTTTATAGTTAGTTTTTAGACATTTACTCGACTTGTGTAAATACTGTGTATTTAAATTTATGAGTAAATTTCCCCGCCCCCACGCCTGTGTCCCATTCCCCCTCACCCGAATCGTGTATAGCTTCGTCATTCGGCCTTTGCTTCGGGCGTTGTTGGTCTTTAAGTGCCAACTGGCCATGGAATGCTGCCCAGCTGATTGTCATAGTCATCTAGAGCTTCAGTTTCAGTTAAACCAAAGCATAATTACATATTAACAAATAAAATAAAAAAAAAACCTACGTACATACAGCATATATCCCATATATACATACATACACACATACAAACAGACATGAGTTTGTGTCTTAAGTCTTTTGTTTTAGAGATTTTTGTATTTTTTTGCGCGAACACTTTCAAAAGATCTTCAAATTGTGTTAAACGATATAACAAATAAACAATTTCGTATTAATTCTAAGAGTTGCTTGTACATAGGCATAACCCACAGCAGATCAGACGTACATATATATAATTGTTTGTTTGTATATGTATGTAGACCTAGTTACATACACACATAGTACGAGTATGTTTAGCATCTAAGCGAACGCATTTAGTCATTAGTACCCTGAGCGTAAGTGAGAGAGTAAACAAAGTAAAACGAAATAAAATATATGTATAATGAAGAACACGTTCAATATAGTCAATCTAAGTAAAGCTAAGAAGTCAAAAAACGTCTACAAATAAATTTTAAATATATTTTGCAAAAAACGTAATCAAAATTAGTTTGTTTCATTCCTGCTATTTCCAGTTTTCGGAAGTCATTTTCGGATAAGTCTAAATTAATTTTTGAATACGATTTCTAAATTTTATATTGTCAACTTTTCTCAGTTTTCTAATGCTATTGTGCAGGTGATGAAGATGAATAATTGTCATTAAACTGAACATTAGTTAACCGGAAATAAATTGAATAAAAATAAAATATAATTAAAATTAAAATAAATTTAAAAAGGTTGAGAAAAAATCGAAATAATGTCAATTATATTAACAAATGAAATTCGTATAAACTAACAAAACTTACTTTTGCGAGACACTTCAATAATTCATTAAATTAAGTGACAACTTGACAGGACAGAAACTTATTTGAATATATGACATGGACAATGTATGCCGAATTTGTTGTCTTAAAAATTGCGTGGAATGTTATTTTCTTACAATTGAAAATGATAAATTGACTAGGGAAAGCGCTTCTTGAGCAAACTTTCCAGTTTGCGTATGCCTGTCTGGGAACTACCATCAGCATTTTTATCTGCACTGCCCGTAAAGCTGCCCACGCTGAAGATGAAGGCACGTTTCGGTGTGGAAGTGGAAGCTGTGTTGCTTGTCGTCGTCGTCGTTGCTGTTGTCGCCGTGGATGCTGCTGATAATGATTCAGTTGTCGCCATCGACTGATCAGTGTCATCTGATGCCGCTGCATGATCGCCGTTTGCTGGGTCCTCCTCATTGGCAACTGGCGGCATTAGACCACTTACAGCTGCTGCTGAAGCTGTGTGCTTGAATAAATCAATCAATTGCAATTGATCCACCCGCTTCACTGCCTTCATGTCGAGAATCTTTTGATATTCCGCAATGGTTATGTCGGGTAACAGTTTCAGGACTTGCTGAGTGAAGTGCGCCGGCGGTTGTACAGGCGTCATAACCACTTTGATTATCATTTCGGCTCTCGTCATATCCTTAACTACCACTTTGGTGTAGCTAGTGGGCGCCTTGCGATTCACACTTGAACCTACCGAGGGCAATTCCAACAAAGCCGTTTTCAGCGAGTGGGTATCCAGGAGGAGCTGCTCACAGCCCAGTACATTATTGGAGCCATCCGATAGAGTAAGCTTACATCTGTACAGAACCTGAATAAATTTGGGTATAAACGCAGCCACAAATCGATGACAGAATTGTGTGAAATATTTTCTGGAACTGGCCAGAGTATCTCGTATGGATGGCACTGTCTGCTTAAAGTTGCCACAAATACTGCTGATGAAGGAACTCTGATCGCCCACATTGTTAATATGCTGCCACTGAACCTTAGACATAGCCTGTAGTGAGGGTTCACAGCCAGCTTCCAGATCCTGGACCAGCAATTGAATACAATTGGATATTATGCTAAAGATGAAACACAAAATTAGTATTTTAATTATTTACCCATCTTAGAGTAAACATACCGATGGAAGACATCTTTCTCTTCGCTCATATCAATTTTGGTTATATAGGCTGAAGTCACCTTCTCTTTTAGTTTATCCTCTAGCTGCTGAACCGTCTCCAGACAATATTCTCCCGTGGTTAAGACGCAGCAAATCCTTACTAGATCATCCCGAGTGAATCGCTGCGCATCGCCCTCTTTGAGAAAGTTATGGAACACTTGACCAGCTGCTGTCGATAGATTTTGCATATCGCGAGTAAGCAGCGACACACTTTTTCCTATGGAACTGCTGGTGCTGACAGGGACTAGTTTGGGGATGCTACCCTCGAGAACTTTTAGAGCATATTCTCTTAAATATTTCTTAAAGACCAATGCCAAATCGTACATGGGTTGCTCGTTGCTTAGCTGATTACACTGGACCATACATTTCTTGTAGAACACAAAAAGATCTCCCGAACTGGGATAGACCGTAGTCTTGGCCTCAGCGAATTTATATGGTTCCTTGGACATTTCTACAAATTTATCCATCAATTCGGACAAGTTGCGATCAATGCTGCGTATATAAATGTCCAAATGTGGCTTAAAACATTGCCCAATTTGGTCGTGGAACACAGTGGTTGGTGAGGTGGCGTTCTCAGGGGCCACACGTGTCTGCTCCGCGGGCATAGCTCCTAGTGTGACTCCAGTGAAACGTTTCGAGAGCAATTGCTCGAACGACTGCGTTTTATTGATGGCGAAAAGTAATAAACGCACATCAATCTCGGCGGTCCGCTTGGCCATTATTTGCGACAACTGTTCGCGGGTTTGCCGACAAAATTCGACTGTAATACGCTCCGAAACCTCCCAGTCTAACGGGAAAACGGAGCCATATTTGTCCTCGAAGTCCAAAAGATGCCGCTTCAGCCAGGCGTAACGTTTATCGATTTTATCAAGCCAGGCAATGTCCTGGTTTTCATGGAACAATTGCATATACTCCTCCAGCTGCTGTGATATGAACCATTTGAGCAGCTCCTTCTTCACCTTGGGATCAAGAACGGACATAACCTTACAGGCATCGGCCAGCTGATTGAGACCCAGGCGATGACCTGATGATGATGATGGCCTAGCGGCAAATGCCTCTTTAAAATCCTCAGTAATTTGTTGGGCCAAAGTCACTTGGAGTTTGTCCACGCTCTGGGAGAGATTCTTTAAAATCCAAAAATTTCATTAGAGATTGTAAAGATTGAAATTGGAGTACCATCCTTACCTTAATTTCCTCTATGTCGGAATACTGTTGAAAATGTTGATTGACCTCGGTAATGGCTTGCAAGGGATTCAAAATCTCACCATACGATCGACGCTCAATTAACTTATTCAGACTTTCGATTCCTCCCACAAGCATATGGAGATGATTCAGTGTCGTAATGGCCGAGGTAAGATTCTTTTTGGCACAGTCCAGCTGCTTAATGTCTCGTGTGATCTCCTTTACCATTTCCTCGGTACGTTCAGCCCGCGTCTTCACATCGATGATGTGACTAAATAACGAGCCTATGACCTTTTGGGCCTCACATAGAGCCAGCTGGCCATCCTGGCCGGTATTAGATTGCCCACGTACCACAGATCGTATGTTGTCATCAATCAGGGAGACTTCGCATTGCATGCGTTGGATAGTCTCATCAATACCCACAAGAGATTGCTCATTGGGAAACAGCTGGTTAATGTAGTCCACAGTATTGAAGTCGGGGGCGTCCATTGGATCATCTGTCTTTAGAACCTGCGGGTGTGAACACAGTGAATGATTAATAATTTTTCCAATTTTCATGGTTTTAGGCCCACCGTACCCAATTTGTTCTGATTGTTCAACTAACCTTATCAATGACCTGTTTTACCTCCTTGGAGAAATGGATTTTGTTGTTGGCCACCATGTGTTCGCTGGTGGCCCCATCTCCTGGCGCTGCAACAGCTTCACTCATTTCGTTTCCTTTGCTCTTGTTTATTATTTATTTATTATAAACAAATGTTTTTCTTTTTGCAACTACTCATACAGTTTTCGGTATTATTCTCATGGTCACACCAATCCGTCCCCGCAGCAAAAAGTGAAGACCATTTAGCTTTTTTCCCGCCAGAAATTTAAAAAATCGTTTTTGTCTGTTTTTAAGCAATTTCAATATATTCAAGACCGATTTATTTTCAATATAACTATAATGTCAATTTTAAATCGTTCTATTCTAGGACTATAACTATTTTCGACAATAAAACTATTTACTGGGTGAAAAGCGAGTTGCTCAGTGATCCCGGAGTGGCACTTGATCCCGGTACTGATGACGATCCCATTGTTGTATTCATTCCCAACATGGAAGTATCTCGTTGTGAAGCAGTGGCCGTCCTTTGGTAACGAGCTATGTGATCTAGCGACCAAGGCAGTATCGGTCTTACACTGTGTATTTCCAGAAGCGTCAAATTATCCAGCTTGGCATAGGTTCCCTCGCCTTTGATGAAAACATCGATAGAAGTACGCAACTTAGACTCACGTATATCGAATATATCTTTGATAACCGTTCTTAATTCCTCACATCGCGGAACATCGTCTGGAGCCGTGCTCATGACCAGTTGAGCCACCACCATATAATGTTCGCTTGGCATTTTGGTAAAGAATCTTAAATGCAAATGTTAAAATTACTGGAGGGTGAAAATATCATTAATCACTCACTTGGAACGCTTCTCCTCCTCCTTGATCTCCTCCAGAATGTCCATGTCCATCCACTCGGGCGGAACTATGCGGCATTTTTGTTGTTTTCGGAGGTGCGTTGCTAGCCACAGGGGAACAAACACGGGAAATCCAGCACGGAATGGGCCCACAGATCCATAGATCAGATGCAGTGGTTCACTGGAGAAGTTGGGTATAATGCTGATCATACATTTCTCGCCTATAAACTCTATAACCGTGGGATCCATGGTCGCGCTGCCGCAATAAACAAAACAAATCCTTAAATGCCCAAAAAGTGTGACCAAAATATACTAACGCGTCTAGCCACGATGATAAAAAAGGAGATAGCGCAAATCCGTTGCTTGACGAGGAAGTGACGTCGATAATGGGACCACCACATAATTTGAAGAAGCTAAACGTTATAACCAATCCAGTTTAAACTAAAATTTCTATTTTCAATCCTTAAATGAGAGTGAAGAAAATGCAACTGAAGCATTATAAGGATTCGGAACTTCCTGCAATAGTCTGTAAAGTCTTAACGCGTTTAAATAAATTATTCGCGGCTTGGTCACTCTTAAAAAACAGCGGAGAGAGAGAGAGAGCGAGAATTGGTTTTTGTTATCAACTATTAAGGGAAACACAACATTTGCATTTTCCACTAAACAGACTAAATAAAAGTGCTTTGCAATTAGTTCGCAATCAGCCTAATCCACTGCCTGTAGCAATCAAATCGATTTAAATGCATTTTCCCTTGCTATCGCGGTGACGTGACGTGACACAAGCCACAAAAATATTGAGAGGAAGACCAAAACAAAGGCAGGAAAAAACTAAAACGTCATTGGCAAACAATAAATTGAAAAATTAAGCAACAATAGCAGATAGCGAGTGGGCGGACGGGTGCGTAGGTAAATGCTGGTTGGCTTCTACGCTCACCTCTCACGCACCATGGACAGCGTTTTCGAGGCCTACCTGGGCTCGGAGAGTGTCCTGGTTGGAGGCAGTTTTGAACCCGAGGATATTCCCAAAAGGAACACGGAAGTCTTTGTTCTGGGCAAGAGCTATAATGCCATACAGGGTGAGTCGAATGCAAAAACGCATATTGTGAAGATGATAAGAATTTTATTTCGAACTTTTTCCACTGGTTAGAACTGGAGCTGATCCGAAGAGATATTCAATCTCGGCTGTGGTGCACATATCGCCATGGCTTTGTTCCATTGGGTGAGGTTCAGTTAACCACAGACAGAGGCTGGGGCTGCATGCTACGATGCGGGCAAATGGTCTTAGCCCAGGCCCTGATTGATCTGCATCTGGGACGCGATTGGTTCTGGACGCCGGAATGTCGTGATGCTACCTACCTCAAGATTGTAAATCGTTTTGAAGACGCACGAAAGAGTTTTTATTCCTTACATCAAATAGCCTTAATGGGCGAGTCACAGAACAAAGCGGTGGGCGAGTGGCTTGGCCCCAATACAGTGGCCCAGATTCTTAAGTGAGTGACTAGAGATTACTAAACATTAGATATTATGTAGAGGTCATTAAAAAGGAACGGTATGTTCCCCCTAAATCCTTCTAAATCGGTTCATCAAAGTTATGACTCATTGTAACAAACTTTTTAAAGTTTTATCAGAATTAATAGACAATAACTTTCGCTTATTCGATTGCAGAAAACTTGTATGTTTTGATGATTGGAGCTCGCTGGTGATTCACGTGGCCATGGACAGCACAGTAGTCCTGGATGATATATGTAAGCTTAAAGTTGATGATTATAAAAAATAATTAAGATAACCTTTTCGCTTAGACTCCCTTAGCCAGGATGGTGATACCTGGAAGCCATTGCTACTTATTATACCATTACGCCTGGGTATTACTGATATTAATCCCATTTATGTGCCTGCACTGAAACGCTGTTTCGAAATAGAAAGCAGCTGCGGCATGATTGGAGGTCGTCCAAATCAGGCCCTCTACTTTCTAGGCTATGTGGACAGCGAGGTGTTGTACCTGGATCCACATACCACGCAACGAACGGGCGTGGTGGGTCAAAAGAACACCACAGCAGAGCAAGAACTCGATGAGACCTATCATCAGAAATATGCGGCACGCCTTAATTTCTCAGCAATGGATCCATCGTTGGCCGTTTGCTTTCTATGCAAAACACGCAGCAGTTTCGAGATGTTGCTTAAACAGCTGAGGCAAGAGGTGCTGACCCTTAGCTCACCCGCCTTATTTGAGATTAGCCAGTCGCGAGCCGTGGACTGGGATACGACAGAGGATATTGAATGGCCTACTATGCCCGACATTGATTGGCCTGCCAGCTCGGATTCAGAATCATTTGCCATAGTGGGTAAGTAATGAGTGTCAAGAATTTTCACTCAATTTTCTTATCAAATTTCTATAATTTATAGGTGAGAGCGGAGCCAGCGGTAGTGGCAGCGGCACTGGCGACGCCGGCAAACCAAGTGAGAGTAAACCAAGTGCCGTCATTTGAGTAAAAGAGAGCGCGATTCGTAATGAGGCTCTCGGCTCTGTTACGGCGACTGCGCCGAGCGAACGAATAGTTGAACCTAAGCAAAAATTGGAGCAACCTCTGCCCTCAGCGGATGCTGCAAATGCAATAAATTTAAGGCTAGAGTTGGGACGGACAGTTAGTTCTAGCTAGTTAGAGTAAAACAACAACGTGTTTCCGATTTGACGATTCTTTATATGCTGCTTTATTGTACGAGATGATTGACTCCACGGGAGACAATTTGCAAACACACTCACACACAAACATACAGATGAGAAACACACATAATGTTCATGCTTTTTATGATCAATACAAACTGATTAATGATTAAACATTTTTATGCAACGTTATACAGGAAAGAGTCTGAATTCGATCTTGTTTTTTTTTTTTTAATCTGAACATTATTTTTTGTGTATTCTTTTTTGTTTTTGTTTTTCTAGATATATATATTTTGTATATCGTATGTATATTCGTATGTATATGCTCAAAATGGACCAACAACTAAATACATAATACTTGGACTATATGTATGTATATATATAAATTTTACTAATAGATGACAGAGGGACCATGTCCCCGTCTGCTCATGCTCCGTATCGCATTTGTGTATATAATTTCATATCATTATCATTAATTAACAATTATAAAAACTCAATCTACGCGAAAATAAGGAACCATCACACAGGCCAACAAACGTGGATGACACTACCACATCGATTCTTATACGAAATCCGTAGAATTTCAGAACGAATTTTGAGCACTTTCGACTAACAGTAAATGGCAATAAATGCCAAACAATTTAAATGATTTTTTAAAAAAGATTATAAAATTGTTTTACACTGAAATCATTCGATTCTTAAATCCTTAAATTGGAAAACAACGAAAAATTTTTTTAACAATCAGCTCGCAATGGTTGGACAGCATTTGGTTATCGAACTTTTATTGGCCTGTGTTATTATCTCTAGAATAATGAGAAAAAAGAACCTACTACAATTAACAACAAACACGAGCGGCATAATCTTCTCCTCGGAGCCTGGTAAATTGACACTAAGGTGGACACCATTGGTGCACGCAAGGGTATAGCCAGGATTCTTATCTAGATGGCGGGTAAAAAGTTTTCATCGCTTGGCCTCTGAATGCTCCGAATTCTTGAGATTTATAAAAAACTGTTCCAAATTGTTAATCCATTAGTCCTGGATAGTTAAGCGAAGGGCTACAATTCGGTAATCTACTCTCAAATTTTCTATGAGGCTATGGAGATAGCTGCTCCTTGCGGCTAAATCAATGGATCAGAACAGGTAGACAGTAATAATATTTGGCAAACCATTCATGGTTGGACTTGCTTGTGCTGGCCCCTTAAAGTATGCAGCAAGATCGTTCGGCTCTTTTGTCCCTATCTGCACCCTTTTTGGTATTGGGTTCCATATGCAAAGCCATCTCCACATGCTTACGAGCTAGCCAAGATTGCTTTTGCAATCGATTTACCACAATGCGATAAGCTCCTATAATATCCGAGCGTGGTCCACTGGGTCGAGCATTGATTAACATTTCCGTATTGAGTCCCATTTCGGCCAGCAGCTGGCGTGCCTCAAACTCCAGGGCAGTCAATTCACTGAGATCATCCGTTGGTGTGGGCAACATAATGCAACTACCAGTCTCTGCATCATAATTCTTGAAGAGTGGACAATCGGCGGCCACCTCGATATTCCTAGTGCTCAGTTTGCCATTGGACAGTTGTTTCTCGGGTTCTGTCTCAATTGGTGTGACCTTCTTCTTGAGACTGCCGCAAAGCAGAAAGCGTCTGGCTGGACGTTTAACTGGCGTCGCATCACTCGCCGACGGATCTTTGGCCTGGATAAGCATCAAAACGTGACCCACTTCGATGGGCTGCAGAAAGTTTGGCACAAACATCTCATCCTGCTGGCGTGTATTCATGCTTATGGGCGGCTTCTTTACCACATCGGCGTATCGATCCCGCAATGAGGCCGATTTGCGCAGACGTTGCGATTTGGAACGCACCCAGAAAATGGACCGTTTCGAGGGTTTGCTGTGCAAATTAATCTCGTGTTGCATTAGTTCGGCACTCAGGGTGGGGCACATGACGAACTGACTGTTTAATATATCATCAATTGTGGGCCGCTGAGCGGGTATGTGAATTAAGATACGTTCTGGAAAAGTCGAGAAATTATATGATATAAGCAAAACTTAATTCCCTTGTGTAACTTACGAATTAGTCTTATGCAGGGCAAACTTAGTTGACCGGGTATCAAATAATCGCCCTTTAATATGGCCGCCTTCAGTCCCGGTATGGTGGGAGCACGGAATGGCATATTACCAACAACCATAAAGTAGAGTAATATTCCCAATGCCCATACATCCACCGGGGCACCTATATAATGATCATCGGAAAACAGTTCAGGTGCAGCATACGGTGGAGAGCCGCAAAACGTATCCAATTTCTGATTTGGACCATTAATCAGTTGTGTGCTAAAACCAAAATCAGCCAACTTCAGACGATCCTCGGATAATAGCAGGACGTTCTCTGCCTTAATATCTCGATGTACATAACCCAGACTATGCTGTAAGTTGGGAATATTACTCAGATCACATGACTTCAAAGAGAATTGGAAACCTTTATCATCATTTACCATATGCTTGACAGCCAACAGAAGTTGTTTGAACAATGGAGCGGCATGAATCTCACGTAACGGCCCACCTTGGGTTATATGATTATAGAGTTCACCACCTCGTATCCATTCGGTAACCAGGTAAACACGTCCCAGTGTCTCTACCACTTCAAAAAGCCTCAATATATTTGGATGATGAACACATTCTAGAGTCCCTATCTCACTGGACAGCATACGAAGGGCCTTGGCATCAAGACCAGCTCGATCTAAGTCCACCACTTTAATGGCCACTTTGTCTAAGTGAAGCAAAATTAAAATACCATATACAGATCTTTGAGGTTTTCATCAACCTACCACGCGTCAATTGATGTACAGCCAATTTGACTTTGGAAAAATTGCCACGTCCAATGTCGCCACAGAATCTGTAGAGACCAATCCGACGGCCAATTGTCACCTGGAAGGACAAAAAAGAGAAATCAATTACAAATATTGCAAATTGTCCAAGACTACAGAATATTGTGACCCATTTACATAATTAAATGGCAGCATGTTTGCAAAATGTCATGAAATTATTATTATGTATTTTATTTAAGTTGGAAAAACCCTGAATATTTTAATTTCTTAAAAACATTTTCTCCATGTGTAGAAGTAACTTTAAGTAAACTTGACTTCGCAAGAGACGCCCACATGCCGCCCACCTTAGGAATGCATCAGGAATGAGTTGTTGTGGTCGTGGTTTTAGATGACTTGTTTGCTTTCAATTAGCCAAGGTCAAGTGACCTTCATTTATTTTGTAAGTTTTTTTTTTTTTTTTTGTTAATGTAATTTGAACTGCGCTGCATTTAGTGGCATTGCTGGTTGTTTTTCCTTGGTCATTTGGTTTGTTGTTGGTGTTGCCGCCAATGCTGGGGGTTTTTAATCCACCTTTAGCCAAACACACAATAGTTGGCAGCAAGCGTTAATTAAAACTGCACCTAAGCACAGGTACAAAATACAAAAAGCATACAAAGAGGGAAAACGAAAGCAAAGCGAATGCGGCGTATACGTAATGTTAGTGGCGGCATTACATTAGGGGCACACGCGCATTTTGCAAACACACACATCCAAAAACAAATACAATGCGGTGAATGAGCTCTCACCACACACACACACACACACACACACACCCACACACACTCAGTCTATTGCAAGAAAATTAGCCTTGAACCTCGACATAATTGCAGCGCACATCCATTGGAGGTAATAAAACACGGATAACGCCAGCGGCAACAGATGGCAACGGCCTGACCTGCTTCTCCTTCTCCATCCACTTTTACTTCTTTTGCTTTTCATGTGACGTCAGCACAGCTCGACCTCGAATTAGTCTCAACTCTTTGTTGCATTAACCCATTATAAAACCTTGTATGAATAAGCTTTTATTATTTGTCCAAACAAAAACTCATAGAAACAGAAAACCAATTTTTAGGTCCTTCAAAATTTCCCCCCTCCCCCACAATATGAAACTAGGAACTTTTACAATGTGTTATACACTGAACACAAAAATGTGATTTCGCAAAGATTATGTTGGTATAATGTGATAAAGGATATCGATATGTTTGTGAACAATTTTCGATTTGAAACACTGATGAAACAATAGTAACATTCTTGTTTAATGTAAAGAATATTAATCTTTAAACTAAATATTAAAATGGTTGCTGAATAACAATTTAATGATTAATTTTTATGCAGCAAAATAGCTTGTAAATATTGATTACAATTATTTCTCCTCTTAAAAATACTTTTAAAACTTTTAATTAGCCGTGACCATGCAAATTGAGGGGTTTCTCCGATTGAGGTATTTCCCTCTATTTAAATATGATTCAACTGTGTCTAATATTTTAAATCAATGTACATCCATTCGAGTTTTGTTAATATTTCGGGAACATAATTTGGGGAATTTTGAAGATTTAATTAGTTTCAGTAAAATGTTTAAATATTTTCAGTTGAAGCCCTATCTTGAACTAATAAAAGAAAGAACCAATGAGTAAGAGAAAAATATCACTCATACGACAAGTTGTTCAACAGATGATGACTACCCAAGAAGTGAAAGAAATACCTCTGCACTCAATTTTAAGCAACAAAAAACCGTTCTAATGCAAGCACAATATATTGTATTTTATTTATTTATTTCCTATACATTTAGGTGTACTTAGTTCCCCACTCACCTCGTGTCCACATCGCGGATCGCATTGCAATGCTTTGGTTAGACGCTGATATGGCGGCGTTGGTGGTGGTGGCAGAAGCGACAGGGTCGCGTTGGTATCCACGGTGGCCGTTTTGCTGCTGTCTCTGTGTGCGTTTAAAGCAGAAGGAACGAGTTCAAATGCGACGCAACAATGCCGGCGAGTTGTTTAGATGGGGGAGGTCCTTTGGGGTGGAATGGGAATTAGATAATTCCAGGGGCTGAAGACAGCTTATCAACGACAACTTGTTGGTCGTTGTTGTCTTTATTGTATTGGATTGTTTGACTGACTGAAGGCTTCTTTCGTTCACTGCCACGCTTCGCCTCGGTTTCTTGCTGCTGTTGTCGTGTGTAATTACAGTATGGCAACTGCTGGCACAGCCTTACATTATTGAAAAACTTCCAATGGACACGCCTGCAAAGATAACAATAAACATGAACATAAAATAAATATCAAATTGAATTTTCTATAAAGAAAAGTGTTCACATCATTAAATTCAATTCCTGGTTTAAACTGGACAGGTGGACAAACATATTTTTAAATGTGGAAAATATTAAGAAATTAAGATCGCTTCAAAAGAGCACAAACAATCACTTAAATGTGTCTTAACGTGGACTTGCCATTCTTGCTAGTTTCCTCTAATCTATAGTAAATAACTAAGAATGGCTAAGTAAATAACATTTCAGTATGAATTTTGTTTTGATTACAAATGAATCGTTTGAATCTCATGGGGTTTTCAATCAAATTGGTTAGCACAAGTTATGAAAATGAGAAAACTTTTCCATTGCTGATTAGTGTCGTAAGCAATGTGACCCCATTTTATCTAATTACGGCAACAAAAAGGGGGAAAAAAAGGTAAAAGCAAGCGGAAAACCAGAATATTCGCTTCATAAGTTTTTCTTTTAACCCCGGAGAAAAACAGGAAACGAAATAAAGAAGATTTCCAATAAAGCAATAAGCAACTTCTCGATAATTTAATATAAAAAGGGATAGCGCAGCAATTTCATTTGCTTGCCCGCTGATATACGTATACTATGTATATTGCATCTGGGTCCTCCTTTAACCGCCTTCTTTTGCCACTCTGACATGGGGGCATTGGCAGCAAAAGTTAACGCTGAAGTAATTACGTAAATGGATTTCTCTGCGTTGCTCAAATTTCCTGCACGTCGGCAACGGCAATGGCAATGGCAATGGCAACAACAGCAACACAATCATGTTTATATAGCCGTCGAGCAGCAGTAAGCGTGACAGGAAGTTGGCCAGGAAGGAAGCAAGCAAAAGCGAATGCGACTAAGCCTGAACCGAACCAGCAAGCAGAAGGCAAAAAGGCAAACGACAACGCATTATATGTACATAAGTATATAGAGATATGGATATGGCAACAACAACAACAACATTTCAACTATAAACATTTTAGAAAAATTACACAAAAGCCCGCAGAGAAAAATGCCAAGAGAAACAGTTGAAAAGAAGTGTTTCCATTTCTTTAGGCATTTCCATACACTTGTGCAATGGGTATAAATGTTTTCTCCAGATATTTGTAACGTAAATATCATCTTCTCTGAAATCGAGCCAACATTTGCAAAATTTTCCATAAGCTCCTCCGGATGGCAGGTTTTATAAATCGGAAATTGAAAAAGTATAGTGTATCAAATTGTTAGTGTAGCCAAAGTTAATCCCTGTTTTATATTTATATGTGTAGCACATACATATGATTGAAAGACAGTTGACTGACAAGTAGTGAAAAAGGTTGCGGTGGCTGGGGTTTGAAAGGAAATGCAAATGTGTTGGCGAGGCCAAAAGAGATTTTGGGGGGGCTGGGGGATAGGGGAAACGAACGAGTCTTACAATTAAATTTACATTTACATTTTTACAGCCACCAGTCAGAGCCACAGAAACACAGAGCAAACACATAGTCACATCCTCTGACATGCATTTCAACGCTCAGAAGTATGCAACAATTTTTCATATGTAAAGCTTTCGAGTATCTATGTAAGCTGCAACATCTCTCTCGTACGCGTGTGTGTGTGTGTGTGTGTGTGTTACCTTGAACGCATACATTTGCATGCTAATGTTAGATAGGGGGGAGAAATGTGTGCAACTTTTAATTACAAAACTAAAGCTGAATGCATTTTGATATCAAACGAAAACAGCGACATAAACCCAGCTCACAGCCAACATTTCATATCCAGGCCAACACTCTGTCACACACACACACACATGCACATACGCTTAAGTGTTACAAGTTTCCTTCTGCTAAAGAAAATTTGTCCTTTGAATAAATGCCATAAAAATTTGATTTCGTTGCTTTCATTGATAGCAAATTCCTCAGCCAATATTCAATGGCAATCATTTTATTTCCTAAATGAGAAATTCTTGGAATTTTGTTCAAAGACAGACGAATTAAATATTCACTTAAATAAATGTACATATGACTTTTATTTGTTTTTCTCTGTAAGTGGAAATTGATATTTTATTATTTTAAGAATTGAATTGGCTGCAATTGGCATTAAAGGATCGAAAAAGGCAAACGAGATATGAGCAGTTCATAGTCAAATCATTGTTTATGTTGATTCATAAAATGATGGATGCCTTGACTACTTAGCAAATTAGAGAAATAGAAATAATTTACGTAGTAGAAGAACGAATAGTTTACATTTCTGACCTATTGCTCTTATGATAGCTAAAGGACACATTAAAATACATAAGCATAAAAGCAAGCACAAAGTATAATATAGATATCAAATTTTCTTGTGTAATTGAAATATGGACAAGCGACTGTAGATTAATAAAACTGGGTGACAACTTTTAACATAAATATTATTAGGAAATATTTACATTAATGCAGTTAAGTGATTTAATTAATGATAAGTGAGTCAAAACCCTTTATTGGTTTGATATATATAAATGCTGATGCTAAACGAAGTTATAAATGACTTGTTTTGAACACTTTGAATAACAGAAACTAGGCGACCGTTTGAAACAACACTTACGCAGCAACTGGCTTCGCCTTGGCTTGTGCTATCAAGTTAATTGAGTTCGTAACTGTTTTTCACAGCTAGTAACAATTTGTTTTCAAGATTTATTGCCCTCTACAAATACAGTGACCTTTGCTCATATTTTACATCTCACAACAGCCCTGGCAATTTTCCTAGTCAATTTACCAAACGATGGTTGTTCAAGGAACTATCTTGCCATGACCAACCCCCCAACCAGACGTAGACACACCTACTCGCACATCTTCTCACATCGCATCTCATCGTCATCTCAACATCATCATCTACCATGCCTAGTTTGCATCTGCACTCGAGCGACTTGTTTTCTCTTTAGAATTTTTGGGTCAAGTTCAATTGCAACATTAATTATAAGGACTTGGCACTTGTTATCGAACCCCCCGCCCCAACCCCAATCTCTCCACTTGACACTAGTTCAAATGGAATAGTGAGAGTTAAGTGAGCGTATCAATATATAGTCTCAGTCCTCTCAACATGAATCACTTGACTCAAATATTTCTATTCTTATGAATCAGAGAATTCTGCATCTGACAAGTGCGTAAAAGATATTTTCGTGTGTGTGGATAAAAATATTAGATACAACACTAATGCAGTGCAATTGCCCCAACATAGAGGCCAAATCCATTTATAAATAGAATTCAAATCGAAAAATAGCAAGAGTCTTCAAAAAGTTGGCATATATCTGGTGCAAGGACATGTTTCATTCTCTCTCTCTTCTTGTGGGAGGCTGAAAATCGATGAAACCTGCAAATCTGCATGAAAAGTGCTGGAAATGCGAGGTAAAAGTAAGTAGAGTGGAAACATTTATCACAATTTCCTTATGTAATTAATTAGGTTTGCCATGCGCCAGTCCACTTCAGTCCAGTCCGATTCAGGCATTACGAATTCTTGCATTCACAATGGGAAAATTGAAATTTGAATTTCATAAAGCAAAAAGTTCAACAGAAAAAAAAGAAAGTCTTGTCCTTCAACTTCAGGCATAAGTATTGTTGTTGCTCTTGTTGTTGCTGTTGTTCGCTCTGATGTGTTTTTTAGTCCAAAAAGCCACTTACAACTACACCAGCTACATCGAAATTGAATAAGCAACGAACAAAACGAAGCCGAAGACGAAGAAGACGAAAAGAAACAACAAAAGTCATAATAATAATAATAAAAGTGACGAAAAGGAAGCAATTTAAATGAGCTCGACCATGACAGACCCTGAATCTGAAGGGTATATTTATTGTCATTTGATTGTGCTTGCCATTTTGATATTCTCAATTGCAATTTCCACTTGAATATAATAAATTATATCAGGCCGTTGGAGGCACACATACATATTATATACTGATGATAAATGAGCACTGAACATACATGATAACAAATCGTACACGTACAGATTAGGATTAACAGGATTAAAATTGAGCTAGCGGAAACTATGCAGCGACAACTTCACTCAAATTATGTTACAAAGAAAACCTGTAATTTGCTACTATTAAATGATCTAGAGCCTGCTCGTTCTAAGAATAGTGATAAAAATTAGATTCAGGTACCTGAAAATCACTTTCAACAAACTTGTTGATTTGTATAGAAAGTATAGATAAATTAGAAGTTATAAAGAAGATTTTATTAGAGATTTTGTATGATATTATTAAAATTCTTTCGTTTTTCTACCACATTCAAAAAAGAAACTACTCTTTATAGAAACAAAATATTGATATCGAAGATATAGTAGAATATTTCATAGTAAATATAAAATGAAGCTCTTCGCAAAATAAATTAATTCCAAACACACAAATTTTTCATTATAAATATAATATATTAACAACATCTTTTGGATATAATATAATTTCAATTTAATTAAGTTTTTTCGGGTCCCAATTAATTAAGCTTCAATAGTTCGAATAGACTTTTCTTTATTAATTTTTGGTTTTACTACTTAGTTAAACTAATATATAAGAAAATATCTCTTCAAAGGTCTAGACAAAACATAATCCAAACCTGGCTCTTAACATGATATTGAATTATTTGTGGGATTTTTATAAAGTATCACTTGTTTTCTCTCTGTGTACTTTATAATCTGCGTTGCATTGAGTTTTGTAGTTACATTCGAGCTCCTTCAGCTAAAGTGCTCAGCTTATTATAATTCCCCCTCTAATGGCTAAGAGTTCAGAATAATGCAAATACTTGTTACGAACTCTTCATACTAGAACAAAAAACTGAAAAAAACTTTTGCTACCAAAAACCCACAACAACGCAGCCGATAAGCCCGAAGAGCCCAGGAATATTTTTTGTCCATTTCAACGAAAATTTTTCACAGCAATACGGAAAATTTGCATATATAGAAACCAAACCGTAAGAAAAAAAAAACCCAAAAACAGAAAAACCAAAAAACGTTGCGCGGAAGTTATATGCGAAATTTTCGCATGGGCGCACGTGGACGCAGAGGTAGGCGTGGCATGGTCAGACCTCTTCGCTTTGGTCGTAAGGTGTAATGAGTGTAGAATGTCGTAAATTTTTAAATTGCTTTACTTTTGTTGCCGCTGTCTGAGCGTGTGTAATTTGTGCGGCATTTACTTTTGGCCAAGTCAAAGGTAGAACTTTCGGTTGGTAGCAAGGTATGCAGAGAAGAAGATAGGAAAATGAAACAGCTTGTGGGAATTTCCGTTGAAATGCGGAAATTATGAGCCACGCACCACCGACCCGACTCACCCAATCTCCCAAGAAAAGGGCCAGCTCCTCTGGTGGGTCTCGCTCTCTCTCTGTTAACTGAATGTCAAATCTATTGCGTTGATTAAGAGGCAACACAACACAAAAAAAAAAAAGAAAAAATACACATTGAGAAAGCTGCAGTAACAATTTAAAGCAATCAACAATGGAAAAGGAAAAACGAGAAACGAGCGATCATCATCATGATCATCACTGCTGATGACGATGATGTCAAACTAAATTTATTTTGCCCCTGACCAAGACACTTCCACGCACTTGTGACGTGATTGGGTCCATTGATCATTTTGTGTGTTCAGACTATATCTACATGGGTTGGTCATGCATAGGTATATGTATCTATATACATGGATTTGCATGGTCAACACAATACTTTCTATAGTCTAAATTGTCTCGCTCACATGTTCTGTCTGTTCTCATCTAATGCCAATTGATATTAATTAAAAAAGTGTTTCAATTTCAAACGAAACTTTTTCTCTTCTCTAAACTTATTGTGCTGTTAGGTGTTGTGTTGTGTGTGTGTGTGGGTGTATCTACATACATATGTTGTATATTTGATTAGGGTAAAGCGCATGACTATAACAATATAAATCCGTCTGTGGGTAAAATGAATTATGACTGGATTATGGGTAAAACCTATCAACTGAAGCGTAAATGTGCTTGTATTGAAATGAAGGTTATCCTAACTCGGCTCAAAAAAGTCTTCTCTGAAAAGAAAAGGCATCTTAATCAGAGTGAATCTTCAAAATGGATGTGAATTTAATCACCGATTGGTAAAATACACTTTAATTAAGTTAGCAGCGCTTCCATATGATTTCATTATGATTGTACTTCATTGGTTATGAAGTATTTCAAAGAATTTTTTACAGAAGAAATTAAAAACGACAGGACTAAGGTTTTATATTGTAAAGCATAACGTTTAATAGGACGTCCTCCTTTCCCTTCTTACTTAATATTCCAACAGCTCCTTTGATATGGTCTTTAATAATGGCAACAAATTTTACTTGGTTAGAGCGTTGAGATGTTAAAGTTCATTCAAAACATTTCACCTATTTTTGTTTCAAAAAAGAATGGGTATAAAAACTAAATTTAAATGCTTGTCATGTTCATCAAGATGGCTGATTTTCGGTCCACTTGGAACTGATTTCCAATAAAGTTATTAGTGCTAAGTTGATTATTATTATACTCAGGCAGAAACACCGATCTGCTACTTGTCAGATACAAGGCTATTCGTTTAGTATATTATTGTATTATTAATTTCATGATTAGAAAAGAAAGAAAAGACCAGAATTCATGTTTTAATTCATGTTGTGAGTAAAATATTGTGAATCAGTTGAGCTTCGTATTATTTGCATTATCGATCAAAAAACAACTCTTTCGCTCTCTGAGTATGTCACAATTTCCAAGTTCAGTGGCACGAATATGAACTTTGACTAATTCTCTGTGTTAACAAATGTCGCGTGTAAAAGCAAATTTTGCAATATAGTATAATGAATATCCAGTTGCTTCTAGACAATCATGTCTGACGCTTGTTTTAATGATTCCATTCATAAAGAAAAAGAGCACGTAAAAGGCAAAATATGTTAGTACGTACTTAGATTATATCTCCTCTAATGCTATAATTCTATGGCTTTATAACCCCCTCGATATGGTGCTTCTAAAAATAATGCGACGAACTGAAACGAATGAAATGAGTGAAACAATGTGTGTTGGTATTTAACTAGCGGGCCATAAACAGCCAAAAAATTTAAGATCACTTATCAGTGCAACCAAAGAGATAAGACTAACCAGCAACCAAAAAAAAAAAAAAATGGAAAATGCAATACGATAACAAGCAAAAATCAAAATCCGTCTAGCAGTCTCTCAATAGTAATAATACAACAATGTGTGAATATTGTAGATAATAAAAACTATGTAGCTTTGAACCATGCAAACAGCGTAATGCAAACAGAAGGCTTAATTAGAATGATAGTGTTTATATATTAAACTAAGTATTTGTCTCCACGGATAAAGTGAGAAAAACTATGAAGTAAAATTCACTATACTGACATTTTTATACTCTTCTTTGGACAGCTTAAATAGCATGTTGTTCCTAAATATTGCAAATTTAAGCCAATTAAAGTTAACAGTTTTATCTCAGCTCGATCATTGAAAAATCGTGTTAAAACCATTTTCGTTGAACCCTTTAAAAAACGTTGTGTGTAGGAAAAATGACTGAAAAAACCTTAAAGTTAATCCAAGAGCAATAACGTCTAGCAAAAACTCTTCTTTACACATATTTTTAATATATGTATTTACAAATGAAGTAAAAACTTTTGTATGGCCCTTTTGCACATTGTCGTTTGATTTTTATTTACATTCTCCGCTGAATGAAATGAAAAATTATTTTAATAAAAAAGTTAACTTTATTTAATTGGAATAAATATAATTTGAGTTATTTATCCTTTCACGGGAAATTAAATGGAATTTAATAATTGGGAATCGGATAATTAAATTGCACAGTTTTTTGATGGGATATTTGACATTTGATGTAAATGGAAATTGTTTGCGTTTAATTTATTTATGTGTGTTAAACATTATTGAAAATAATTTATTTAAATGAAAATGAAATGATGCAGCAGCGCATTAAGAATTGCCATGAAATATTTATAGAGTCAAAGAGGCTGGGACATTGCTCATGAAGAAGAAGATGTATTATTTATATCAACTTAAAGTGTAATAAAAATTGAGGCACTGGCAAAGAGCTCTTTTTTCCCTTCGTGGGGGTGCGCGTGTGTGTGCGTAAGAGTATGTAAATATATTATTATAATACATACTTAACAACAGCAACAAGAAATACAACAACAAATACATAGCTGCTGCCTATTTGCACAACAATAAAGTCAATTTAGTCAGAGATAGAGGCAGAGTCTTCATTAAGTGCAACCAAACGCGCGACATCGTCAACTGTGACTACCTCACCCTCACCTTCCCTCTTTACCCCCTCGACGCAATTGTCACCCGCTACACTACAACCACCCCTCGACAAAGCGCCCCTATTCAGTCATACTTAAAAATATATGCCTGCGGTTTTGATACCCTGAAGATCTATAGTGAAAAGCAAACCAGAACCATTTTTCTTCTCTCAGATTTATTATAATTATTACAAAACAAAATAAATGTATCGCTTATCCTTATACAAGACTACAAAACGTATGTCTAATATCTATTGATTTATATTCGTTGATGTAGCCTTAAAGACCTAATAAAATATGTAAAACTCAGGGTGCAGGGTACATTAAAGTCGGGTCACCTCTTGAAATTTTATTTTCGTAAATTTATTTGTTGCGTGTGAATGAGAGCTCCAATTTGCTTGATAAGAAGCTCAAATCTCTGTGTATATGGATGTGGGTGCTGTTGGGGTGAGGTTAGGTGTAGACCCTTAACCCTAGTCAACACTTTTCGCTTTAGTTTTAGTTGTTATTTTTGCAACGGAAAGTTTTGCTCTTCTCCCATAATGCGGCAATAAACTATATATTCTCGCATTAAGCATACGTCATGTTGGCCCCAGACAAGGGTTCTATTTACATTGAAAATTAAACGTGATATGTGTGAAAGGTTTCTACTTAAACAAGATAAACATTGATTGTTGTTTATATCAAGAACAAAAAATACTTGGAACAAATTTATTTATATTTGAGCGCATTTACTTTTGTTTGAAAAGAGTTTATGGCCGCTCGAGCCCCAAAGAGCATTTCCAAGAGCTTTGTCTGAGTGAATGAGTATGAGAGTGCTGAGGGGGACGGGGATTTTCCTAATACATCACTTATAAGACATCGAGAAGATATTTGGAAGATAATAAAAAAAATTAACAAATAACAGAGCATAATAACATAAACTTTCCCGAGGAAAACAAAATTCGAAGCGAAATTAAGCGTTTCTTGTTTATTTTGCCCTCATTGCATAATGTTTCGGAATAAGAACCTAAATATTTAAACCTCATTTGATCAAACTTGTCTTTTTTATTTTTATCGGTTTGAAAATCAAAACTACTGAAGCTTGAATTCCAATTTTGCTCTCGTCGATTGGCAATTGCACATTGTAAAACATTTTGACATCTGCAGAAGAAAAAGTCATATCTACATACATACATATCTATCTGTATGTACGCCTCGTAACTAATGTATCGATCAAATTTGTCGTTTTTTTCTGGTCTATGTATATGTGTGTTTGGCTATGTGAAAGAAACATATGTATGTATGTACATATGTACTTGTTTGTCTGTGTGTTTTGCCATTACTGTTACTGCTTTGCAGCTGATTATTACCGTTTGACACATTCATTTGTCTCTATCTCCACCGGTTCCCCTTTTGGCCCCCATCACCGACCACTCACCGTTTCAGTTCACATTGACAACAAGCGTACAAACTGTTAGACTAAGCGCAGCTTTCATACAAACACACACACCCATACATATATATATATATATATATATATATATATATAGATATGGGTGTTTGTAGCTTTGTTTGTATGCACACGTAATAAGCTTTTGCAATCGTCTTATTTTATTTTTACTTTTATTTTCTTTTTTTTCCTCTAGACAAATAAGAAAGTGGCAAATTTATGTATGTAACGCAGGGGAAATGTATAGGCAAACAAATACCAAAAGTAGGGGCATGCCTTCTATGTACCACCTAAAATAGTCTTGCAAATACCCCAAATACTTTAATATTTTCAATATGGAATACTTAGAATAAACGATTGAAAACCAGAAAGTCAATGTATGCTCTTGAACATCATTCTTGTAAGGAATTCAAAAGCAAAGAAAGAAAATCATTTGATGTCCTTTTTGTGTAAAAAGTTGACTCCTTACAAAATAAGAGACTAACAGTGTAAGCTAGATTTATTGGGTTACATATCTTAAATTTTAACAAAGTTGTCAATATGGAACTACCTAGTTTTGTCATTTACGTTTTAACTATTAGAAAATATTATCAAATAGTCGCTTTCCAAGAAGAGTGTCAAACTTAATGTCAATTGCTCATATTTAATTTAAATTAAAATCACTCCTCTTTTCCATAAACTAACTCTTTCACTTACTTGTATCTTAATACTATCGCTTATTTCCATGATTTTTAAATGCCTGAAATGAAACTATTTTGAAAATTTTAATAAATGTTACATCATGAAAATATTAAGTAATTTGTTTGTCAGAATTTCCAAACAACCCTGCACAAAAGGTGTGGAAAACTCAGTATTTGAATTCACAAAATTGCTTATTTTGAAAGAAAATCTCTATTTAAATACGAACTTTTCCTAAAAGTTGTTAATTTGCAAAATTTGTCCATAAAGTTCTTAGTAAAAAGTACTTGAAATCGCGAAATGTGCGTAAATATTAACAAATCACTTTGTTCCTGATAACTTAATCATAAACGAAAGAACAAACTCTTTCCTCTTGGTAAATATATTTACTTTGCATTCAATTGTAAATTATACATATTCTAAGAATCGCTTCCCATGCAAATGCCAAAAGTGCGAGTATAATGTAAAGAGAAAGAGAATGAGAGGAGAAGAGATAGTAATTCGCTCATTTTCACCCGTATTCTAAGTCTTTGAATTTCGTAATTATTTTGTTTTCTAGCTATTTATTCTAGGTATTAGGCCCCGAGAGCAATAGCAAAAAAAACAACGTATTTTACATACACTTGATTATGGGTTTATGTGCTCGTGCTGCTACTACGTCTTATGAAATTTGTTGCCTTTGCCTTTGCCTTCGCCTTTTGCCTTTCCCATTGCCCCTTTTCCACATTTCCCATTTCCCGCAGCAACAGTCACAGGAAGGAAGCTTCAAGACACGATTAAATCAGCAAATAAAATAGCAGCAACAAGAAAATTCAATGCATACCTTTTCCCAACGACTGAATGCAAACAGTGCAAGAAGAAAAAGAAAAAAAACGAAGTAAACTAAACGTTAGGGAAGGCAGAAGGGGGTCGAAGAAGTTCTCCCAGAGTAAACAGAAACAGTCCGTAAATTACATGGAAAAAATCGACCACAAGATACCCTATTAGCATTTATTACCCTTGATTTTAGATACAGCTATCCAATTTTCAGAATGGACAGAACTTCAAAGGGTTTTCCCAAGATTCATATGCAATTTCACAACGATTCAAAAATCCTTGTGTTGATATTGATCACATGCAAATGGGTATGTCTTACACACTCTAAGATTATTACCATTCAGGCAAATTTGTTGTCCTTTATATACCCTTTCATTCTATTGGTTCTTTGGTGGAAAATCGTTTGAGAAATTTTGAAAAAAAAAGAAGCTTTACGCTGTCGCTCTATTCAGTCACTTGGCTGACTGACTGACTGACTAAGGTCGACTTACTGATTGAATAGATAAAAAATGAGGCAAAACGAAAATAAAAAATAAGGATAGCCAAAAGGAAAATTGATTGCTTTGTGAAGCAATGTAAATCGATTACCAAATAAGCAGAAAGCAAACAAATAGCACACAAAAAAGAAAGAAAGGAAACTAGGCACAGCACACGGCAAGAAACAGAGACACAGAAGAGACCTACATACATCCTATATTAAACAAAAAAAAATTATAATGAAATAAAATTCAATTTAATTGCCAAAGATGAAAAAAAAGAGAGAAACAACATCGATGAAATTGCCTGATAATAATTAACTATCATGGTTACAATAATTATCGTTGGTTACCATTGTCCAGTGTCAGTGGCCACTTAAAAATCGCCTTAAAAATGTTTTCCCATCTTTTCCCCATTCTTTCTCTCTCTCTCTCTCGGTCTCTGCATCTCGGGCCAATTACCTAGCAAATGCTATTAGCCACAGTCCCAGCAACAGGCCAATTACGTTCAAGTCTATACGCAACGGCAAACCTAATCAAGACGTCGAAGAGGGCCTGGGATCTGCCAAAATACATATATATATACTAAGTATATCAAGTCCATGCCAAAGTCATTGCCAAAAGAAAGCCAAAAAATCATTTTTTCTCTAACTTTTCATTGCTGACAGACAAAATAAAATACAACAAATATATATATTTATTTATGTCTATATTGTAGGTACATATATACATAAGACTCATTTGTAGTTTCAGTTTCCCAAGCTTTGTCAATGAGAAGGGCGAGCAGAGGGGGAAGTTGGTTGAGTTTTTTATTGAGGGGGGGGACTCCTCTCGCCCCACATCTTCTGATGTTGGGTTTTTATGGCAAGTCAAAAACCTATTAATGCTCAACCAGCACGTTCAACTTGTTACAGTTTTTGTATCTTCTTTCTTTTTCTATATTTCTATATATATTTCCCTCTTACTCTCGTTGCTTTTTTATGGCAGTTGTTTCTTTTTTTTTATACACTTTGCAAACTTAAGTTTTACATGTTTCTTGGCTTAGATTGGAATACACCAGAAATTTGTTTCTAATTAGTTTCTAACAACCTTAATTGGAATATACATGCGAACTTAAATTAGAAATTATAAAACGGACGTAATTATGATATAAAAATCAAATGCCTTACTCCTTGTTAGGTCTGGTTGGTCCCTGGATCCAGACTTGTTGAAAAATTCATAACACTTAATTTTGCCTACTTTGAAAAAACGAAATGAGATCCTATTTGTTTGTATTTAAATTAATAGAATCGTAAACTCTGGTAATGTGAGATTTGTCTTCCTCTTTTTGCTTCATTTAGTTACAATTCTCAAAAATCTTGGTGGTTTTTGACTCCAAATCAAGTTCAAATAGATATTTGTTATATGTATAATGCTCTTGCGTTAACTAAGTGTATACCAAATTCGTTAGGTAATCAAAAATGAGGGTTTTTCATTTCAAAAACGTATTCTCTTTGGTTGTCTTCCTCTACTTTTATTTGCCTTTTCTACAGCTAGTATGTATTTCCGCTAGTCTGCGTTTTGTGCGGCTTTACATTAGCCGAAAAGCTTGGTCTGTGGTATCTCAATTGTATCTCCCACCTGCCGAGTATCCAATACCCACTACCCGTTACCCCGAAGCCCTTTCCACCCGCACACAGTCGGAAAATACGACGTGTGTATTCTCTTGTCTTTGGCGCATTGTTTGACATGACTTTAATATTTCAAAAACGATAAAATTCGTTCTCTGCTGCTGCCGTCAAACTAGCTTCAATTTGCTGGATTGTTTTCTGTGTTCTTTTTCTGTTTTTTTTGTTTTTTTGGCACTGTGACGCTATTTTAATCGATACCAAATATCAAGAACAATACAATAACTGCATGTTGGAGGTAAGTGTCTGAGTTGAGTTGAGGGTTTCATTTGATAAATGAAAACTTGCTGGCTGTCATGTTGAATTTTGATTTCCAAACAAAAAAAAAAGGGAACAAGTAACTCCTCAACTCCCTCCCCCATCCCACACCACCTGAATCGTATCAATTTCAATTAGGGAAAGTGGAGCGAGCATTGTAGGGTGGCCAACAGAATTCTTGCCAAGTTATAATTAAGCTGCGTGTGATTAATCCAAAACCTCAGAGACCAGGCCTGGACAGGATCATTTGGTTTAATTCAATCAAAGCGGCATTCATCGCACAGCGTCACCAAATGGGCCGCCGCTACCACCATGGAAATAATCACCGGAAATCTCTGAACGGAAATGTTCGTAATAATGGCAACCCAAATGGATGGGACTTGCGACTTGGACTTGGACGACAACGGCGACACACAGCGTCGCATTTAGCCAAACAAAGTGTTTGACCCTGTCCTGGCTCATTCTCTAGTCCGGATCCTAGCCAAAGTGTTCTTGTGCATGCTAACGGTACATTAATTCCTATTCATAAATTACGACACACCAAAACTCGACACCCCGAAAAAATTGTAGTACTATGTAGTAAGAAAAGCACAAAGTGGAAATCAATTCCGAAACCCAAAAAGAAACAAGAGAATGAGACAAATTTCATACCAATTATCTTTGCTTCTTTGTGCTCATCAAGTGTTGCCCAACTAATTACTCCTCATAAATTTTCGTGAACCCCAAATTATATATATACATTTTATCTTGTAATCTCTCAAACTGCTGCACTTTCTTCTGATAATGAAATTCATTTGACATTAATTTTTAAGTTGTTTGCGTTCATATCTCTTGCACACACACATTGTCTACCTATATATAAATGGGAAATCCTTTCTTCACTGTCGTCATTATGTGTCTGCTTAAATTGAAAATGATATGCTCCATACGTATAGTATATAATAAATGGTTTTACGAGAACTCATTACAGCTGAGTCACAGTCATCGTCATTTAATACTGCGGCATGACAATGGCAAAGTTATGTATATGATAATGAAAAACAGAATCCATAAATACATACAATATAGTGCACAGTAGCCATCAACCGATATGTTTTTGCATTTAAGCATTGCAAAAGTCATAACTTCAATGCAATTTTCACATGAGATTTTATTGGTTTGTTCACTCTTATATAAAATGTTCCCATAAGCTTCTAACTCATTAATTTGGTTTGCTGATTTCAAAAAGTTATGTCCTTTTTTCCTTTCGAAAGTTGAATAGTCATTAAAATCTTGGCCAAATTTATTTTAATCTGAAATTTAATTAAAGTCTGAATAACTAACTTTTTTACGATATTTTCCACGGTTCAAACTATTGGTTTTTAATGTCATTTCCAAATATAGAAATTGGCTATAAAATTAGGAAATAACTTTTTGAAAATGGCCAACCAATTGAGTAAGTTAGAGAGCTTGCAAAAGAAAACCGTTTTGATAAAAGAATGTAAGAAAAGGCGTGACCCAATACAATTAACAAGCAATCTTAGGAAAGTATGGATAATATGAAAGCCTTATCCAACTACCTCTCATCTATGCTGACCCAATAGAAAAAACTTCCTGAACTGGGAGTTTCTTAAGAAACTTTTTATATATTCTTCGGAATATGCTAATGAATTTAACATTGCCTTCTTTCTTGGTAAATTTGTGTGTGTCTAATGACTTAGTATTTTTCTATAAATATCAACATACCATGTACGAGTATACTACAATAATTTTGCTTGGATAGCAATTTCATTTAGCAGAAACAATGGATTCAATATAATGCGTGTATAAGCATTTAAAATTTGAATGGCCATGCTGAAGAATACATTCACACACAAACATATTTATGTATGAAATGCAGAAACTATTATGTGATTGAAACAACAGCAACTATGTATATACATACATATACACACACTGAATATTTATGTTGAGTTGGTAATAAAAAATTGAAATTGCCCTTTTTCAGCATGGAGAATAATGGTTATTAAACTTATGCGTTAAATGGAAAGCAACACCAAAAGATATGGCCTATAAAACACCGACCATTAATATATATTATATGTATATGGAGAGGGGTTAAAACACTTTTCACACCTTTTACGCACACGCAGGCATTACGTATACGCACGATAGTCCGTTCACATTACAGTACTTCAATGAAAGCAAAACCAAGAGAGATGATAAAAACGTTTTCATTTAAACTATTTTTAGCAACAAAGTGAATTAATGACAACTCAATTCCGACATATTACATATATGTATGTAGATGTGGATAAATTCAATCGAAATCTTTGAGAACTAACCAATTATCACCAAGTGAATGAAGTGAAGCTTATCCGGCACTTTGGCCGTTAAATGGAGTCAAACATTTGTGCCAATATGTATAGAGATAATATGTCTGTCTGTTTGTGTGTGAGAGCTCCTAGTGATTTTATCTATACAAGTTACACTCTCACTTGACACACACACCCACAAACACACACCATGGCATAACGAAGAGAGAACTTTCGCAGATGCCGACGCCTGGCAATTTACAAGTTACATTTACAATTTCTGGCTGCGGGCTGCGGGCTACTGCGGTGGCAACTTTATTTGCATTCGCTTGGGCATCGAGGCATAAGTTTTATAATTCAATTAGTTTTAATGCCACTGCCACATTGATAACAACACAGACACTCACACATTCAGTCAGTCAGTCGGAAGACTGATAAGAAACAATACTCTTTCTCCTCATTTATGCACGGGGGTCATTATTATTAAGAATTTGCAATTGCAATTTCCACAATTAATATGCACAGAACAAAGCGAAAAAAAACAAAACAAAAACTACACTGAAGAGAACATCAGAGAGACATGTGGGTAAAAGAAAAACAACGCAAAAATTAAACAACAACTACAAGAAATAAAAAGAAAAACAGAATAAAAAAAATATTCACAAATTGCAACGCAAACAGAAAAGATACAATTTAGTTTGATGTTTTGTATTTTCGTATTTCAGGTGTTGTGGGGGTTGCGTCTTTTTGGCATATTTGAATATCATTCGAATTATTTGCTACCCCCCCGCGAAACACACACTGATAAAGCACATCTACCTCCTATAACCCACCCACAATGATAAAAATAACCGCTACAGCATGCTCTTCTGTTCTTCGATTAGTTGGTTACCTTTATTTCTGCTGCTATTGCTACTATCATTCACGTCTCCGGCATTAACTTCTTCACAACATGCGTTTTGCTACAGATGCAAAAATATCAACAACTAAAAAAACACTGAGATGATGCGCGTTGTTTGGATTTAGCACCGCGAATCGGTATCACCGGGACTCGACGTTAGACTAAGCGTTCCACAAGCGTTCTAGATGCGACACATGAACTTTTCAGACTGAACGGTGAGCGGAATGGAGCACACAGGCACACACGAGTGGGGCCAGCCAAAAAACAGAAACAGAAACGAGAGCAGTGCAGAGCAAAGAAAGCCGACGCTAGCAACGTCGACGACGACGACGACGATTCCGCCGGTCGCCGGCAACAGAGACATCGACATCGGCATCGGCATTGAGGGAAATTTGTAGGCGTATGTAAAATAAGGGAAGAGAGAGCAAAAGTGCTCAAACGCTTGAGTGAGAGTGAAAATGAAAGCGTGCCATTACAAATTGATGCAAATCTTTCTCGGAATTAGTACAGAATTGGATTTATCAATCAAATTAACCCTTAAAAACGTTCATGTTCGATTTATAAAAGGAGAAATTCCTACCAGACTTTCGAAGAACTTATTGAAATCATTTTTTAAACTCATTCAAAATAAACTAAGTAATGTACATTCTTGTGAAGTTTCAACTCTTGGGATAGTCGATCGATTTATAATGAAACTAACAGATAGACAGATAAACCGATTAGGAATCTGCATAGCTTATGGTGTCGAAGATAATTCCTATCTATCTGTCTATAATAATAATGACTATTTTAAACAAAGATAAGATGTAATAATGGATCTAGCAAGAATTTTTCATTAATTAAATAGCCATTTAATTTATAAAGTTTATTCACATAAACTCTTACAAAATCACATTGCAGATTTGTTTCTTCGGTTTAAGGTTTTTTGGTTTTAAAAATAAATTTTTCGAAAAACAATTTGAACAGAATGAAAGCTTAAAAATTAGTCAACTAGTTTAGTTAGAATTAGGCACTCCAATTGTTGTTTCTAACTGAAAAAGTAGATCGAGTCAAGAACGTTGTCCAGATCAAAATCACCTTTCTGTGGCAGTTGCTTGAGAGTGCGATTTAACTGACGTTTAGATAGATCCTCCACAGAGCCGTCATTGGTAAAGTCGCTAAAATCATAAAAAACAAGACTATATATAGTGAATTGCAATTAAGAGAAATATATTAAGATAACTTACTTAGCCTTAAAACTATAGAGCTGACGCATAAACTCAGACAATTGCTCTAGTATAGGCTGTGAGTGGAGGGCCACGAATTGTTCGCGACAATGGCGATTCAATTCAGGTACTGTGCAGGCATGGGTCCAGAAGCAATCGTGCACCGATACAAAGGTAATACCCTGACGTTCACAATGCAGCGAGGTTAGCATCATATGCGAGGAATCCAGCGAATGGATAAAGTTCGGCGGAAAAGCATTCTTTTGCTTAAGAATATTAGGACGCTCATACATATCCATGGGCATGTTGGCATTAACCCGTAAACCGCTACGAGCCGTATGCTTTACGTCCTGGCGACTATAGGGTTGCACCACTGGCAGACCGAGTGGTGTGATCCATTCGACATTTTGGCCGCAAACTCCAGAAATGAGGCGGGCACATTCTGTAAACCAGTCTTGAATCTCCCTTGTCGAGGTAAACATCTCACGTAGACTCTCAAAAGTCTTGGTTGTGAGATATGTGGAAGCAGGCCAAACCCAGTCTTTGGGAAACTCATCAATATCCTTCAGTTGACGAGCAATTTGCAAACGGGCACCATACCGTGTCACTCCATATACAGTAGTCATCACAGTTTGCTTGATAACCTTGCGTCTGACGAACCCTTCAAGAGCCTGAGCCACATGCAAACCATTCACAGCATCCGATTTGCGTGTACGTTCCACTAAAGCAGCCACAGCACTATAGACATCTTGAGGCAATGCTGATGGAGCTAAATTCACACTGCACGCTCCTGCTTGATCACGACCCAGAGCCGCATAATGCTGCAAACCATTACAGGAGCCATCCTGATGTATGGGAAAACGACTGAGATATGCTGCTGGGTCGGGTGAGCGATAAACTTTGGCTATTTCCATACAACAACCCAAAGTCTGCCAGGGTTCATCCGATTTGGACCACCACATGCGACCAGTCAGTGGATTATCAGCTGAATCTAGAATATCTGGCATAATCTCTTCGGCATAAAGTAAACGCTCACGCACTGAGTCCCGCTTCTTTAGGCCAGTCAAATTGATGCAATGCAACTTCAACCAACTAAATCCATCTATACCCAAAGGCTGAGCTTGATCGAAAATTAGTATGGAACGCGCCAAATCTGATCCCAGGTGATTTAAATGAGGAGGCACTGGATAAACACGACCCCGGAAATCCATATTATGAGGCAACCAAAAGACTTTGTCCCGATACTAAAATGAAAGAGAAAAGATGTGAGTCAGAGATCTTGCCATAATTTCTTTTTCACATGTTTTCTTACATGCTCGGCTAGAGACAATCGGTAGAGAGCGTCACACCACAAACTATACATCTCAGCTTGCCGGCGTCGATGTCCGAGTTTGTCACGAAACTGTTTCGCTCGATCCTCATTGGAAATTTCTTTCTCGTTGACTTGATTGGTTGGGAGAGGAGGCAAAGCACTGGGGGGTTGGGGTACATCCAATTTGGAATCGCCTCCATTTTGAAACACTTCAATGATGACGTCCAGCAATTGGGTATTCACACGCCAGGGTACACTGGCCAGCTGATTAAGAGAATCAAGGGCAGGATATAACTGCTCCGGTTTGGCTGCTTTGATGCGTTCCCATTGCTGTATGGCCTGGTGTGGCAAGCGTATCAGCTCCGACTTATTCAGCAAATATCCACCATTATGTGGTGTAGTCCACGGCTGAGGCGGACACAACATGGGCACTAGATTTGAATCAAAGGTAAGGGTTTGCTGGCGAGAGGCTCGGAGTAATCTGGACAATACCGGATGGGGTTTCACTTCCTCTTTAACGAGACGTCCCTGATTACGGAAAAGTGTATAGAAGGCGGGCATTAGATTCTGCGTTGACTGTCGATTATTTTGACGCATTATATGCGAGTCAATCTTTATATCACGCATGAGAATATTATATAGGAATCGCCCCACACCAGTTAATACATTCGAAGGCCATGGGGTTTCAGGCAAATCCATGCTGGGACCACCAATTTCTCTTTGCTCATGCACTAGACGTTGCCAGATTTGCCGGGTATTATCCTCCGTCCGACCACTATCCCAGATATCACAATATGAACTATATATTTCGCCAACTTTCTCTAATGTGCCATTGTGCTTTTTCTGCTCGATCTGATAGCGCCGCTGGACTTTCTGACCCAATTCCTTGTACAATTGGCCCACAGTGGGACTAAAAGTCTCGGAGCCTTCGGCCAACTTATACAACTCCTTGATGACAATGTCGGCATAGTGCGAGGTATCCAATACCTTTAGATATGTATAATAGTTCATATAACCATGCGGCTTGAAACGCACTTGAGCCCGCAGTGTGTTCATATCTCGTACAATGGCCGCGGAAATCTGTTTACGCCAATTCTGTTCCAGCTCTTTCAGGCGCTCCCGCTGTACAATAGAAATATGGTATTACTTACTGATCTATCTTTAGCTGACAACAAAACTTACACATTTCGCTGCATTGGCAAATTCCTTGGATTTTTCAATGGATTTAATGGTTATACATCCGTCCAACTCCACTTTCAATTGCTCCCTGCCCAATTGCTCTAGCTGGTCTTTGGTATAACCCAATTTAGGATTCATTATAGCATAATCCGTTTCCGTTTTACCTTCAACTGCCGTCTCATTAAGATGATTGAGCAACTCATTGTCATAGCCCAAAGTTGGTGGCACATAGACTGGTTTATATTCTGGTCGAATACGCTTAATAGCATCCAAGGCTATATCTCGTTGATCTGACACAAACTTTGAGCGATCCATAATTTGATTCAGGCTGAAACCCTGCTCCTCCGCTTCATTGATATATTTCCTAATGTTTTTTTTATTCTCATCGTCCGTCTCCAAGCGACCCAAGCATTCAAAAATGGCAGCATAGGTCTGTTCATTAAACTTTAAATCATCTTCCTGGATCAATTTGAATAAGTCTTGACAACGATCAAACGATCCCTTGCCGGCATAACCATGTAGAAGAATGTTATAAAGCTCAATAGTTATCAGATTCGACTGCGAATTTGTACTCAGGCCCTTTTTCGAACGATTCCGATAGACAATTATGGTGGAGAGAGCACGATTAAGCATATTGGCTGAAACACAGACATTCAGGTAGGTCGTCAAATTGATATTTAAGGCCTTCTGCTTGGCCAGACGCTCCTGTTCTGCATTGGCATGGACGTTGGACTTAAATCTTTTCTTCGATTTAGAAGTCACGGCCGAACTATCAGTGCTTGGTGCCATAACAGATGTAACGCTTGCTGGTTTTGCCCTATCCAGGGGATTTATATAAGGCTCTATAGTCTCAAACGGATCCAGTAAATCCTCTGTCAGTTTGGGCGAAGCTAGACTGTAGAGGAATTCAGATTAATAACATAACGAAATCAAGTCTTTTCAGAAAACACGTTTTCATACCCAATATCTGTTTCTGCACTCTCTTGTCTCTCACTCTCCATGCTTTCAATGATGTCACGAAAATTGTGAAAACTTTTCAAGATTTGCTGCACCTCCTCGGGATTCACAATAACCTGCTTGGTGTACTCATCTTTGCCAAAAAATAGCAATGGACGATCATCATAGATGCCCGTTTCCAATATAGAACAGCCATCCAATGCTTCCATATCAATTTTCTGATATTCAACAGGTTGACGCTGGGTCAAATCCTCCAACTTGCTGGTTTGCTTTTTACCTCGACGCTCTTCTTTTGCGCGCTTTTCCAGTATTTGCAATTGTGTTTTTTGTATGAATTCGGCCAACTTTTTGGATTTCAGACGCTTGACACGAGATTTGCGTTCACTGGCTGTCAACTCGGTAACTGAAATCAAATTGGAATTATATGGACTTCTTACAGTACTCGTCAGGATATTGGGATGGACTTACCTTCGAGAAATTCCACATATTTGGCATAGCGCGGTTTACGCAAACGTTTCTTTTTGTTGGCCAGGGCCAAAGCATCTGCATGGGTTGTAGTTGTGGATTGACCCCTTGTGGTTGTTATTTCTGTAACTAAAATCAAAATAGTTAATTGTTTTACTTTTCTTAGTTTCTAACTTACTTGCCGGCTGAAGCCGGTAAAGCATTTGATAATACTGCTGATAATGGATGAAATTCTGCGACGAAGTGGAACTTCTGCCGCCGCAGCCGCAGCACATTGTTGTTGTAGGGGGCGGCAATTGGAGCACCTTATTTAAGGCTTTGCCTCGATTTAGACCCAGCAAACGATACATTCTCGAATAGCTTTTGCTATATAATCAAATGGCTTCACATCCAAATCATAAATTACTCCAATTTGTAACAGTTTTCACACAATTTACGCTTGCATAATAGAACGCAAAAGGAGGAGAAGACGGTCGTCGTTGTTATTGTTGTTGTTGTTGTTCGCGCTACCTTGCATGCGGTTAGCAAAAGGCTGCCAGATGCGAAAAATACAGCATTCTGGCAGCACTTTAAGGGACTACACCAGTGTGACACTACTAAAAACAATAAAATCGATTGTCTTATTCGATATTTTATACATTTAAGAATATCGTGTAGAAATATTCAGTCTTCTTCATTTATACTTTTTGTATGGTAATCTGCTAATGAGCAACCGTTTGTAGGCTTAAACTGATAGTTAAATCTTTTTCTTAGTCCTTTCCTTTTCCTGTTTCATATATTATGGCAACTTTATTATAATCTCTCCACACTATGAAGGATTCAAAACGAATCGATAATAATCGGAACTACTCCTGTTAAGGCGGTAAATTTAAAATGATTTCCTTTTTTTATTTTGATTTCCAAACATTTGAATTTTATTTAGTGGTATTTTCCCTTGAGTCATTGAAATGCATTTAATTAAAGCTGAGCTTAATTTAACCCAATTACCCGGTCACCCGCGGGTGACTTCCCGCTGCGTACACCTAAATGATAAGGAAATTTCCCCCAAAAACTAACAATTTTGGTAACGAAACTCAGTCTTGATTGACACTTGGCCCTGCGTTGTTTTTTAGCTTATCTAGGTCTAAATAGACTATAAAATTCCTTATTCCAACTCCTGTGTCATCAAAGTGAAACTTTAATTGAAAGATGTTAGGGCTTACATGGCTTTTTTTGGCCTGGGGTCTGGGTGAGTTATTAAATAAATTGTTTTTATTTCTGTTTTTGTACTGCTGCCTTTGTCTTTGTTGTAACTGCTGACCGAATTTGTCTGAGTAATTAAAATGCCGAGAATTAATTGTTTGGATGGAATTGGAACCGGTTTCGAGGATTACTTGAGAACAACTGCGTAAGCTTCTTAAATGCTTGACAGCGACTTGTATGGGTCATTGGAGCTCATTAAGATCGCCAACGTTCAGTTGGCAGGCAACATTTAGCTGGACAAGATGTCCTCCAATGCTTTGGCTTGCATTTGTAATGTGATCAATCCTTGTCGCAATGAAATCTCCAATACCTTTGTCGTAGTTCAATGGCTAATTACAGGCTTTGCTGCCTTGGCCCAAGTGGTGAAACCTGTGTTGTTACTTTGTAAAGATTTCAATTATGTTACTGAAATAGATCAAATCAAAATCATTATTCTATTTCCAGTTGGTATACGTGGCGAAGTTGCATTGAGTCAGGAGGACTATAACAAAACTTGGATCTATATGCCAAATGGTGAGGGCAAACCAGAGGTCGCCTATTTAGTAGAACCTCCGCCAGAGAATCGAATAAATTTACCTCAATTAATAAAGTTCGAATTCTATGGCAGGTAAGTGATAATATCTCGTAATTTTATTGATGTATGTTTCAAAAATTTTGCCCTTGCAGCAATTCTCCGCATAGTTTGAGCACCGATTTCTGGATCGATGATAATAATTTTGATTTTCGTCTGCGTCACAAACGCGACACTTGGCAGGAAATGGCCGAGAAATTTAATCCCGATTTGGATACGAAAATTCTGGTACATGGTTGGAAATCCAGCACTATGAGCAATTCAATACAATCGATAAGGGGAGCCTACATTGAACGTGGACAGGTTAATGTTTTCGCCATCAATTGGAAGGATCAGGCAGACAATATCTACTATTTAACACCAGCTAGGTATACGGTGCAAGTGGGTAGGGCAGTCGCAAAACTGATTGATTTATTAGTAGAGGAAAAGGATGCGAATCCTCAGAGGATTCATTTGATTGGACATAGTCTGGGTGCTCACATAATGGGCTATGCGGGGTCTTATACAAAGTACAGGGTATCTAGAATCACAGGATTGGATCCTGCGCGTCCCGCTTTTGAAGATTGCATTGGGCCAGAGAATCACTTGGATGACACAGATGCCAATTTCGTGGATGTTATACACAGCTGTGCGGGTTATTTGGGTTTTCGCAAACCCATTGGCATGGTGGATTTCTATCCCAATGGTGGTGGACCACCTCAACCGGGTTGCAAGGAGTTATCACAGATATTCAGTGAGTTTCCATTGGACAAGGGATGCTTTAGAAATGATTTTAATCTCTCGCATTTCTCTGATTTTTCCAGCTGGTTGCAGTCATGGACGTTCTTATGAATACTATGCCGAATCCATTAACTCGCCGAAAGGTTTCTATGGCATGCCCTGCTCAGGATTGGATGAACTCAAAGGCAAAAACTGTTCGGGTGGCAAAATGCTAATGGGTGATCCCGTGCCACGAGATGCTCGAGGCATTTACTTCGTCAAGACGGCCAACAAACCGAGCTATGCCCTGGGAATCGATGACATTTAACACAACAACTGAATTCAATATCTCTTCTTAATTCTATTTAAATATGTTAATCTTAATCTAAGAATACATAAAACCCACACATTTGCATCATAATTGAAGTCTAGATACGGCTCTAGGCTATGACATCTGTGCGTCTCCTGATGATATTACTTCTCCGATGGCTGCCATTCGGCTGTAGTACGTCCTCCGGACGTGGTTCAATCTCATAGTCCTTATAGCCATCCACATCGTCCAGTTCCTTGGCCGTGAACTTGGCAAGAAGTGTGCCACGGCCGGCATAGGGTGGGACATACTTGAAGGTGGCTGCTGCAGTGCCGCCAACTGGAATCTCGGCAATCTGTTGAAGGAATTCCCATAAATTAAAAGAGATTTAACATTATGTTGGTCAGATCTTACCTTAAACTTAAGAGGCTGCTCGATGCCAGGTCCCTCGACAGTAAAGATGCCCTTGTGCAAGGGAATAGGCAATGGATTGACCAGTCTCACTATGACATCCATCTCCTGTTGGGCTACAATACTACCCTCGCCCAGTTGGAACTTGATATCTGGCTTGCGTACACGAAAATCATCCTGAGCATAGTAATCATAGTCTGTGTCCTTAACCCTCGCCGAGGCCGAGATTTGAAAGGCTGCCTGTGAGGAGAGTTTGCCAAAATATTCCTCAAAAATGACTTCCATGCGAACATAATCGCTGGACTTGGGCTGAAGTTCCAATTCGAAGCCCATGGATTTGACCTCTTCGGCTCCGACTCCCGTATAGAGTATGGCATCGCAATTGATTTGACCAGTCGCCAAATGCACTCGCTCCTCGCTCTTGTTGGTGACCTTTAGGACCACACTGAATTGTTCACCCACTTTAATATCATCTTTCAACTCCATGTCGAACTCAACTTCATTGAAATTATCGTTTAGATAATATCGGCTAAATGCATGCCGGGATTGCTTGAGGGCCTTCAGCATATAGTTGCGTTCCTCCTCGGTTCTCTCGGCGTATTTATAGCTATCGGTGATATCCTCGCGTTCCCATTTCAACACAGCCTTGGTGCTAATCAGATGCCCTATGGCCAGAGTGTCCTTCCTCAGCAATTTCAAGGGCTGCGAGGGTCCATTATAGCGCCAATATAGTTTATCCGCATTCACTTCGGCGTAGACAAAGCCACCATCAAAGGGTCTCAAGATTTCACCATGCTTCACAGCCAAAACGGAAGCAGGACCCACTCGATACATGTTATCTGAAGCCTCTTGTGGAGTAGCATCCACCACCTGCCAGCCATCGTATGTTCCAAATTGCCCGACACCCAAATCTGGTCGCTGCATCCACAACTCATCCCAGACATGATAATTCCATATGGAATCTGTGGTCTCCGCATCCAATTTCTTATTGTTCGAATCAATGAAAACGTCCACAGTGAGCGAAGCTTGGGTATCATGAGCCGAGGAATAACAGGTGATTATGCGAGCTGGGATACCAAGACTTCGAGCTATTGTGGCCAAGACACCACTAAAGTTCCAACATTGAGCAAATTTTACAGATTTTTGCGTTTTATGGAATTGCTGGAGAATCTCCGCTGATCCTGTCCATTTGGTGGGGGCAACGCCACCAGAGAAATCCTCAGTCCAATTGCCCAAAAGCACACCATCATCATCCACTGAATTGACCAAGGCGGACAGAGCACGTGCCACCCTAACAGGATCACCACGGTATGCCGGCGGAATACGTCCCACAGTACCCAACAATTTTAAGCTGCATTCCAGGACATGACGTTCAAATTGTCCTATCTTCCATACAGAAGGCCGCAATCGATTATATGAACCCCTCCAAATCAAAGTCGTGTCATGCATCACATATTCTTTACGCTGATCTCTATCCTCCATATAAACTTGATCGTCTGGGCACCAGGGATTGAACAGAATAAGTATTGGTAAAGGTAATGGATAGCTCCTGGAACCGTCTCCCAGCAACTTGGTATCAATATCCATTTTCCATTCAGTCACCGGGCAAGTTGCCGGTGGTTTAATCAACACTGTTAAAATCTGACCCTCATGTGATTCAATGCCCGCTCCCCATTCCAAAGAATCTCCCAAATAATCAATGCCGTCATGGGGAACCAGGGCAGTCAATGTTCCATGTCCAGGACTGGGCTTACTATCATCGGCCACACTGAATATAAAACTTATTGCATCCTTGCTGGGACTATAATCTCGATGAAAATGTATCCTCAAACGGAAAGGTTCACCACGACGCACAATCAACGCCTCCTTAGCGGCTGCCGCATAGAAGTGACTTGTGTGATGCTCATCATGATTATCCTCCAGGCAGAAATCCACTCTCTGTACACCCAATATAGGTGAATCAATCAAATCTGAAATAAATACACAAATTGCCAGCCATTAGTCATTTTTCCATGGTCAGGGTGTTTGCGATCTTATCTTGTCTAAATCTGGAAATCGGTTTCAAAAACTGAACACTTTGGTTTGAGGGCAGACGAATTGATGATCTCATGCCAGGCTTCTGGATCTAACAACCAACACATCGGAAACAAGTTGAGTAATCCTCTTTAGCCATAAACTAAACAAACTTGTGGCACTCTGGCCAAAAAGTTCAATGCCAAGTCAATTAATTCTCAACATTTCGTCGACACCATCCGAGTGCCATTTGGGTGGACTACGACGACAATCAAAACTGACGCCAACGCACCGAAAGAAAAGCCATCCAACAAAAATAAAACTAATCACTTTTCTCAAATTAATAGTAAAAAACAAGCATATAAAAAGCTATTCAAAGAATACAAAAACATTGCAAGTATAAAAAAATGTTTGCCAAAAAGCTTGATTTTTGCTCTACGAAAATATAAGTTCGACAAATGAAAATAAAGAATACAAGTATGTGAATCTTATTTTATTTTTGGCGAAAATCTAATAAAAAAATAAATGAAAACAATATAGTAATAATACTAAATATTATTCAACATTTGATGATAATAGTTTTCTGAATATAAACTGTTTTCAATTATTTTAAAAATTTATAGTTTTTGTTTCATAATCAAATAATTGAAAAATAGTTAATGCTGTCTAATTATGCACAAACCTTAAAACAAACATATTTTTGTTAATAATTTAATAGCTTTCAAGTCTACTTTAAACAACACATTTTTTTGCAACCTGCCAGTTATTTAAATTATTATAAGGTAATTTCCCCTACTGCCTTAAATCAATAATTAATTATGCAACTTTTGTATTTGTTTGGGATATAAATTTCAAAAGGCCTTGTAGAAAAATTCTCATTATGATGCTTACTAACAGGCTAAGATATCATATCATATCATATCACTTAAAAAGAAATGATACTACTTAAAAGGGAAAAAACATGAATCGCTTATATATGTACGTATTTCCTAAAAATACGTTCATCTTATTTTATAAATGCTGACCCATAAATATCATAAGATTCGTACACTTTTTTATGGTTTCAGTTGTCTATGCCTCAAATTGATATGTGTTTTTGATTGCTACCGACAGATGTGGATTTTATGTCTATATCTTTTCGTTCACCTTTGCTGACCGCTTTCAGCTTTAATTGATACAGAACAAATAACAAATGTTCTATACTAAATTCCATGAAAATTTGAAACAATTTTAAATATTTGATAAATTAATAAACAAACGAGAAACAAACAATAAGCGAAAACCAAAAGTGTGTAAATTCACATAAATACGTAATTTGTGCAAATTCCAAAAACCCCGCCGAACGTGTCAAACAACCAAAAAAAAAAAAAAACAATAAATAAAATTCAAATAAAACTGAAAACGGAAACAAAGCAGCGGGGTGAAGTCATAGACTAAAAAGCCAAAAATAATATTTCAATGATTTGCAAATAATTAAAGTGTCATATAAGTATGGTGACACAATATACTAGATAATGATGATTACTTTCAATGTCGGGGCCGGGCCGGGTGCTACGAAAGGGATTCACTGGACGTCGCGGAGGAGGCTGCCACCAGCGTTGGAACCAGCTGGGCGTATAGTTGCGATACCAATTCGACATATCTTCTTTGATAGAAAACACTTCAGTTAAATCACAATTTATTGTACAACGTTACGGTATTTTCTAACAGGTAACAGGTAACAGTAACGAAAAACTAAGCTTAAAAATTCTTGTTTTTCTCTGGTTTTCTTCTCCAATCGATTAAATCTAGCGCGCTCGATCAGATCAGAGGAAACGACGCGAACAGCGCAAAGCTTTGAACTAAACTGATCAGAAATTGGTTTCCAGATAGTTTTGCTAGCCCCCACAAAAGAGTTCCTCTCTCTTTCTCTCTCTCATTGTCTCTTATTCTCTCCCCATTCTCTCCGTGTCTCCTATGATTAATTATGTGGTATGGGAAGTGCGTTTTGTTGGTAGCCATCCAAGTTCAAGTCGAGGTACGTCATCGTTATTCACAAATGGTCATTATAATGTTTCGGTTTCTCATCTGTCTTATCTCCGATTGAATTGTATCAGCATGCTGTAGGTAACCAGATGGTTTTTTTTTTATTTATTTAATAAATATTTTCGATAAATTGCGATTCTACAATGAATAATATTTACTTGGAAACTATTCATACCTACCTATTAATGCCACAATGTGGGCAGGTCACCTAGTTTGTGTGTCAGATGCACCCACTCAACAGGGAAATTAGCATGCTAAAAAGGCAATATCAAATAAATTGCATAATTGCTGGCAATGCAACAAATGAAAAAATTTCAAAACTAAAGAAATAAAATGAAACAAACGCAAGAAAATAATTCCATTTTGTTTTAACCCCAATGTTTCGTATATAAACATTAGACACTTTAATCATTTTTGAAGATAAAATAAAACAAAGTAAACCGTTTAATTTCAAAATCCAGATAATTCGAGGGTTATTGTTTTGTGTTGTTAACAGTATAAAGTTATTTTAACCAAGGGTAAATCTTTTCTAAGCCGAAATATTACTCTGATATTTCTTATCTAAATATGAAGCATCTTTCAATAAACAAAAGGTCAATGAGTTTATTCACATTCTATTCCAAATTGTAAATCAACTTTATGTAACTGATTAGATTTTGTAAAATTCATTTATACATATACATATAGTCAATTGAATTGAATTTAAAAAGCTTTACCAGTGTCAATATTCTATTGCAAGATGACTATTCTGAATTATTTTGCTTTTCCCCAGTTTTAAATTCAAATTTCTGTCTTATTAAATAGGATATAGCCTCACAATCCTTTTTTGTCATTGAAATTAAAAAGAAATCCCTAGGTGAAATGGCGTTGTTTATTTGCTTAATTACGCACTGATTATAAATATATGTCTAAGCATGTTCAAAACAAGTTTCAATATATTATATTATTTTACAAATACGCTTTAAAAATTCCATAGTTTTTTGTATTAGCCCAATGCCATTTCGGTTAAGATATACTTTGGACTCACCAGTTTCATCATGATCTGTGGAAGATGCCATATAGTTATCCCTTACATTATGCATACGCAATGTAGGTTCTCCATAATCTTTTTCCTTATGCTTGCAACACTCTTGACACTTCAGGCAGCTGCCAGAAATATTTTGTCCCATTTTTTTTAATATTATAAAACAAATATATGTACACAACTATTTCTGAAGTGAGGGCGTGGGCCTTAACCCAAAACCGGTTCCAAATTAAGTTAAGTCAATGATAAGGCGAGTCAGAATGTTTCACTTCACTTGAACTCGACACGATCACGGTCAATAATTAACTGAGAGTGGACTATTATTTTTTTTGGTTATCGAAATGCAAAAACGGCAACAATTTAAATTGTAACAACTAAGCGATTACATCATCAATCAACCATCGAACTGAACACCACAAATGTTTGTCTCCGACTAGACATCTTCTCGATTCTGAGTGACCCACAGAGTCAGATAGCTAGATGAATCGACCTTGCCGTGTCCAAAAAACCAGACATGCGTAAGTAAATTGATCAGCTTTTAATGTGAAATACATATAGAAACATCTCACAAATGAGAACCGATCACATTGAAATATGATTGGCTTTGATTTTCGTTTGTTGTTGTTATTCTTAACTAATGAATTGCATTTAAGTATTTAAAGGATGCAGTGCTGTTAATGGTTCTTCTGTAGCCATGGCTGCAGCATCCTCTTTGCTCCCAGTTTGCGATAAATGTTTAACAAGATCCACCCAATCATGACCACGTGCACGATCACCTTTATGATCTGTTCTCTCCCATTGACGGCGCTTCTGGGCCTTGGTCAGTTGCTCCTTTTTAGGTTCCTTCTTCTTAGAATCAGGATCAGGATCGGAGATTTTCAATGCTTGAACACCGTCGTCTACAGCCGTTTGTGTGGGTACCGCCTCTGTTTGATTGGCCGTCAACTGGTCTATGTTATCTTTGAGGTATTCGAAAAGAGTATAGGTCATGCCACAGCCTAGCCATTGTGTAGCCTCCGTATTAAGAGCTGTTTGGATTTCTTCTTTAACAGCGGGCAGGCTAAAAAAAACAAAAGACGTGGAATAAACTCAATGCATTTTTCATGCTGATTATGCATACGCACAGGTGGCTATTGTAGAACGTATTCATGTTGATTGTTGGCGCCTCATCTGGATAGGTTTCTCCCCATTTAAGCTCTACCAGAAAGGACTTATGATTGTTTTCCTCGCCATACTGTTAATGGTTAAAATATTATTTCAGTTAAATATGAGTTTTGGATTCCATGTGGCTTTGCCCGTACCTTGTATTGATAGGTGGTTTTGTCGACTTCCTTGAAGTTTTCGTCACCCTCGTAAATAGACTGCAAAGCCTCCCGCTCATCAGTTTGCTGTTCTAATGGAGTAGACATGGTATTGTGTTAAGGATTTTCCTGAATTTGAATTTTAAACATTTTAATATAAAAATAGGAAAAACAGCCACAACAACTCAGCAACAGCTGTCAGCTGATTGCCGGCTGGAGTGCTGCCAACTCTATTCATTTATGGCTAGAAGTATTTTATTGGCTATTAATAATATTAATAATCCGATGCTTTAATCAAAAAAATTTCTATGTCAAGGAACCACTGGCTGCTGTTGTTGATTGATATGCTAAAAATAAACCAAAATATATTTAAGAGAACTATTTTTGATTTGCCAACTTTTATTTTCGTTATTCTAACTTTTAGCCGTTTTTATTTTTAGCTAACCGTATATGTTTCCCTAATTACATTTGGCTAGTTCTTCCTGGTCAACCCTATTCTATACATTTATCAAAAAATTGGCAGCACTGCTGCAAGCAAAGAAAAACAATAAACAAAAAAGAAAAACAATTTTATAAAATTAATAACATACACATGAACAATTGCCTTTGCCTTTGACCTGGACTAAACCATGGCGTCCAATGAATGTGCCCACTTAATAGAGTTTAAAGAGTTCTTGACATCACTAAGCAATTCCAAGTCGTTGCCGAATGAGGATTTTACTGGGAATTGTGTAACAAGGTTATTATTAACTATTTTCTCTCATTTCTTTTATTTAAACAAATTTTTTGTTATAGTATTAAATCCGTCGTACGTCGTCGCGAGAACGATAATGACACCTACAGGGTCACAATGCAGGAGTTACGAGGGGAGCTGGTAGCCGCCATTTGGCAGCAGTTGGGCAAATGTCCGCAAGGGTTTCGTTTGAAACTTCTTCAAAAGGCCTTAGTTGAAATGGAAAAAAATGTCGAGAAATGCGAAATAGTTAGTGGAAGTGGATTGGTCGCTGGAGAGGAGTCAGCCACCCAGTATGATCTATTAAAAATGCAAAAATTTGTCAGCAATCAGATGGATAAAATGTTCATCAACTTATCAGACAATGCAGAGATGGAAAAACTGAAAGATTTGGCGGATGAGGGGTTGTTGTGTGAGAAGAGGGAGAAATGTGCATGTGAGCTAAAGCAGGAGACGGAGCAAACATATGCCTCATTTGCTATTAAGAATAAGCCACGAAAGATGGAAGATCGTAATGTGTGTCTGGATCAATATGGAGCCATCTATGGCCTGAAACACAAGGATAGCCGCTTTTTTGGAGTGTTTGATGGTCATTCGGGCAGCTTATCGGCAAGTTATGCAAAGAACCAATTGCCTCAAGTATTGGCAGAGCAGTTAAAGAAGATAGAGCCGGATCTGGAGACGGAGGAACACTCGGATTTCTATCGTAATGTCTTTGAATTGGCCTTTCTTAAGGTCGATGAGCGTTTTGCCCAGAAACGTATCATAAGTGGCACCACTAGTGTCTGTGCCCTGATCACCCAATCAAAACTGCTTATTGCCTGGGTGGGTGACTCCAAGGCTCTTCTGGTTGGCACCCAAGGCATCCAGTTGCAATTGGTGAAGCCTCATAAACCGGAATCCCAAGATGAAAGACGACGCATTGAAGCAGCCGGTGGAACTGTAATTAATGCCCAGGGTCAATGGCGTGTAAATGGCATCTTGAATGTGGCACGTTCCATAGGAGATTACAGTCTGGAGGCGGTTATAGCCGAACCAGATTTTGTGGACGTACCACTAAGTAACGCTCATGATTTCCTAGTCTTGGGCACGGATGGCCTGTGGGATTACGTGCCCGAAACATTTATCATAGACACCGTCTACGAATGCTTAAATCAATCGGATACAAAACTGGATGACATTCCCAAGATATTGGCAGAGGCAGCCAAAGAGAGAGATTCGCAGGATAACATCACTGTGGTCATTGTTCTGCTCAAGCCGCGTAAAGAAATTGGTCTTGTCTGAACAACAAATCGGGGTAATATCGGAATCCATACAGCGAATATTTGGATTAATTGTTAATACGCGTATTTTGTTAATTCGTTTACCACACATGTAAATAAGCTTGTTATACAAATGAGTATTTAAGAATGGGTTTAAGGAATATGAGAAGCAGGAAAATCTTTTAGAACGATAAACCGATAAATAGGGAAATATTTATGAAGGGAACAACTAATTCATAAAGCTATATCGAAATGCGGTATGCCATTCAAGAATCGGGTTTCCTTTGGTTAATTTGTTTGAAATATTATATTCTTCTTAGTTTGTATTATTTAAACTAACAAAACGATAATTGAGCAGCTGAAATACAAATTGATTTGATGTATTATTGAAGATTGAGTTCTCGAAATCGTAAACTTTCTTAAATCAAATGTATTTACCTAGTTTGTACATTCATCAGATCCGGTTATAAACTAAAAATTGAGACATTTCTTTCAAAACTCTGCATTTTCAAAACTGTAACCAACAATGTTACAAAAATAATTTATTAACCTGATTCTGGCATTTTAAAATATTTGTTGCTATATTTATTATACCAAAGCCCAATCCAATCACTTATTCTCACGTGCCTAAAATGTGGTCATTTTGCCTGGTTGTTATTTCTTCCTTTTTTTTTGTTTTATTGCTCTCGAATAAGCTCAAACATAAGTTCAAGTTCAGCAGTTGATATATATCTATATAAATTATATAGAAATGCTATTTACACAAGAAATTGTTAATTAATTTGACCGCTTAGTGCTTCCCAGCTGTAAAATAAAAAATAGAACGCAACAAAATACAATAGTTTATAAACATATTTATAATCATACGTAATTATAGATATATATTTATCACTATATATATTTACAACCATCAAACGATATTTATATCCACCCCCACAGATTAAGTACCTTTTTATACAACATTTTAAAAAAATCAAAAAGAAAACCTACAATAAAATTTTTAACTTTTATCACGAACACACACAAATTGTATTAAGCCAACTTTTTTATTGAAATAAAACAAAACTTTAAACAAAAAATATATATTTTCAATAATTGAATAAAGATTTGTTTTCTTTTTTTGATGAAGATTTATTCTCACGATTTAATAAAAAATTAAAATGGTAAACATAATAATATTTTGTTAATATATCTTGAAGTATAATTTGGAAATTAAACAAAGTTATAAATTTTAAAATTCATATGATAAATCCTAAAAAAAACCAATATAATTCAGTAACTTAAAACAAAGAAGTTAAGACAATTTTCAATGTCATAGACTGGCATGTCTATATATCTGTATATATTCAGGAAAATAATGACAAAATTATGATACTCTCTGCGACGGAAGTCTTATATAAACCTAATGTCCTGATCTTGGTGGTTGTCGTTGGTTGTGCTGTGACGGAGACGGCTGTGGTGGCTGTCCAAAGGCCTGTTGCGGAGGATACATATGTGGCATGGGTGGAATCATGTGCGGTGGTGGCATCCCCATAGGCATGCCATAGCCATAGCTGGGCACAGGGAAATGCATGCCCATGCCAGCTGGCTGTGGCGGCATATTAAAATTATTTGGTGGTGGATGAAAATTGTGATAATAATTGGAATGCCAGCTGCCTGGGTTATAGCTAGGATGGTAGTTATACTGTGAGGAGGCGTCCAGTGGCTGTTGGTAGTCTTGTTGCTGTGGCTGTTGCTGCCGACGTTGCTGCTGCTGCTGACGAAAACTTTCGGCTCGATGGGCACGTCTACCCCGTTGTCGTGCGGGTGGCTGCTCGGCCACTGATCCAGCCACTGATGAAATTTCTGTGTTGACTGTATCGACAGAATCTGTGGAATTAGTGCGATTTCTTTGGCGTCTCTTACGTTGGTCATGTCGTGCCTCGCGCTCGGCTTCATCATCGGAATAATCAATATAGCGCTCCGGTGGCTCTACATCATGCTCCCATGAGGCATCCGATCCCCGTACTTGCATCAATTTTGAAAGTATAACAAACTGGGTATGCTCTGTTTTTGGAGCACAGTATACAACATCGCCCACTTTAATGCCACGCTCTTCAATTTGTGTATTACTATTGAATCTCACACAGTATATGGGATCCGCCACTTGTCCCAACACATCGAAGACCTGCCCCAACACTTTCCGTCCTTTGTCCAAAAACAGCACGGTATCCAAATCAAAGAGCATGGAATTAGGCAGCACATTGACTAACACCAACTGATCCACAATTGATTGCACCTTTCCCAGTTCTACGCACTCATCCTCGGGAACAGTAATCTCCAGCTGATGTATGGGTGGCAAATCGTCTAGCAACATTTCACCCCGAACTTTGGGAGGATGCCGACGACCGCCACGTGGGCGTCCATTTCCCACTGCCTCATCCTCATCGAAATCTTCATCGTCTTCATCACAATCTTCGGTATTGATTCGCTTTTCAATTTTCTTCCGCAACACCGTGAGATATTCGCCTTCAGAGTTGGAATCCGAGTCACTGCTGCTACTGCTTTCCTCGCTCTCACTGGCAGAGCTAGCGGCCACCACAGGACGGCGGTAGGCAGTGGAACCAGTTACGGGTACTTCAACTACATCATCATCCTGATTTGGGGCAACTTCTTCAACATCGGAATCGGCGTCGGAGATATAGGCTGCTAGTAAACTAAGCCCATTTGAAGTTGCAGTAGCTTTCTCCGAAGTACTCTCTTCTGTTTTCTCATTAGTTGTCTCCAAACGAATCTCCTCAGTTTTCTCCGAAGGAGTCTCCTCAGTTTCCATTGCAGAAGACGCTTGCGTTGGAGGATCTCCAATTTGTTGATCTACAGCAGATTCATCCAGTGTATCAGGTTCTATAGCTGAACTATTAGATGTAGACTCCTTAGGATCTACAATTGGTAAAGACTTTGCAGTTGGTTCTTCTGATATCATGATACATTCCGTGACTACTTCTGTCGATGATTCACAATCCATTCTCGTAGACTCTTCGGTTGTGGCCATTTCTTCTATTACGGTTGTAACCACTCCCTTCTCCTCTGAAGCTTTTGTTACCTCCAACGTAGCTTCTGTGGTCACTTCTAGACAATGAGCAATACATATTTAGGACTTAGGCTTATCTCAACAAAGAAAATAAATATCAGTGTGCACCTGTTGAAACCTGAATTTGGTTGCCTGATTCCGTTCTTGCTGCATCGGAATCTTTCTGCTCGAGAGCCACCGGCTCTGATTTTTCCATTGTATTTAACAAACACTACAATTATTTAAATTGTACAATAAAAATGTGTAAAATAAAAACCAAATGCAAACTGCGCGCACGTGTTGTCTTCTTCTTATGAATTCAAATTTAACATTCACACAAAACTAGAAAACTTCGCCTGGTGAATGGTAATAAAAAGAGTGGAACTAGTTCATAAAGTTCACCCAACGGAATTGTTTAAAATGTTTAAAATTGTGTGAAATTTATTCATCGTTTCGTTTAAAATCACTTAAGTATTGTGTTGTGTGAAAGCATTTTTATAAGCTATATATAATTTATATATATAAATATGGACGCCAAGCTAATTGATAAAATTAATATTGCACATTATTGGAATAAAACTTTTTACAATATTTTTCGTTAAGAATTGAAGCCTCTTGCTAAAATTCGTTGCCTTGTTTATCCCGGAAATTTACATTAAGAGTAAGTTACTTATAAAGTAAACCAAAATCGAAACGAAAAACGATTAAATATCTTATAAACCTTTGTGCTAAGGCAGAGAGTTAATTGGAAGATGTTTATCAACTTTGATTAGCACTAACTGTAAGTTAATATAAATTCTGGATTACCATACGAGTGAGATATGTGTGATGTAATGGATAATGAGATTCCCATGATAAATTGTCTAAAGTAAGCTAAGCAACTGAGAGTATGGAATTCCAAGCGTTAGGTCATCTTTGTTTTTTGATTCTTTAGACCTTCCAATCCAAACGGAACTCGTCTACCATCAGTAAATGCTGATGAATGTGCCAACCTGAAATATATAAAAGCTTTATAAGACATGATTAAAACATAAACTAATTCCTCCACACTAACCTTCTTTTTGCGCCTGGGTAAAGAACTCCTGCCATTTGGCCTGGATATCCCAGTATTTCTCCTTTAACTGATTTCTATCCTGCAGATAGGAAACAGCAAAGAAATAGGCCTTCAGTACGTCCTGAGGTCTTGTATCGAAATGCAAATAGACTCCCAAATATTTCTTACTTTCGGCTATAATGAATCTTTCATGGGGATCAAAGGAGGAGACTATATTCTCAATGTCGCTACTACTCTTATACTCATCCACCAGATTCTTAACACTTAAGCCTAAGCGAATGTTGAGGGAAACGGAAACGGTTTGGCCCAGTGTTACCCTCTCCATTGTATTGACCTGCTGCGGCGTTAGCATGCGAGAAGACCGAAAGAACTCCTCGAGAGCTATTAAATAGCGAGATTCGTTGAAAGTGCGCAGGCAAACTGCACGCACAGCTTTGAGATTTGCATAGAGATGTAAGGTGACGACTAGGTAGAAGACTGTATAGAGAACTGCAGGACTTTTGATAAGCGTCAGCAGATAGAGACCCAAGCAGGAGGCCAATAGATTGACACACGTTTCCTGCGAGCTATCCTTAGAGGCTACATCCGCCAGATTGCCACGCAGAGCATGATGCTGCGTCAGTGCTGATCGGGTGGCTCCGCCAGCCACACTTACTATGGCCTTCAGCATGGTGGATCCGCATAAAATTTGCGTGCTAAGGTGGGGATACTTGGGAAGCACATAGATTTCAATGCCCATTGCCAGATCATTCAGGAAATCGGCCCGCAAGCGCCATTTTTTTGAGTCCACATCCAATTGCGAGCCCTGCCACCAGGCAAAACAGATTCTGCCGACATGTCCGCTTCCTTCCTTCAAAATCCAAGTTACTGTTGCCGAGTAGGCATTAATATTTTCGCTACCGACCCCAATGCTCTTTAATATGGCGTGAGTGCACAGAGTACCACAGATGGTACTGCAAAAGGCCTGGACCGTATCGTAGATTTGATATGCAGCATAATCGTCGCTCACACTATCCGGATAGCCTTTGGGCAGGAAGATCTTTTGTAGCACCCGAAAGAGCATAAATTTCTCATGAATGACAAGCTTATCGCCACGTAGAGGAACACGAACTATGTTACTCTGATCTGCAAGAATGTTAAATTATTCAATAATCCTTCTTCTATGTATTGTCTGCTTACCTGCTGGTGTCACATAAAGAATTTCCTCGCCCTTAGTACCATACTGTTCTCGAAAATGGATTTTCATTGTCAGGAAAATGGAATGAGTTTCTCAAAAAGGGGGTGGGAGACTTGTTTACGACAGCCACCCAATCTAAATCCCAACTATAAGCTAACTTGAACTCAAATTTTATTTTGCCGCCGCCCAACAGAAAGAAAGTAAACGTGTGCTGTGAGGCAAATCTTTAGTTAATTAATTAACAATTGAATCTAATAACAAACAAAAATTCTGTTGTTGCTAAACAACGTAACAAAACAACGTAAATGAGGTTGGAAATGCCAACTTGTCAATGTTTCAAAATCAGCTGTGTGTCCAAGATGTTTGCGTTTCCCTGTGAATGTCACCAATAAAACTAGTATAAAAGCCCCAACGAGCAACAACTAAGCAACAACTAAACAACAAACCAAAGAAACCAAACCAAGAAAAGTGAAAAATTCAAAGCGAAAAAAAAACTATTTCTACAATTTTATCAATCTAAATTTAAAGAGTGCTGTGAACTGTGAGAGAGATACGATACATCTACATACGTATATATACATACAGACCAGACGTAATTTTGTTTCGTTTTGTCAAGTGATTTAAACACAGACTAATGACATTGGAGGAAATCAAAGCAACTTTGCGACGTTATCCGAAACTTGTGGGATTGGGTGGAGTTGGTATACTAACCACGTAAGTACAAATAGCAGTCAACAGCTGCCATGAGTCGCAAGTTTTGAATAATTTAAACGACACAGTCATCAACAACAACACATTGTTTCAATTTACACAATTTACAGTTTTACGAATGGCTACTGTGTGAAGAAAGGGGGCTCGTCACAAGTAGTGGCGCCACCTCAACATATCGTACGATTCGATGTATATGTACACACATATAAAACTAGATAGATTATAGATACACACCTACAAATGTGTGTATAAAAACTATTAAAATATTTTGCTTTTTCCGCATTCCCAAATAGCAAAACAACATGTGACGTCATTTGTTTACAACAAAATTACACATCAAAATAACAACAATAACTTGTTACTCATTCATTAAGCCAAAAACCAATTGGTGAGAGGAAAAGAGAAGGGAAAAGGATCAGGCCACTTTCAGCCAACTATGTACATACATACATATATGTAATACCATTGAAAATGAAACTAATAGAGTCTTATAAACTTGTCATATCATGATGAGTGGGAGTTTAATTTAATGATTATTACATACCTAAGACTCATACAGTAAAGAGTATAATAATGTCGACTCTGGTTTCCATCTGACTTGTTTTTTTGAAGTTTTTCATTCACTCCTCCTCCTCTTAAAAACCCGATCAAAACAAACCGTACGATTTTGGCAAAATGAGATAGCAAGAGCTTGTTTTTTTAAGGGGAAGTTGTTGTTGCTGTTGCTGCTAGTGCGAACAGCTGTTCAAGGCCCCCGCGTAGCTCATTTGACACAAGAAACTAACATGGCGCCAAATTAATGCGCAGTTCTGCATAGATCGACCCCCGCAAACAAATAGATTTATAGTTGTACTTATCGTTGATTTTGTTGTTGTTGATTGTGTAAATAGTTAAATGACGCGCCCACTTTTGCGAAAAACAAATGTTGTTGTTTATCACCAAATAGTTGGCAGCTCTAGTTGTTGTTGTTGTTATTGTTCTTAATGCTGGCACGTGTGAGAATATACCTTTAAGAACAAAACGTTTTTGAAATTTGTATTTTGAATTTGTTATTGATGTTTATTTTTAGTGCCGGCATCCTTCTCTACGAGTCGCCGCATATACGCAAATTCCTTGCCCAATATGTTGATAAGAAATCTCCTGAACCGGATAAACGTCGCACGGAATACATTTACATTAAATATCATATATATCGCGAATCCATGCGCAAGCTAAAACAGAAGGAAGAGGATGAAAAGAAATGGATTAGTGTTATAATCAATCCCATTGGAAAATGGTGGAAATCTGCAAAGCATTCGGTGGCTTGGCGTCTTTTGAATATAGCTCAAAATGGCACTCAGCCGGAACGTTTGAAGGCTGTTCAACAATTGATTTCGATGGATCATTTAAAGGATTGGGATTTTCGTCACTTGGCACAGATCTGTGATGCCCGCACAGCCGTATCCCTGGCCAGATGCGGAGCGGACACACGCTGGTTCATGCCTGTCCATAGACGTGGTTGCATTAAGAATCCCAAGATGTTGCTCTCCGAATTGCATGTGATGTTGGCTCGGTTGCGTCCTTTGTCCTGCGTAGATCATTTCTTTAGCAAATATTTTCCCGAACAGGATGCAATCGTAAGATATAATTATTTTGCAAATCTAATTCAAATCCAATTGGGTAACTTACATTTTCGTTTTTTTTTTCAGGAGGACATCCACGAGTATTTTACACAAGAGCAATCAATCACATTATCTTCAGCTGACACGGATTTATTAAAAGAAATCATTTCGTTCCTGCATCACATTACCAAAGATCCCAGTATATCAGCTAAAATTATACGAGAAGGAGGTTTGGTCCATTTGATGGAGCTGCGCAAGATATTCTGTGATGACAATGAAACTTTGTCCACATTATGCAAAGTTTTGGCCAATATGTCCATAGTTCCGGATGTTGTAGAGCATTTCTTTGCCTCTGGCTGGGTGGGAGCCCTGGCCGAATGGCAACAGTGTCCTGATCTTCGCTTGCAAGTGGTCTCAGCCAAGGCCATGGCCAACTTGGATCACGATGATCCCAATCAAAGTACATATCCACCCAATGTCTATCCCCTGCATCCAAGAGTGCGCACTCGTCGCAAGCCCAAGGCGGATATAGTGTTTGTCCATGGTCTGCTTGGCGGAGTCTTCATCACTTGGCGTCAGCGGGATAGAAAACCCACCGAATTGGGACTATATGGGAAAAATGCTTTCTACACCAGTGAGACAGATGATGTTTTCCTGGTGGGTGAACAGAAGCGTACAAATGGAGGCAACGGCAAACAGCTGAAGAAGGAGCAGCAGCAGCAGCAACTTAAGCAATCACAAAATACTGGACAAAATAGCAATGAAGTTACACAAAAGGCCAAAGTAGAAGCAATCAGGGGTAAAATAAATATTTAAACCATATCTAATTTAATGATTTCTAATTTGTATTATTTCTACAGATCCTGTTCTTAAAGCTAGCAAAAAAGTGGAAAAGAAACGTCTTAATATCAGTGATGCAGCCACCAAGGAGTTTGTCGAAACGCTCAGCAATGAGGCTGAATTGGATGCAGATTGGGAGGTGGTCCATCCGGATATTCCTCTCAATGCTAATGAGAATTGCGGCGGAATGTTCAGTGTGTCGGGCAACGAATGGCGTAATCAGGATGGCTCGGAAGAATATACAAATTGTTGGCCCATGGAATGGCTGCCGGAGGATTATCCAGACTCTCGCATTATTGGCATCGATTATACGTCTGCAGTGACCGAATGGTCAGCTAATTTCACTAAATACTGTCCGTGCGAGAAGGGACAAGGACATATTGAAGTACGAGCCAGCACCTTATTGGAACGTATAGCCGCTTCGGATGTGGGTAATAATAGACCGGTTGTATGGATAGGTCATTCGATGGGTGGTCTTCTCACTAAGCTTATGCTCTTAAAATCCATCGATTCAGCTGAAAGCAAAATGCGACAGATAGCCAAAAATACGAAGGGTATTGTATTCCTGGGAACACCACATCGTGGTTCACCCATTGCCAAATGGAAACAGCATATGCAAGTGATTCTATCTCCATCAATTGAGGTCAAAGAGATGGAGGAGAATGCTCCAAAATTGCTAGAAATGCATCGCCGTTTCATGGGCTGCCTGCACTCCTGCCTTCGTCATGTTAAGGTGGTCAGTGTAGCCGAAGGATCACCCACAATGCTGACCACATTCAAATTTCCTTTGCGCATTGTTACCGAAGAATCATCTCGCATCGATTTCGGTGATTTCTATTTATTGAAAGATGATCATCTAAGTCTCTCGAAACCCATTTATAGGCAATCGTTTCTTTATCAACGTCTCTTAAATGTCATTCAAGAGGCCATACGAGAAAAATCTGAACCTAAGGACAGAGATGACCAGTCACAGGCAAATCCTCAACAGGATTTAATGCTTATGCATATTGTTTCTTCCATTTTCAATGGAGCCAAAGGATTATTTGAACTAATGCCTAGAGTGGCTTTAAAATTTACCACTTAGACGGAGAACCGAAGAATGGAGCTCACGCTTGTACCTTAATCACGAAACACAACAACTTAGTTGCAATTGAAAAAGTATTGTCCATGACCCACACCCAAACCACCTTGTATATATACACACTCATAACTTTCCTGCACACGAATCTTAATTTATTTAATTTTTTGCCTCAAATTTACAAATACAATAAAAAAAACATTTTACACAATTTATATATCTAATAATATTTTTCTTAGCATAAACAAGATATTGTATTTTATAATTAAGTGGCTGCCTCCGCCGCTTTAGCCTTTAGACGTTCCTGAGCCAAACGTCGATTTTCGGCTATTCGCGCCATTTGATCGACTGAAAGTTTTTTAGCAGCTGGCGTGGCTGACTGAGATGGCGGCAAAGGTTGGGCGTACTCGCTTGTGTCATCGAGCATGATGGGTGCCCCGTTCATGTCGTATGCGGGACCAGTCGCTTTCGGTTGAGGTACAACCGAGAAGGGTGTAGAGGCAACAGCGTGGCGAGAAAACGAGGGAGTCACGAGCGTTGAATTGGATTCACCAGTGGACATAGTAAAATTTCGATTAGACGACGCTGGAGTGCGTGGTGCTAGCCTAGACATGGCTATCTGTTCACCCAGCAACGCATCAAATTCATCGAAAGGTTCATCCATCTGCCCAACATTCAATTCATCCTGATCGTCGTCGTTGATTTGGGCTTCCGGGACACGGAAATCTTCCAACTGCCCCAGGCGATATCTGGACATGTGCACTTGCAAAGGCTTCTTCTTGCCCAAACGTTCAATATTATTCAGGATATCATCGAATGTGTAATTGGGATACATTCGATGACCCCAATGCTGGAGGCGCCTTAGAACTTCATTAAGATCAACTTTTTCCTGGCCCTTGCCTTTGAATTTCATGTCTTTGAAGTAATCCTCAATGCTGTGCAGGCCACGTGGTCCACGAAGGGTGTCCACAGTAAGGCGGGGACGGGGATTTCTTACAGCACGCTTCTTAGGCGGCTCCACTGTTTGAGCACCGGCCTCTTGACCCCCTTCTCCATTGTCATCGTTTCGGTCATTTTCATCGGCAAATAGTTTCTCCCCCTCCTCCACGCCATCATCGGGCAGTTGATCGGGCTCGTTGAACAAGTCATCCACCCCATCGTCACCAAAAATAGAAGCCATGGCAGCAGCAGCAGCTCCTCGGTTACAGTAGGCAAACAAAACAACAATTTTGCCGCCATTTTCTGCTTCTTCCAAAAAGGCATTCACCAACAAAACCAACACTCACCATTCACAGAACTGCCAACTCGAATGATTTTCGAAAACACATTTTCCCTTTTTCACCGGTTATATAATTTGTTGCTCAATTAAATTGACATAGAAAATAGGTTAAATATATCTATGATCTTTAATTTAATAATTGTTATGAGGTAAGGGATCAGAAAAAAGAAGGCCGTTGGCAGCGTGGCATAAAATGCAGCCGCTTAGCAACCCTGTGCTCTTGTTCGATAAGCAAAGCAACCCTGGCCTAGCCGTAGATGTGTCTTCGCCTTTGTTCACCACACACACCAACGCCATACTTACGCTTACGCGACTTTCTGCAATGTTTCAATAAAAACGTGCAAAAACTAAATAAACCGCTTAAATAGTTTTACAAACAATTATGTAAAACACTAAGCCTTAATGTGTATAACAAGTGCAATGACAACTGTTTACAGTTTCAACTAAAGACAGTTTTTTTTCTAGAAAAAAAAAATTAAGTGTGGTGGATAAAGTGAAATTTACGCATTGTACTAAGAAGAGGTGGCGCGCACACATACACCACGCACACACACACACACACTGGCAACTAGAAGGAGCGCCAAATAACAAACAAACAAAACAAAACAACAATACCACAAAACAATAAAAGGCAGCAGCAATAACTAAAAAATGCAATTTGTTTAGCATTGTGAAGAAAGATAATTCGTAAGGAGAAGAAACAATCACACCTCACCGGTAGGAACGCCGCCGCTATGGACAATCGTTTCAAATGGCCGGTTTTCCAAAAACCCAACTACAGCGATCTACCCTATTACCGTGGTGCAGCAGCCGGAGGGGGGGTGCCTTATTACAACAATAGCCCATATGCCAACAAGAATTTTAACCGGCTTCAGTATGGCTATTATACGGGAACAGCCAGACCAAATAAATATCATAAACCACCACCAATTGGAGCTCAACAAAATGTTCCCTGGAGTGGACGACGTGGTGGTGGAGGTGCCATGGCTCCTCCATCCGGTGCCACATCCAATGCCAATTCCTCGGATGTGGTCACTCTCATTGTGGATAATAATAATCTCAAACGATTAATTGTCTTGCACGTGAATATGCTGCAAGAGCAAAGTGATAAGTTAGCCGCAAGAGATAAGGAGACCGAAGAGCAGAACGTAAAAATCAATACGCTCCTTGCCCAGAATCAGGAAATGAAGCTAGCGCATGCCCGACTTCAGGCTGAACTGGCAGAAGCCAGGAGGGAGTTGCATCGCAGGAAAGAAAGGGATGACCATCATCCCCATAAGGGCAGTGACGACAACGATGATGATGATTCACCGCCGAAGCCGCTCGCCAAGATTGTGCGTCACATGGAAACACAAACCGATATGGAATGGGATGTTCCGCAGCCAAAACCAGTGCCGGCGATTGCTCCTCAGCAGGCCATAGTTGAGCAGTATCAGCATCGGGAGCGAGAGCAAAAGTCACAAGTAGAGGAGCGTTTGGTGGCAGAGCAGGTCAGACCGATGCCTCATCCAACGCAAGACAAGTCACATTCTTATGATCAACAACAACATCTGCCTCCTCCTCTTCCCAATGTGCCCAATGTCTTAGTCACCTCTGTCACAAATCTGTGTTCGGCCACGCCCATCGACATCCGCAGTAAAGTGGGGAGAGGGAAAAAAGTCAGCACCATGTTTCTTCATCGGGTAAATCAGGATTCCAGCTTAACCACCACCTCCAGCTCTACCACAAACAATAATTTCAATCGGATAGAACCTGCTCCAGTGATGGATCAAGAGAAAGTGGATCAAATGCAGGTGGATCAGTCTCCTGAGGAAGAGGTGCAAATTAAACTTAAAGCGGCGCCGGCTGACCCGGATCAAGAGACATCTAAAGAGGAAATATTCAACGATTCGGAACCCCATGAAATGGAAGTGGTCAGTGAAACAATAGTAGAAGCCGAACAGGAAGTCATCGAAGACGTAGTAGAAGAAGAGCTAATCCATGAGGAGACAGAAATGGTACAGGAGGTGGTACTCGAGCAGATAGATCAGATGATGGTAGACCAACTTTTTGGGAAGGAGCAGATCATGGAAGAGCAATTGTTGGAAGAGCACACGGCGAAGGAGGAGCAATTGGTAGAGACGGATCAAATTGTGGAAGACCAATTGATAGAGAAGGAGCAAATTGTCAAGGACCAATTGGTAGAGGCGGAGCAAATCGTGGAAGACCAATTGGCAGGGAAGGCACAGATAGCAAAAGAGCATCTGGTAGAGACGGAACAGATTGTGGAAGAGCAGTTAATAGAGGCGGAACAAACCGTAGATGAACAATTGGTAGAGAAGGAGCAGATCGTAGAAGAGCGATTGGTAGATGAGCATGTGGTGGAACTAGAATTGGCAGAAGAGGAGCGCGTGTTGGAAGAGCAACTGGTAGAGGACGAGCAAATCGTGGAAGACCAATTGGTTGAGAAGGACCACATTATTGAAGATCAATTGGTGGAAGAAGAGCAGATCGTGGAAGAGCAGATTGTGGAAGAGGACCAAATCATGGAAGAGGAGCAAGTCGTGGAAGAGGAGCAGGTGGTAGAAGAGCAATTGGTAATAGAAGAACACGTGGTAGAGGAACAGATAATGGAGGAGCACGTGTTGGAAGAGCATGTGGTGGAGGAGCAGGTGGTAGAGGAGTACGTGGTAGAGGAGCACGTAGTAGAGGGGCAAGTAGTGGAGGAGCAAGTGTTGGAAGAGCGTCATATTACGGAGAAGCAGGATATTCATACAACAGATGCCAATGGCCATTTGGAAGACGAAGAGCTGATGGACGACGAGGAATCAAAAGTTAACAATGTGGATTTGCATTCTCCTCATCCGGCGGAGAAGCATCAGGTGAGCTCTATTCTTGAATTTTTAGCGTCCAATGCATTAAAAATCTTGAACAACAAATTTTTCATTGTCAAACAGATCTTTGGATTAAATGCAACAGATGCACCGTCGGCTCACTCAACGCCCAATCATCAATTAAAATTGCAACTTCAAGCAACGGAACAGAAGCAGCAAGAGCAATTAGTTCAACGCGATCAAGTGGAGATGGAAGTTTCTACATTGGAATATTCGGAGCAAGTGGTCGACGATGAGACCGAAATATCAAACGATTATCGAGTATCTCCAACCACAACAAACGAAACTCAGGCACCAACGTCCGCTCCGGTTTCTGCATCGGACACACCTCCCCCTGCCCCCATTTACCATAATCCCAGCACCAAGCCGGCAAAGGTTAACTCGTTGGCAGTGGCTCCTAATTCAAAAAAACTCAAGGAGCCACCATTGCAATCGAAAATTATTGCCAATCATCAGGCAAAACAAGTGAGGCAAGAGCCTATAAAGAAAATATTAAAACTGAAACTCAGGCAATGTGTGATGAACACCACACCCACACCCAAACCCGTACAGCAGGATAAGAGCACGAATTTCACCAACTTGAGCAATGATAATCATGAGATTGCAATTGAAGAGGAGACGCGACGAAAATTGCAGAAGCATTTGGAGAAGCAGCAGCGGCGTCAGAGTCAAACGCCGCTGGTGTTGCTTAAAAAGAAGTCCAGCGATGAGGTATCAAATACCAGTTTAATTTTTCCACCCACAGCATCCACCATTACACCGGCGCCAACACCGATAACAACGCCGTCGACCACACCGGTGTCCACACCCACATCCTCGATAGAATCTGCGGCGGCAATCGCGGTTATGGTTCCAGTGACGACGGTTACGGAAACGGTGCCGTCTCCTCCGAAAACTGAAAACAAAACCGAGGAAAAATCTACACAATCAATATCTGCTCCTTTGACGCCGCAATCCATAAGTAGCGTGAGCAGCAGTAGCAATTCCACAAGCACCACAACAAGCAATCGCAAGACTCCAAATAATCTCCATCAAACCTATGGTAAAATCACTAAGACACGTACAGTCGGAGGATTTTTATTTGTTCCATATCCGTATACGACACGCTCGTGGGAGGATCAGAATATTCATTGTGACAATGAATTCTTTCTGGAAGAAGCCGATGAACTTCTCGCAGATAACCCTAGCCTGGAAATACCCAAATGGATTGATAGTCTCATACCTTTATCGTCAGACAGCAATGGCATTGAGCCACTGAGCGATGCGGATTTTGTAAAACGTCACGAGAAATATGTAAAGGATGAGATTGAACGCAAGCGACGAGATGAACGCTTCCTGCGCGAACAGATTCGCAGTCAAGAGCTGCGAATGCGACATAAGCAAGATGAAGTTCTCCTTCCATTAGATCCATTACCCATATCGACCTTTTATCCCCTGCCCGAGGATATTGAAGGTGTACAATTTGTTAAAGAGGTTCCAGTTCAGGTATTCGGCGAAAATATGCTTACCTTGAACTCCGATGATGACTTCAATCTGCCTTGGATAGAGGAGGAAAATGCTGATACAGCGATTGCCAGGGCCAAGGCTCATGCTATACCAGTTTCCACATTGGCCAGTAAAAAGTTACCGACAACGGTGGCCGAGCAAAAGCATCAAGAACTAAACTCTTCGTTTGTCTTTATCAAACGACGCAAGCGACGCAAGGCAGGTAAAAGTGGATTCTTTGGGAGCACCTGAGAGAGATGACGGTGAGATGCAGGTGCCGTAGCAGGAGGATAAGCAGAAACCAGCTGACATTGCTTTCATTCATCGCTGAAAACTGATTACAATAATTTGTATTTTTTTCTATGTCTAAACCTTTTTTTTGACTCCTTGTCGTTGCTTCTATGCTAGACAGATATACTATAAAGAAGTTATGGCAGCCGACTTCGATTACATTACGTAATGATTTACCCCTTTATGAGGCCCTTTTATAACTCGTATGGAATTCCGCGCCATAGGAATATTAATCAGAATACATATTGTAAATATTTTCGATTCAACAGATTGTTCTCATGTTTTTTAATTAAATTGTTGCCTATGTATTAATTCTGTACGAGTTGTAAATTCAAAAAGTGTTACCTATGCCATTCCTAGAGCATTCCATTCGAGATGTAAAAGGGCCAGTAAGACAAAGAAAAATATTATTTTTAAGTTTTTAGTTTCCCGGACATTATAGCATTACACATCTCAGCTTTATAATTTTTGAATTGGGCTGTTTTGTTTAAACTAATCTTTTTTTTCATAGAAACCTAAAAATAGTTTTTCCCATTTGTCGTATTTTTATTATGTTTAAATATAAGATGAAGCTCTTAAGCAGAATTTTTCGGTTTTTGTTGAGATTGTGAGAAAGAGGAAGGCAAGTCGAGGGAGTTCATAACTCAGGTATATATTCTCTGACATAAATGTTAAATCAGTTCTTTTTCCTTGATTTTATCGTTTCATTATAAAAATTTGTGTGTTATGTATATGAGAGAGTTTTTAAGGTCTGCTTAGAGTTATCACGGATAGAAGAGCTTCATTTATTTTTTTTTTTTTTTTTTAATTGTCTTTATTTAATTCTATGTATGTTTCTTGTTTTATTATCTACCAAAAAGAAGATCTATATATAAATAAAACTTGATTTCTTTTCAAGCTGTAAATTCTAGAACCAACAAAATATATATATTTATACGTATATTTATTTTGTCTTTTTAATTCTTTTATACTTTTTTTTTGCCATGATAAGGCGAAGATAGTATGTATACAAATAAGATCTTGAGCAATGTCTGAAGCTGAGGCTATTGCTGATGCTTTCCCCCTTTTTGTACATTGTAAACAGACACACGTTTAGGTTATTAAACAAAAAAATCGAAAAGTTATATATAATGTAATTTCTAGAAATAAGTAGAATTGTGACTATATAATATATTATATAATACTATTATAAATTATTATTATTACTTTAATGATGTAATGTATTTAGCCTTTAAAACTAACTATAAATAAACACTTACAACAAATTGTTTAACATCTTTTATACACAATGTAATTAGCTGTTAATTAGTTCAATTAAATAATAATTAAAAAACGAATAGCTTCTTCAAAATTCACGAACCACACACTAAAATGAGAGTAAAAACCGAAATCGAAATCACCCAACTAAATTCTAAGCAACAAACCAACAAAAAAAAATACATTTGTATATGTTTAACAAACAAAAACACGTTTTAATGTAAAAATTTATGATAATAATAATATAACAGATAAATTGTAAAAGATTAAACAAAAAATGCCATTGAAATACTTGAAGTTTGCAGGAGATTTCGATATGTCTCGATATTATTAATTGACAAATTGATTGCTAATTGCTTATTACTTATTGCTTTGCGTTAGATACTGATGTCCTGTGGTGGCCCATAGTTCATCGATGGTTTCGAGATTATTTCTCCAAAGGTCCTCGATTAGATTCCATCCCTGGGCTTGTGTCACTAGTACATAATCATTGGTGGGATCCAAGGTATGGGTATACGAGCTCATTATTAGACTCTGAGCCAAGCGGGCAGCAACACAATATTTAAGATAGCCCAACTCCTTTTCAGAAATCGTTTGGATGCTGGTATAACCCGACAGAAATATGCCGCCGCTAGATAAATCTTTGGCTTGAAGCATCATATAGGCCAGAGCTATACCAAGTTCGAAGATCAGTGGCGATTTACTAGTATCGCCAAAGTCAATTACACCGCTCACACTCCAATCTAAAAGATTTTTGCTCTGCGAAACAACTATATTTTGTTCATTGTAGTCCCCATGGATGACCTGATGGTCCAGCGTGTCCAAAACACTAAGAACTTTCGTTTCAAATGCCTCTATTATTTCCTCACACAATGTACGACGATCTTGATCTTTGACGGCATAGATAAAGTCTCTCAGTTGGGGCACAGATTGTAGCATCCAAAGCGATTTGTGTGTCTCATAGGCCGGATGTGTGAAGTTCTTTAAAGACCGATCCAATTTGGCCAAAAATTCGCCACTCTGATATAGCAAATTCTTCGACATTTCTGCATCAACAAACATTTTCCCAGGCAGAAACTCAAAAAGTCGCACCACATGCGAATTACCATTAAGCTGCTCCACAGAATAGTATTTACCCGTAGCATTAGCTATGGGTTTAGGACATTTAACTTGCTGTTTGGCTGAAATAATTATGTTAAAAAAAATTACTAACTGTAGGCAAATGAACATTTAAGTAATCGTAAAGATTTACCTAAAAAGAGCAATAACTGATTTTGTCCATCCACAAATTCTTCTTTTTTGGAATCCAATGAATTGAGAATCTTCAGAACATAGCCATGTGCACAATGTGAGACAATGAGGGGATTTTTTATGTTGCTAAAATGATATAGAGTAAAACAATTCATTAAAAAATATTTTCATAGCATGATGAAATTTTTTTATTTAATTTATTCGTTACTTTTTCAGATTTGATTTTACCCCTATTTTTCCCACATTATACCTCGTTTTGGCATTTCGAACACTATTTCGACTGGTCACACTGAATAAAGTGGTTTTTGGCGGTAATAATTATTCCGCCTAGTTTTATTGGTTGTTTTTTGTTTGTATTGTTTTATAATTGGTCATGGGTATCACCGGTCTGATACCATTCCTGGAGAAAGCATCGAAGAAATTGCAATTAAAGGATATACGCGGCAGCTCTGTGGCTGTTGACACTTATTGCTGGCTCCACAAGGGCGTTTTTAGTTGCGCCGAAAAATTGGCTCGTGGCGAGGACACAGATCTTTATGTTCAGTATTGTCTTAAGTATGTCCAGATGTTGTTGTCGTATGATATTAAACCAGTTTTAGTCTTTGATGGTCAACACTTGCCAGCCAAGGCTCTGACTGAAAAGCGGCGCAGGGAATCCCGTCAGCAGAGCAAGAAACGAGCCGCAGAGCTTCTACGCGTGGGACGTGTGGAGGAGGCCCGCTCCCAGATGCGTCGATGTGTCGATGTCACCCACGAGATGGCCCTTAGGTTAATACAGGCCTGTAGAGATCGCAATGTGGATTGCATTGTGGCTCCCTATGAGGCCGACGCTCAAATGGCTTGGCTCAATAAGGCGGAAATAGTCCAGTATATCATCACTGAAGACTCCGATTTGACTCTATTTGGTGCCAAAAAGATCATTTTTAAACTAGACCTATCAGGCAACGGCCTGCTAGTGGAGGCGGATAAATTACATCTGGCCATGAGCTGCCGCGAGGATCGTTATCATTTTGATAAATTTCGACGCATGTGCATATTATCCGGCTGTGATTATTTGGACTCATTGCCTGGCATTGGATTGGCCAAGGCATGCAAATTTGTACTCAAAACAGAACAGGACGATATGCGGAAAGCATTAAAAAAGATTCCACAATATCTCAATATGCGTAATCTGGAGGTGAGTTACCATTGGCTTTATTTTGAGATTGATTTAATTAAACTTCCTTTAAGGTTGAGGATGACTACATTGAGAACTTTCTTAAGGCAGAAGCCACGTTTAAGCATATGTTCATCTATAATCCCTTGGAGCGTCGCATGGAGCGACTTAATGCCCTAGAAGATTTCGAGACTGATGTTAGCTTATGCAGCAATGCCGGAACATTGCTCGCAGATAGCCAAGAAGCCTACCACTTGGCATTGGGCAATTTGAATCCCTTTACGCTTAAGCGTCTGGACAATTGGGAACCGAACAAGGTTCAGGCAAACCAGCCAACCACAAAGCATGTAAAGCGTGCAAAGCATAAAAGTATTTGGCACACCAATTTTAAGCACGATACGAAGCCAGCGAAACAAACACAATCATCTTGTGCTTTGTATTTCAAAAAGGTCGATTTCGTTGGTCAGACAATTGAGGCAGAAATTCAGGCCAACCAGCGTATAGAGGAAGCCAAGCCAACGGAGTCGGAAGTTTTTAGCATATACAGCATTAATGCCAAGCGAAGACGAAGAAGTAACAGCAGTAGCTCCACAGAGGAGCGTGAACAAACGCCACCTGCTTCTCCGGTGCAAAATAAAAGTCGTCATAATCCTTTTGCCAAGGAGATGATGAAGGAGCAGCAACAGCAAGGATCTCCTGTTTGTGAAAATGGTTCGCTTCTGCGTTTACTGAGTCCCAAAAAGGGAAGCCCTGCAAGTGGAGATAGAAGATCTGGAGGTCCCGATGAGACACGAGTAAATGCTATTAAGAGAAGCATTTTTGTCAGAGAGCAAGTGGAAATCAGAAGCCGCTTCTTTTCCAGCAATTCCGACCAATCAAGCAGGGAGCAGGAGGAGACGGAGGTGATAGACTCAACTTCACCTAACAAAAAATTGAGACTGGAACATGAGAGTCCCAAAAAACTAGAAGAAAAACCCGTAACAAGTAAGCAAACTAGAAAAAGTGATGAATTCAAAGAGGATAAAGAACGTGAGGCAATGGATTTCAGTAAAAGAACAAAATTAGAAGCTCCGGAGGAGGCTACTCTCCACCCAGTATCATCAGATGCCATTATTTTACTATCCGATGATGATGATTCTAAATCAGAGCGCCTAACACCGCCCAGTAGCCAAGAGACTGCCAGTTCAGTTACATCTTCATCGGTGGAGTTGAAAAACTTTCAACTACCTCATACTCGGCGAGTGGGCTTATCCAAGCCGCCCGCCAAGACTGCCGCCAAATCAAAGTCAAAAGCTGCCACCAAATTATCATCGACTGCCATAGCAAGTCAAACGAAACTTAGTATGTTTGGTTTTCAAAAGAGACCTGTGCTTAAGTGACAAGATTCTTAGATTAAGTCTTATTTATTAAAATGGGAAAAGACGTATCCCTCGCTGCTATCTCAACATTTATTGTAATAAACCCAAACATGTTATTTATCCAAAGCAAATTTTTGTAGAACCATCAAGGTGACCGACCCAAAAACACGTCCTGCTCCTCCAAACTGTTTATTCACGCTCAAGTGGATCGACTAACGACTTTAATTAGATCTCTATGTGATGGGGTGTATAAATAGATGACTCTACACACAATATGTATACCTCCCACACTTCTCTCTATATTGATACTCTTGTCATCCGCTTGGAAAGCGGCGACCTCCCTTGGCCTGGTTTGGATTCATGTAACTTTTATCATTTGTTTTGCTTTGCTGATCATTGAACAAGTCAGACACAAAGAGAGAGCGAAAGAGTTCTTTGAACTTATAAAAATAAAATATTTATATTTTTCTGAACGTAATTCTTTTTCAGAACGTCTATAAACAATAATTCTGGCAAACTTTTTGAGCAAAACTATTATAATAAATAATTGAGAAGTGGGAATTCTTATATATTATAGATTATGAGAGCTTACCAATCTTCCAGTATCAGATAGTTGCGATCATCATATGCTTTTAGTTCCTTAACATCGCTAATGGTTATGCCATATAAACGTCTCACCAGTGTCTCGACATCTTCAAGCTGGACTTTTGGTTTGATATCCGAACCAGGTTCAAGAACTTTATTTTGTTGTTGTGGCTGCGACTTGGCGGCCGGTTCATGATTAGTTCCATTTCCATTACCATTACCGTTTCCATTGGAGGTCAGCTCGTTCTCCTGGTTCTCCTTGTTCAACTTTTGAGCATCATCGTAATCATGATTTAATGTATATGATTTTTTGGTCATGTTTGTTAGCTCCACATTATTCCATTGCTCCATTTTGGGTGTGCAAGCTTTATCGAAAATAAAAAAAAACAACAACAAAGCAAAGATCAGAATACGAATATCTCAAGTGAACGATACGAAATTCCAAAGCAGAATGAATTGAATTTCAGTTTCAATTAAACAAGTTGTTGCTCGGCATCGTCGCCGTTGCCGTTCCCGTCGTTGTCGTCCGTTGACGTCTTCTTTATGGGTGTGTGTGTGTGTGTGTGGGCCCTGTTTTCTGTTGCGCGCGCTACATCGTCTCTTCTGCTATTTTGGTTATTTATTCAATTTTGTATACTCTATATAACCGGTGGGGTATATTACGACCCACATAACCTTTACCACAAGTAAACACACTGACCTTGCCCATTGTTCCTATAGCCAATATTAATCTGTGGACTACATTTCGTTTAAATCAGTTCGCCAAATAACCCCGAGCAGGTATACCAGCACCCTTTCGCTACTGAATGGCGCTACTTCAATTGGCTTAATTTAATTTAATCAATTATTCAATTGCAAACCTTACCAGTTACTAAATAGTCTCTAGAAGTCGCCATCAGCGACTTAGTTCACGTCACTTTTTATAGTCTACATTTCATCAGTATTTGCATTTTGATTACGAGACTAGGTATGCCAGAATTTTTTTTTTTAGATTATATATTCATGCCTTTTTTTGCTTTTTGTTCCGAGATTATTTATTTGCTCAGTGCATTATGTCTTTCTTTCATTTTTCTTTATCAGTCGTCGTATTGTGTTACCCAATCAGAGACAACAACTCGAAAGTCGTGATCCATTTCACTTAACACCCTTAAATACAAAAAACCTATTCCGATTACAAAATTGATCAGGTATCTTTTTCTTGTGGATTACTTTATTGAATATTGGCCCCCCTTTTTGGTAAAACTGATTGATGATATGAAACTAGTCAATAGTACTTAAATGCATTTAAAGTAGGAAACAAAAAAAGGCTAAACAAACTATACTTTTGGGGTGCTGGTAAACAATAAGAAATAGTACTTTGTAATTTTTTAAAAATATAACTGCAAATTCAATGTTATTTATCTAAATATTAGATCTTTGTACCTAGCAATTATTACTATGTAAAGTTTTCCCAACTAAAAATATATTTTTGAAAACCGAATCTTTACAATTTACAATCGAAAAGTTTTAGAGTTTAAGAAGAGATGACCTATCTTGATAGTAGTCGTCCGATCTTGTTTATATTTGGCATATTCACCTCTAATTATATTAAAAGACGATGATGATAATCGCTTAATAAAGAACAAAGTTAGAAGCTAAAACACTATTCATGACCGATTGTTTCTATGGAATACATTATTCGGTTCAGCTAATTTCAGCACTATAGCTTTTCAACTTTGCGGTGTCTAGACATATGTATTCACATGTATGAATTAGTACTGATTCAAGTTTTGATTACGAAAAAAAGGAAATGAGTAAGAGTCGTTACTTAAGTATGTACATCGAAATGTTTAATTATTTTTTTTTTTTTGGAGCCTTAGAATAGACTTAGGAATTAGACTTTCGCGATCTCGATATCGGTATCCTTTCTCATATCATAAGTAAAAAATCGTGTGACTTCTTCAGGCCTCATGATCATTTTATGAAATATTTCAATACTCATGCTAAGCTTTAAAATTAACTCAAACTTTTGATTAAAATTTATATATCTATTATGTAAGGGTATAATAAAAAACATCTTCATTAATGGTGGTTTAAAATAAAATTAATTTTAAATAATTGTAAAATTACATAAATTTCAGAACATATTTTTAAATTTGTTTGCATAAATGGGTTAAATTTTATCTGATTTGTAGCCAATTCTCAAAGTGTTGGGTGACCTTCACTCAAAATGCAGGTTTATTGCTCATACGCAGTGTTGTACGTACATACTAGTTCATTAAGTTTTCCACTGGCCAAAGCGAAACGTTAACACACACTAATGCAAACAGACACACACACACACACACAATGAGGCAGAAACACATACAGTGTAATTAATTATATGAAATGCATGTAAATATGCACAGCTGATTGCTAATGAGAGAAATCAACAAACGAGAGTTGTATTTACATATGTACATATACACATTTCAGCCAAGGGTTTTAATATACATACACCTGGGCTTTACCTGTAACTGTTAGTTTGTTAGCTGAAAATGACTAATTTTCAATCTCGGCTCAATTCAATGCTCAAGGCCAAGGGCTAAGTTTTGATTTTGTTAGTGTAACAGCGAACTGAGAACGACAGCGAACGAATAAAAATACAATTACGTCGATAGCTAATTAGTAAAACAATCAAATTTGCATCGATTCGTGAAAATATTTAGAAAACGAATGTGTTTAACCAAAAAAAATCACAAATGAATTAACACATTTAAAATAGTTGCAAAGACAAAACGCCGACACGTGAATGTCAATATCAATCAGCTGTTGAGCTTTAACGTACCCCGTATGTTAGAGATGAGAGTCTAATCTCAAATCTATAGACGTTATTATTAAAATTTATTAAATTTAGTTAGAAGTAAAATTGATAAATCACATAAACTGGCTTAAGTAAAACAAGCCACTTAATAATACATGAATAAAATTATTAGTTACATCTTGTATAATACAGCGATATATCTAAATAAATACATTAAGCACACGACTTTACTTAAACACGCGCACCTCTATTTCCTCCCTCCTCCCCCAACCATCCGCAAATTCTTTCATTTATTTTATTTTGTTTAAGTTTTGGTTGCTTTTCTTCATCATTTTTTTAATTTTAAATGTTTTAATTGATTTTGATTAATTAAACTATGGACCAATTGTATGTGGAAATCGAAATAAGCACCCAACAAGCTGAAACAACAATTTATACGAGCGTTTCCTCTTTCATGGCATTCTATGTCTTGCGCTACTTGAATGAACCAAAGAATATACAGGTAAATCCTCAAATTGAACAATGACTTCATATTGACTAACTCGTACCTAACCCCTTATTTAAAGGTGAATTTTGTTTCCAATAAAATCGTAGGAGGACGAATACTCCTACGCAGCTCCCAGCTGCAGTTGCATCGGGAGTTGACGGAGCAGAATATAACTTGCCGGGAGGCAGCTTCATTAGCTGCCATTCGGGATCTTTGTTTGCCCATCTATGCTAAGAATGGATGCAATACTTACATAGCTGGAGTTTGTGCCGTGTGTCGCGAGTTAATTGGACGCCAATCGAATACGGAGCTTTCAAAATTGCTGGGTTTTAAAAACAGTTGTCTGCTCGCGCCTGCAGAAGCCTCGATTTGGACACGTTTCTGTGAGGTAGACGTTGTGCAGGCTGTGAGTCGTATTCTTGAGGGCTATGAGCTTTCCTCTGTTCCTTTGGAGGTGGTACGCTTCGAAAAGCATATGAACGAACCGGTTCGTATGCATAATATATATAAACAGGCCCGTGAACAAGCCAATCAAATTGATACTAATGGGCCAAAAATCAAAAGGAAAGAGCGGGTGGTCATTAATTGTTCGACGCCCAAAGAAAATTTACTAATCGAACATCGTTTTGCCGAGGGCGTTAGTTTCACTATTGCTGATCTCATCCTGTATCCAATGATAAAGATAATTTTTCAGCACTGTGAACACATGTTGGAGCATTTTCCATTAACTAGCACATGGTTGAGTGAGATTGACTCATTCGATGGCAATTGCTCGAGGATATTGCAAGAATTATTTATCCCTGTGAAAGGAGTAAAAAAAACTGACATCCTAACTATACCCGATTGCCAGGCGAATAGTTTGTATAAAGCAGACCCAAAGCGTTACAAGCCGCGAAATCGCATTTATACCAGTCAGGAAGAAGTGGACTTGGCTTTGGCCAAACTGGAACCTCTTGGATTAAAGTTTTCAAGTAATTCGGAGCATAGCTATGGCCACGAGGTAATTAATTGGCAGGAAATCGAACCAAGTCATGAGAAAAGCTCTGCTCTGCCAGAAAAACGTTTGGAGCGAAAGCGTAAACAGTTGGAGAACATGGCTAATGCGGTTATATCCCTGGCACAGCCTGGTGATCGCATAGTGGACTTCTGTAGTGGAACTGGTCACTTGGCCATACTCCTGGCCCTTCAATTACCCGATTGTACAATTATTGTGCTAGAAAATAAGGCGTTCTCCTTAAGTCAGGCCCAGAAGCGAGCCTCAGAGTTAAAGTTAACCAATTGTGTCTTCTACCAGTGTAACATAGACTATTTTGTGGGTCAATTTGATATTGGTACCTCGCTGCATGCCTGTGGCACTGCCACCGACATTGTCCTCCAGCAGTGTGAAAGAGTAAAGGCACGATTTGCCTGTTGCCCCTGTTGCTACGGATCACTGCAGCCCATGCCCCACATTTCATATCCGCTAAGTAAGCAATTCCAAGAGGTCTTGACATTTAATGATTATCTATATATAGCTCATGCAGCTGATCAGGCTCACGATTTGGGCACCAAGAATTGTAAAGCAGAGATTACGGCCCAAGGTCTAAAGTGCATGTGTATTGTAGACACTGACCGAAGATTGCACGCCGAAGAAGCGGGCTATAAAGTCATCCTAACACGCCTTAAGCCTGAGCATTGTACGCCAAAGAATCATTTGCTAGTCGGACGTTATGAGAAGTTATAAGTGTAATGTAATAAAATGAAATGGAACTTTCCATTGTGTTATAACGTGTTTTATTTGAGTAACATTAAAGGGCTAAGGGGTTGGTTCCAGAAGTAGAAAAAATGTAAAGCGAAGATTCGCTGATATTTCATCTAAATGGCCGTAAAACCTTGGCCACCTCGCAAGGCCAGCACCAAGTGCAAAACCGATCCGCCTTGGACTTTATAATCCGCCGCTGTTTTGTCATCGTTCCTAGTCAGGGAGATTCATGATAGTTATTTTAATTAACCAATTGGATGGGATGCTGCAGAAATATTTACATTTGTTTGCCGGAAAAGATGAGACGCTGTTGCTGGGGCGGTATCCCCTCCTTTTCTTCCACACGCTCCTTGATGCGATCCACTTTATCTGTGGGTTCAATGTCAATTTCAATTTCTTTGCCGGTTAGAGTCTACCAAAAGGGAGATAGAAATATGAATGTAATTCCTCTAACTGTATAAATTTGGTTGTTGTTATTGCGATATCACTGATGCTGACGCATGGCGCCTTAGCGAAATAAAGCCGGCAAAATGGATCGCAATTTCAGTATATTTACCGTAATAGACTCGACTCACCTTAACTTTAATCAACATGTTATCTCTTTTGACGTTTCTCTAAATTTGATGAAATACTAAAATTTGTGAAATTTATACTTTTTTTTTTTTTGCAAATTTGTTGTTCGACTCAGCCGTGTTGCAAAAGAGTTAATTGTGGATGGGATTTCCTACACTGATTTCGTTTAGTGTTGCCTAGGGTAAAATTATTTTACAGCTGAGAAAAGATTACGTTATGTTTAACAGTTAACGTTAAGCTTATCGTTAAATTTGAATTTGAGCCGTTACATATTTTAACATATATATTTTTTTGTTATAATTGCACTTCGAGTGCAATTATATTAAATATTCCCCTTCCCATGCCATTATAGTAAAAATTAAGACTAATCTTGTGTTCTGTCGTTTTATTAGAATTCTACATAAAATCTATACTAATTACAATATTTACAACTACATCAAATGCACTTCGCTTGAAACCTGAGATCTCCCATTTACGCTGAGATTCTAAGCGTTTTTCTTCAACTTATTCCAAGTACGTATTGCCTCGCCTATATGACGAATATCTCTTGCATAGGTACGACAGCAACCACCAATAATTTTGGCCCCGAGTTGCGCCCACTCAGGCACATAGTTGGCCAACGGCACGCAGTGTTCACGTCCTTGCCAACCATTTACAACATCATAAACTTCACCACTATTAGGATACACGACTAGTGGGATTTGTTCGTCCACACTTCGCTCACCATTGAGGCTCTTGAACAGCGAAGTGACAAATTTCGGATGAACACAATTTACACCAATAGCTAAACACTTGTCCAGTGCGTTCCTCTCACTTAAGATATCCCAAATGGCATTGGCAGCATCCGCGAAATTTTCACCATGAGCCAAGCTGGTTTCATCTTTGCACTGGAAGGCTACCCAAAATTTCACATCGGGATAATCATCGCAAAGCATTTCGACCAAAGCTTCGGCTTCCATTTGACACGGAATAGTCTCAATGGCCAAAGCGTCGACACCGGCCTCCAGGCAAGCTTCAATTCTCACTCGATGCCAATCGGTTATAGTCTTGGAAGGAACAAAATCAGCATAGCTACCCGTATATTCAGAGCCATCGTGCAGATGAGCACCAAATGGTCCAATTGATGCAATGATCAAAGGATAACCTTAAAGATAGAAAATATGATTATGAGTTAGGATCTAAACTTTTATCTAGTTCGTCTAACTTACCATCTGGCACTGCCAATTTCGCTTCATAACACTCTGTGAGATATTTCTCCTTGGCAATTTGTGCCAATCTCACAGTATTCTTTATCAGCTCAATGCTTTGCTCCTCATCTAATTCCAAATACTCCATATAACCTTCAACACTGGCCTGATAAGTGTTTGTCAATATGATATCAGCTCCATCTAAAATAATAAATTGTTACTAAGTGAAATCTAATCGATTAAGTACCCAAAGGGGTATTCTAATTTTGTCCTCGTGCAAACACTAATTAAATATTAAGCAATTTATCCAAGTAAAAGATAGTATAATACAAATATAAGTAGTTCCGATATTGAACGAGTATTGCACAGGGAAGTTCAGAACCTGCATTTCAAATTACTTTTAGCGTTTAAAACCTAAATTGTCAAACATTCAGATCTTTTATTGAACTGAAAGCTTTTTCTATTATTTTTCAGAATGATATTTTAACTCTTTTATGAACAATTATACAGATCTCTTAAAAAAAGCAAAGAAAATATTTGAGATCCATATTCACGCGATCTTTAAGTGACTCAAACCGAAAGTTTGTTACGGCACGATTAGTAAACTCTTTTGGGGTAAGCTTACTCTGCAAAAAGTCCAGATGAGTATTAATGACAGCACTCATGTTAGTGGAGTTAAATCGTGCACTCCACAATGGATCTCCGTCAACGGAATTGCCGACATGTACGGTCATCTGGGTGCCAAACCCTCCATCCTTAATCAAAACCCGCGTCAGAGACATAATTACGTGTTGCCTGGCAGATGTTCCCTATGAGTAAAAACAAGTGTTGGCATTAGGTGATAAGAAATTGGATTACTCTTTGTCTATGGGAACTACGACATCTGATCAACAATTACAATGTAACTATAATGACCGTTAGAAGCAAATGCCAGCACATTCCCCACTTATCGCAAAAAAAGAGGAAAGTTTATCAACAGTTCAATGAACCTTCTTGTTTTTTTTTTATTTTTAGTGGAGAAAACAAACAAATAAATAACAATAATAAACTTTAATTGAAATTGAATGTTTGTCCGACAATGTGATATGAGACAAGCTACAATACTCACCTTGAAATTATATTTATATCAAGTATAAATTACTCAGATTCAATTACAAAACGAAAGCTTCGTTTGAATTACAATTGCATTATATACAATATAGATATGGGCGAGGAAGTTTATATAGTCTGTGTAGTCCACTATAGTCTGTCCAACAACGATTTAAGTGGTTTACAATGATGTCGGGTAGCTTTTATAGGCTGCCGCCACTGGCTCAGCTGGAGGAGCTCGGGCCTCTTATCAGCATAAAAACAAAATATTAAAAAAAAAGTAAACACACGATTATATATGTATGTATATACATATGTATGTACATATAAGTGTGTGTATGTGACTGATTCTGAAACTAGACTGGTAGGCAAGTGCTTTTTGATAAGGCAAGTGCACAGCTGCTAGACAACATGAACAAATCCCACCATCCCATGCCATCCCAGTCCAGACCCGGTCCTTGTACCCTCGTATTTCCTTCAAGGCTGATGAAATCGTTTAATTGTCAAAGTGCGTGGTTTAGAATGGACAAAAGTCCGAGACAGACTCATGGAGACCGCCTGGTGATTCGATGATAACCTCTATTCAGACCAGCCGGTGCTGACTAGACTCACTCATCGAGAGGTTTATTGACTGCTTAGAGGGTATTAGATGGGCATTCAAGTTATAGTTAACTGAATTTTGTAACATATATCTAATTATAATAAAACACAAGACAATCTCTGCAACAATGTACTTTTATATTTGACGTTTTATTGGCTTTAACAAATTTGGTTTTAAATTAACAAAATTCAATTAGTTTTTTCAGTTTTTTTTGGTGAAAAGCTGTATTTGTGTATTATTATTTATAACTTTGGGATAGGCAGGGTTGAAGGCGAGTTTCTAAACGTTCAATAATAGATTTCCGATATGTTTTTAACGAAATACAACAACCTTTTAATTTTCTACAAATTTGGGATATTCCTAACTTTAGTATTTTGTCTGAGAACTAAGTTTTGAAAAGGCAAAAGGAAAAACAAAGTGTTTATCTTTTAATATATAACAAATTGCTTAGCATAGTGGTAAAAGTAGTAGGTATTTAGCTAGTCTAACCTGGTACTCAAAAAATATTTGCACTTGTTTACCCCGCAATGGTACATATCGCTGCCGTCTCGCACTTGGCTAGATTCGCTTTTCTTTTGCTGATTAGACACAAATAAGCATAAATCAGCTTGTTTCAATTCCCATACATGCGCTTATATATGTATGTATGTATATATATATATATATATATATATATATATATATATATATATTTATATTAACCGACTATGTACATATATAAATGTTTGTTTGTCTTGCTGTACATATGTATGTGTATGTAGCTTATGTACAAGATAGATGTAGGTCTAGGTCTAATAACATAAAGTTTTTTCGTTTTCGCATTTAACAACAAGGCAACAAAACTTATACTACATATATGAACTTAATGCTGTATAGTATGTTAATCTGATGTGTGATTATGTCCGCTTACTGTGTCCCGCACCCATGGTGTCAATAGATTTGCGAATTTGTAGCACATCGGCCGGATAGACGCGGCAACAGCCGCCAACGATGCGGGCGCCCAGTTTCACCCATTCTGGAACAAATTGGACAACATCTTGGCCAGAACCAACCCATTCACCTGAGGCACTATCGTAAATCTCGCCACGATTGCTATAGACTACAAGCGGTATTTGATCTGGGCCGGCCAGATCATTAAGAGATCGAAATAAGCTGGAAACAAAACTTGGGTTTACACAATTGACTCCAATGCCCAGCAATCGATTCTCTTGGTTAGCCACTTTGACCATATTCCAAATGGTGAGGGCGGCCTGAGCAAAGGATTCTCCATTGGCCAACGAAGTTTCATCCTTAAAAGCGAGCCAGAAATATATGCTATACATGAGAAGGTGATAATGGACAAATTCTTACCCGACACTGAAATGACACCCAAAATTTGACATTGTTATAGGAGGTTAGTATCAGTTCAGTCACTGCTTTGGCTTCTTTCAAGCACGGCATGGTCTCCACAGCAAGGCCATCCACACCGGCCAATAGACAGGTGTCAATCCGGACGCTATGCCATTTTTGCAACAATTCCTTGTCCACCTGATCGGCATAGCTTCCTGAATACTCCGAACCATCATGCAAATGTGCTCCGTATGGACCAATTGAGGCCAGTACTAATGGCAATTCAGGTCGCTTCTCTCCAGCCATTTCCTCGACATACTTCGCTTTTGCCTGTTGCGTCAGCTTCACACTTTTGGCTATCAGGGCTATACTCTCTTCCCTTGTCATCCCGAGATGCTTCATAAAACCCTCCACACTCGATTGATATGTATTGGACAATATGATATCCGCTCCATTTCGTAGAAAATCCAAATGCGTCTGAATCACTGCCTCAGGATTAAACGCATCAAAACGCGATCCCCACAAAGGATGACCATCGACCTTTTGTCCTACATTTCGAGATAATTGGCTGGAGAAGCCACCGCATTTCACCAATACCCGGGGATCCAAAATCGTATCGGCATATGGATTCCTATTGGCGTCCGTGTGGATGCTACTACTGTTGCTGCCGGCGTCCATCGCGATTCTACGTGACATTGCATACTCGGAACGTTAGCTTTTATAACATGTTTTCCACTTCCACTTACCTTTTTTTTTCGTATTTGTTGTTATAAATTTATCAGAGATACGTGAGATTATGAGTTTTGTTACATTTGTTTTGCGTTGTTTTAGTTCCAATGGGCCTGCCAACTTGGTCGCTTGCACAGGGCCGGAAATTGCATTTGTGGGGGCGTTTAACGGCTAAATTTACAAATACAGTCGAATCCGGATATAGTGAACATCCCAAAAAACAAACACTTCAAAACCATAAATAGTTAAAACATTTTTGAAGCAACTTCAAGAAAACATGAAAGAGATCTACATTTCTTACCCTTTTTTTGAGAAGTAAGAACAAACATCTATTCTTAAATACCTTTCCATATTCTTACAAATTTATTCTAATAAAAATTATAATAAAATTAATATAGTTAGTTATATATGACTATGTATTCTTAAACCAAAAGCATTCTGATTCCGCTCCTGTTTATGCCCTAACTTTCACTCCCCCACACATGGCAATCAGCTGTTTACAGTTGAGGTAAAAATGTTTATCCCACCTCTCACTGAACAAGCAACAAGTTGCACAATGAAATCCCCATAATTCGTACCCCTCTAAATCGAAAATCTCTATAATTCTGAACAAACTGGTGGTCAACTGTAAAAAAAAATACTGACAAATCGAAAATATCCCTTGCGATACAGTGGTATTAATGCCAATTGAGATTAATGAGTACGGGTTTCATTTCTTTATAAAATCGCTTGTTTCATAACTAAAGTAAAACACATTTAAAACTGGGTGTAGGTATGTAAATATGCATAATTTATATAGGCAATATAATAATACATATGCAAAAACAAATTGATTGCTAACATATATGTAGGTATATGTATATATAAATATTTGTAGAATAATAAGCTGCCTTAAATACATTTTTGTTAGTGAATGTTTTTCCTTTTTCTTTGTTTTTCAGTTTATAATTGATCAGGGAGAATGGGGGATTATAATCACAATATATTTTGTTGTATATAAAATAAATAATTATGGAAGTGGGTGAGGATTAAACAAAAAGCAATTCAATTTAAACAATAAATGTAACTTTGGTAATGTAATCTTACGCAGTGTATAAATTCTAAAACGTTTGACATTGTCTCGCTTTTTGTTGGTTGTTTTTTTAATAGCTAAAATTACATTTTGCACTAAATAACAATAATAGGTATGTGTATGTATTTATGGATGATTCAGTATGTATTTATATTTATAGTCTGTATTCATATTTTCAACATTGCAAATACTTGGCTCCAAAAATACAGTTTATATATATCTACCATATGTATGGATAAACCATATTTTGGAAGTTTTTCTCCTTTTTTTTTAGCGGTGGAGGAAAGGGATGTTTAAAGAATGAACAATGTAGCAAATGAATTAGAAAAATCAAAGATAAGGCAAACAAACATAAAAATATGTAGAAACTTTCAGTCTCTCAGGTCTCTGCTCGTCATTTGAAATTTCTGCAATGATAATAGTAGTAGTTAGGGTACAAAGGAGTATCCTTCTAGGAGAATAGATTATTGCGCCGTTTTAGTGAGCCAAATTTCTTTTCCGCCTCCAGCAGCATTTTCTCATTACGCACGACCTCGAATGGTATGGTCTTTGACAAACGATCCATTTCGTGATCCGAGGGGAAATCCTCAAAACTCATATTACTGAAACCGGTTTTAGCTGAATTTTGTATGGTATTGGATTGAAAATTTCGACTACCCGAACGATTCTCATCCTGTTGCTTGAGCCGATCATCATTGTTGTCGTCGTCTTCGTCATCATGGGATTGATATTGTAAGCGTTGATGCTTCTGTTTGCTGCCAGAACTTAGGGAAGTGGTAGAGCCTAGAGCGCCACCACCAATGGACGACTTCTTGTACGCGTGTCCTTTAACCTTTTGTGTAAGTTTGGCCACCGGCAGTACTCTTACAGCCAAATTGGATTTCTCCTTCCTCGGCTTCGTTGCAGCGGCGGCGGCGATATCTGGGCGATCCATTTCGGTAGCATGCAACACCACGGGCTCCTCCTCATCGTCGGGCGTGAAGTCCGAGCAGTGATCTTGAGAGATTTGCACATATGCATTATCCGCAATTGGCAGCAAAGGCATCAGGTGCTGAGGAGGTGGCGGGACAGGAACTAGAACTGGTGCTGGTACGGGTGCAGGCAGAGGCGGTGCTATGGATAGCACAGAGATGGCTTGAGGTGGACAACTAGATGAGGAGGATGAGGACGGCACATTGACATAGACACTGCTTGGACCACTTATCTTATTGATATTGTTGTTATTATTGGTAATTATGCTGCTCAAGGAGGGCTCAGGAGTTTTATTTTTGATAATTATGGAGTGGTTTATGGTCACCAATTGTGCTAGTTGTTGTGGTTGCTGTGATGGGGCAATGGTTGGAGGAGGAGGTGGAGGCACTTTGATTATATTATTGTTATTGTTGTTGTTGTGGCTGGGAAATTGGAGCTGGAGCTGTTGTTGTTGGTGTTGCTGTTGTTGTTGGTCACCTGTCACATCTACACATTTGCGTATTACCTGTGGAAAGGGCTCCGATCCAAATAAATCCCTCTGTTGGCTTTCATCTCCATCGTCCACCTGTTGCAGTTGGTCCTCTACATCCTGAAATGGATTGAATATGGGCTCATTGAACTCATCTAGCTGGGGTGGCGTCGGCGTTATCTGTGCCGGAAAATTAGCAAAATTCGCTTGATCTCCACCAGAACCTTTGACAGGTGTCGAAGTCCACATCTCTGGTTGACTTGGCGGCTTGGGCTTTGATTTTGGTTTTGATTTTCTTTTTATAGGCAGACCCACGGGCAGTTTAAATGGTGCCATAGCAAATATATCCACATCTTCCTCCTTTTCCATCTGTGCCACCAATGGATGGTGCAGTAATTCGAGGCCACCTGGAATTGCCTCTTCCGCGGGAGATTCATTGTCACTTTTACTTTCCCCCGAACCATAGTCAAGTTCATCATCCAAAAGCAATGGACGATCACCAAATTTATGCAATAAATCACTTGAAGTGGGACTAAGCTCATCTGCATTTAATGTGGCATTTGGATCACTATTTGCTGCTGCCGCTGCAGCCAAGCGATCCTTTTTCTTCATTCTCACTTTGACAACCACACGACTGCGCACATCATCTTCATGGGTGGTAACACTCTCGCATTCGGCATGATAGGCCGAACTGCTACAGGTTTTGACACTCTCGCTTATGCCATCCATATCCATAGCCAGAGGGCGACGTCCCAATTTCGTTTGCATTGAACGTGGATTCTCATCAAAGAGATCATCATCTTCGGCACGCAAGTCACTGGCCGAACCTATCGAATCGCCATCCGAATCGGCGGCTTTAGCCGAGGCCGCCTCCTGGGCCTGGGCAGCCACTGCTGCAGCCATTATATTCAATTGCTGAGCAGCCTGATGAGCTGCCGATGTTGGCTTCTTGGTAGCGCCTTGCCTTAGTTTCTTCACTATGGGCAAATGGGTGGCCGTCTTGTCCACTTTGTGATAGGCCACCTGTTGGATTTTGTGTATAGTTTCGGGTATGTTGCTGGTCACCAATTGCATTTGCTTGAAAATGGCCACTTTGCTTCCACTGACAGCACCACCGTCATCACTATCCTGCTGAAAGAATTCATTGGCCGAATCCGAATCATCCGATGTGGGCTGATCGTTGCTGCGAAGTTTCTCATATTTATTACGATCATCCAGAGGAAGCTTAACATAGCTAGAGGAACCATCTCCTCCTCCTCCACTACCTCCAACTCCCACCAGACATTCCGAGTCTGTTTTAAGTTTACAACTTATCAATGAAGTTTTCTCCTCACTGGATACCTCCAGTGTGGGGGATAGCAGCCATTTGGATGAATCGCCGGCTCCCGCTCCAACAGTTCCGCCGGCTGACGATGATGCTATTCCAGATGAGCTGTTGCTGCTGATGATGAATTTAGCTGTGAATGAGATTGAAGGACTTTTATGCAGTAAGGTAATGAGATTACGTTTTACGATTCAGCTTGGTTAGCAACAAATTGAATCACTAACTAAATAGTTATAAATGAATTGGATTAACGAATGTGTGACAAATGAAATGAATGAAATAAAATATGAGTGAGTAATGTGCTTCAATGAGCCCCCAAACATAATTACAATATATATATATATGCATATATAATAAATTTATTTGTTAGTCAGAGAATGGGTAAGTCGCGACTCGTCATCGATGTGTGCTCTTAAACAAAAAGTTGGTGTCATGCCACTCCAAATATAAACAAATGATTTGCACAAATATCTCAAAGTAATTAGTAACGAAAATAATTTGCGTGTGAAATTAACTAAATGCTATTTTTTAGTTTTAAATACATTTTGTTAGTAATTAAGGTTTAACCAAATATGAAGTGAATTATTTGCCCAACTTAAAAAAAATGTAAGTTACACAGGACGACAAAACCATTAAGAGACAATTCTTATCTTCAAAGATAACTACTATCCACATCAATTCTTAAATTTGTTTAAAGTGATTTTATCTCTAATTAGTTGCAGTAAAATTTTGTCATTCTGTGTTACTTATTAATTAAGTGACCCATCATATAAATTTTCTTAGATTTGTTTAAATTTCATTTTGTTGAATTCATAATTACAATTTATTGCATTTGCTTGATTTTATTCTTATTTTTTTGTTTTTTCGTTTATCTAATGAATTAATTTTTATACATTTTGTTTCTGTGTTTGTTGGTTGGGATTAACTTACTATTTAATTTCTCATATATATAGTATGTATGTGTATATATAAATATATATATTTTTGTTATCTGTATATACTTGGACATCTGATCAATGTGTATGTGTCTTGTTTTACCTGACTTTTGTTGCTTTCACTGTGCTTGCCTTTTTATTTATTAATTTTTAACTTTTGATTTTCTATCATTTAGATCTTTGGATTAGTTTGGTTTAACTTATATGCATACATGTATTTTAGTTTTTTCTTTGTACGACTAATTGAACATTGGTTTTTGTTAAACGGAAGCGAATGTGAAGATCGCGGAAATCTCTCTTTTATTGTGTTCGATATTGGATTAGTTGTTAGATAGTTGGGGTATAGTCTTTAATTGGATTGATTTAAATCATTTAACGGACTGAAAAAAATTCATTTGTTTATCGTCTGCCACATTTTGATTGATCGCAGCTTGATAAGAACTTTTGAGAGAAATAATAAAGATTTAATATCGAAACAGAAAATTATCTTAGTGGCGAACCTCGGCGATCCGAAGTTATGATACCCTTGCAGTTTCTATTTTAGTTAATTCTCTAAAACTCAGAAAATGTCGTATTTTTAGGAAAAAAGCATACGAAATTAAGAGAAATAATGATCCTATTAATTCCGTAATTACAATTAAGTAATTAGTTTTGGATGTCATAAGAACAAACGGACTATAAAGAAGAATTCATATCATTTGAAGTTTTTAATATGTTCTTTTTTTCTCATCGTTATCTCTGCAAGGGTAAACCAAAAAAAAGGGGGGAAAACTTTTGCATTTTCTTGAGCAATACAAAGCCTAAATTAATAATCTCTTTCAAATGTTTTTAGCATAATTTGTTTCTTTTTTTAGAATTGCACGTTGATATAATGTTAACACATAATATTAATTTAAGATAATTAAATTTTCAAAAATTTTGTTGATATGCAAATAATTGCCATATTTTTCTCTTGCTATTCTCCAGCCAGCTGAACAACATGAATAAATATATATAGATATATATAATTTTCTGTACTTAACAATTATGGTAAATTTACAAAGTAGATATTACAGGACTCCCGTACACACACACACGCACACATTTACATATTACATACAATTAGATTGATCGAAATGAATAACAAGAAAAATAAAAGGTTAGATTTTTCTTTGTTCGCTTTCGCTTTTTGTCAACCCACAACCACTAAGTTTTTTTTTTTTGTTTTTACTGTTAATACAAGTAAGTAGTACATAATACAATAATCATATTATTAATAATAATATTAAGTTTTTAACTAACTATACTCTAGCATCTTAGGACCAGCACCAACATTTCTGTTTTTTTTGTTAGAAGAGCTTAGATTTGATAGATAGAAGGTGCTGGGGAATATGAGCAAACAGGCAAATCAATTGTGTAACCATAGAGAATATCGTTGACAATCATTTGAATTGTTAACGGAAATAGTTTTGGAAGAATTATTAATTTAAATATACTTTGCAGATTAAATATTGCCATATATAATGAAGCATTTTTGTAAAGAAATGTTTGTTGTTTGACAAATTCATTTAAAGAACATTGTTCCTTTGCAATTATTTGTTGTTTAGAATATTTTAATAGAAGATTCTAACGAATTTTTACCGTATTTCGAATCAAATTATATTATGGAAATAGATTTTCAAAGATTAAAGTTGTGACAAATTAGTAAAAGTTTACAAACTTAAAAGTACGAATTTCATTTGGTGGGAAAATTATTTGCGCACATATTGATTTGCCAGATTTGTCATGAGTAGCCCAATAGAATAATAACAGAATCTAGGCTAAAGTTAAGCTACAAAGGACACCATTTTGTGTGTTTATTCAGGTTCAATTTGGTTAGTATGTAGTGGTAGAAAAGGTGGTGTTGGTTGGTGTTCTTGGTGGTGCAACTTTGGATATTTACAAAATAGATGTAGATATTGCATCGTAAATAGGCTACGCGTCGTCGGCCACTCTTGCAATGCCGAGTAGGATTAGTTAACTACCCATACGTTTATGGCACACTAAAGGTGTATTAGGTATTTGTTGTATATGTCACGGAAAAAAGTTGTCATTGTCTCTCTCTATAATGCAGCTGCTACTGGCTCTACTTGTTGCTGAATAAGTGCTGATGTTCATCCACATACGAATCCTCCACCTCGGGGGTCTTTGATTATGCAGCTTTTCGTGGGCATTTACTAGGTAGCTTGGATGTGTAGTTGTAGTTGGTATTTTAGACTACGTCTACGCACAAATCACTTTCTGTACTTTCTGCATTGAGATTGAGAGCAACAAAAGCAACAATCGGAAAACTAAACGTATATCTGGCATATCTTTTTTGATTTTTTGTTTTTTTTTTTTTTTGCAAATATATATATATTCTTTTTTTTTTGGATTTGTTAAATATGGGAAAGTTCATGCTTTACCTCCGGTTTTGCGTAACGAGCTGGCCTTCTCACGCAGTCCGGGTGGCAAACTGAATGGAGCCGAACCAAAAGGATCCTCTGGATGTGGCGAAATAGCGGCAGCAACAGTGGGAACAGCGGCGGCAGGATTCGGGGCAGCGGCAGTGGCAACAGCAGCGGCTGGCGGAAAAGACTGATGCGCCACAACAGTAGGAGGTTGAGGTGGAGGAGCTGTAGCCACAGCGGCAACCATATTTTGTTCTGTTGGCGTCAAAGTTGAAGTCGTGGACGCCGATTTTGCTGTTATGCCTATTAGAATAATGAAAGGAAATGAATAAATAACCAATCAAATCGAAGAGTGGAAGCCATACTTACTTCCTTGACTGCCCCTTTGTCGTATCTTATCAAATTCCGCTTCAAATATGTGATCCTCGGTCATTTGGCTAAATGGTTGCTCCTCCTCAAATGGATTCCAGGCCTCTACACGTTTATCCATCGATTGCCGACCACCGAATTCTGTGCTGGATAGTGAGGCTGATGCAGCTGCATATATGCCAGGATTGGAGGCCGCAGTAACCAAGGCCGGGGGCTGACCATCGCCCGCAGCGGCAATATTATTGTTATACGGAGCCAAAAACTGACTGGTCTCATTGGCAAAGGTTCTGCGAGAATGTTGGATAATGTTGGTTGAGTAGAGTAGAAGAGCAAAATAAAGAAAGCAAATAAAAAACGAAAAAACAAAAATGATATATTTAAATTTTGGCATTGATCTTAAGGCTACAAATAGAATTCTATTGACTCTGCGGCTCATCATGGCTGGCATTGTCCTGCAGATCATTTGTAGCTCTTAAGGGGTAGAAGAGAAAAAAAGAAAGCCGAAAGCGTGAGAGAGCAAGAGAAGGGCAGAGGTACACATGTGGAACACATAGAAGATACATACAATACGAGTGCAAAATATTGGACTTACTTATTAAAGGCTGATGTATCGCTAACATTACGTCGATGACCGCCAGTATTAGTAGGTTTGGGTGGCGTTAGCATATGCTTCGTGGGTGTGCCATCAGAATTTGTGATTCCAGTATCTTGATTATGATCCTCTTCTTTTGACTGTTTCTCAGGTGCCGTTGTTGTTGCTGTTGTTGTGGATAACGACGTTGTGGCGGTGCTATTAGTATCACTTGTCTCGTTAAACGGATCTGGATAACCGCTCGACTCAAACAGTTGGCTGCCCACTGAAGTAGGAGCAGGTGCGGTCGTTACTGCTACTGCTGCTACTGGAGTTGGAGCTGCAGCCGGAGAAGGAACTACACTGGCTGGCGGCATGGCTGGAAAATTGGCCTGAAATTGCTCAACCACCGGCTGCGGCTGAGGTGAGGTGATATTCTGCCTTGGCGAGGGACTTGGTGGCAAGCCCAAACCTAAGGCATGACCACCGTGCGCCACAGCAGAAGATCCTTTGGGTCGAGAGCGTGGAACCACACTGGTTCCCGCCTCTATAACGGATACATTTTGAGTTTTATTTGCCTGTTTGGCAGCAGCAGAATTAATTCTCTTTGCCTCCGACTCAAATGGCGGCACAAGCAATTGATCAAAGTTTGGAGTGGGTGTTTTCTGTAAACAAAAAGAAATGAGAAATATTAATTGAGTTCTTACAACCTTTAACGGGGTTGTTACTCACATGTAAATTCTGTACAGGATTATCCTTGCCCGCTAGACGAAAGGCCACTTCGCAAACTTGCCATATATTTGGACGTCTTTCCATATCCGTGTCCAGCATATATTTAATCAATTGATGCATACCCTTGGAATATTTTGAGTTATCTGGTATAGCGAATTGACCATTCTGTATGGCCAGTGTGCTCTCGCCGAAAGGCAAGGAAAAGAAGCATAGCTTATACAGCATACAGCCCAATGCCCAAATATCTGCTTTGGTCGTTATACTCTTGCCACTATATAGATCAATCATTTCAGGTGCCCGATACGACAATGTCGTATACTTTTGTATCTCCTCCTCAACCATAGTCACACCATGTTGCTGCGGATTCAATGTTTTGCCAGTGGCTGAACCAAAATCGCATAGGACAAAATTACCACTATCGGTTTGCAAAATATTCTCGACTTTAAGGTCACGATGTATAATTGGTGTTTGGCAGTAATGCAAACGCGAAACTGCCTCGGCAATATCACAGAAAATGGTTAGCACCTCGGGCTCGGTGAAGCCAACATGTAATCTAGGTGAGACAGATTCATTAGTGAAAGAATTGCTATTGGAAAACGGAGATGCAATTGTATTGTTACCTAGCATTCATCATGGCCAGCATGTGATGCTTACAATATGGCATCAACATGAGCACCTCACATACACCATTCCCCGTGGGCGTTATGCTAGAGTCCACATAGCCAATTATATTCTTATGACCGCTCAGATTGCTCTGCAAATTTGGAGTTAGTTTACGAGATTATTATGAATTATATTAGTATTAATGGATTTAACTTACCGCAATCTGTATTTCCCGCTTGGCCACATTCAGATCGTGTTCATTATTCACGTACATACGCTTCAAGGCATATTTCATAGCTGAGGCACTGCCTCCGCCATTGCCACGTGCCAAAAAGACCATGGCAAAGCCACCTGAAAGAAGACGAGACTCATTAGTATTTGTGACAGCTGACAGCTGTAAACAGTCCACAAATAAAGAAGAAAGAACTTTGAAGAGTGTAATCATGTTGGTAGGGCAACTCACAAAAATATCTGGTGTCCAGCAATAATTATTTGTAATTTCTGTAATCAATGAGCAACTACATAAGTGTGTCCTTGAAAATCAAAGCCGATTTTGGTCAGGAATAATGAACTTTATGACAAGATGTTAGATAAACTCAGAGTTATTGATTGTATCTCAGCGGATATTTAAATGTAGCCATAGATCGAGTTTGTGCTATTCCCCAACATTGAAATTCCACAGTAATTAAATGTACAGATAAAAAGTAAACGATATTGTCGAACTGCAATTGATATTCTTGGTATACTGATTTTTCAAAATCTAGTTGGCTAGTATAATAAGTTACAATATGTATCAGAATCTAATATGCTGTTCACACATTAGATAGCACACAAAAATAAATTAATTGATGCATTTCTCGATCTTAAGTTTTTTTACAATTTGGATGGTATGCATTGAACATTTTATCCTGTGATTAGTGCTTAGCAAAGTTCTTCTGCCTTCTAACTAGATTGTTGGAATTTATGCCGATTTCAAAGAGGACATGCTACGAGAGCACAATCGATTTCGTAAGCTGCGAGGCACTGCGCCTTTGACATTAGACGATAACCTGAGGGTCACGGGTGACGATCTTGCTCAAGTACGTTAAAAATCGTATCGAAACATTAGCAATATAATCCAATATTCAGAAAATGGCCAAGAAAGACGTTCTAGAGCACACTTCGGATGATCAGAGTTTCAATATATGCAAGCCAACTGGGGATCCAATCAAATGTGTTCCGCAATGGTATGATCAGATCAAGGACTACGACTTCGATGAGCCTGGATATTCAATGAAAACGAGATACTTTACAGCGCTAGTCTGGAAGGTTTCGGCACGTTTGAGTGTGGGTATTGCCACAAAGTGAGTTAACAATCATTCAAATATCATATCAAGATATTCATGTTTTTCCTTTTAATCCCAGTAATGTGACTAATAATAAATATGTTGGGGCAGTTTATTACCCAGCAGGTAATAGAAAAGGACAGTTTAAGGAAAATGTTCTTAGGTTATGGAATGGGTAAGATGCGAACACTACAATTATCGTATGAAAGAATTGCTTAACATTATCTTTATATATTTTAGATCAAATTCAAGGTGAGCTTGGAGGGGGCTTCTCCAGTACAATTATTTTAAAACTCTTTTTAATATAATGTAAAAAACTTCCTATAGTTTCAGCGGAAATCCAATTGAAATTACTATTGGAATCGTTCTTATATTCTCTTGGCTGTTTTACAAAATTTTCCCCTAGTCTTATAGAGGTAAAATAACAAATGTGTTGTCTTGACATTTTTTTATAAAAATGAGTATAACCGGAAGTTCTTAGTTCTTAAAAATGCACATTTCTCAGAAGACCCTTAGAAATGGTTATAATCCAAAAATACCCCTGTTCAGTAGTATGTATATTTTTTGTTATTCACAAGTGGGAAACGCATACTAGAAAGATAGACGATGTCGCAGATAGTCCTAAACTTAGTTATTGCTCCGAGTTACAAAACGTTTTGCATGTATTTTATTTCATTTTATTGCAAATAGAATTCAAGCTAGACTTCACCCCTTTCTCTCTCACTAGCTCCCTAAGCACTTTATATGTGAATGATAAAAAAACAAGCAACGCAACGCAAGCAATATACAATATGTACATATGTATGTACATATATATATATAGTACTAAACTATTGAAGGTCACGTACGTACAACAACAACAATAACATAGCAGTAACAAACGAGACAACAATAGCAACAATAATAACAAAATCAGCAAACAGCAAATAAAACATTGAATTGCTAGGAAGGGTGTGGACAAAGGGGTGCGGGAGGGTAAGATAGAGAGGAGAATCAACTCAAAATTGTAAGCATTGCTCGATTTTCGTTTGTGAAATTATAACGTCAAATGTTAATCAATGCTGAAGGTTGAACAAAAACAAAAAAAAGTAACAAATAAAAATAAAAAATGCTACCACAAACAATCACACACAATTGTAACGAAGCGAGGAAACTTGAGAAGGCAATTTGAAACGCAAATGAGCAAATGTTGGAGAAGACAGAGACACAGGTTTCCTCTCCCTTCCAGCCACTTTAACACCTACAAACCATCTATCAAATAAAAAAAGCAGATGAGATGGGGGGTGAAGGAGGCAAAAGCTACATTCGTTCACCTTTTGTCGCTTAGTCATTGGCATTTGTTGTTGTATGATGCATGTACAACAGAAAGAGAAAGAATCTAACTAAAAGAAAGCAGGTAGCAATTAAAAGCTTTTTAAAAGTGTCGACCAGGTAAATACTCTGTGAAAAAGGCATAAAAATTCTCAAATTAATGCCTAAACCGAATTTGACTGTTATGGTTTTTTATCTTTAATGATTAGATGAAACTAAATTTTATGCATTTATGAAAAAATTTGCGATTTGAATCCGTTAAAAGTGGCTAAAAAATTTAATCGAATCAAACATGAGAAGTCTGATAAACTGAATATGCCATTTGAATTTGCATATTTAACCTTGAAGAATGTACCAATTAAAACTGTGGCTGGTGATTTAACCCAATTGATTGAGACATATAAATTGTCCAAACTTCTCAGTAATTACATAAATAAAGGGTACCAAAAGTCACAGCTGATTGAACAGAGAACAACAAAAAACAAACCCCAATCCTTGCCAAAATAACCAAAAATTGTAAAAGTAAACCCATAGGGAAAGAGAAAAATCTATATGAAAATAAAAATGTCAGCCAAGGTGATCAAAATAATAATGGCAAAAGGAATTTATTTCTGTTATTTGCCAAGCATTTTACATTTCTTGACATACATATGTATATGTATGTCTGTATGTAGATGGAGGAGCATTATTCACTTTAGAATTCAAGGACAAGGACAACAGGCGAGTCCTTCGAGCTTGAACTTTGTCATTTGGACCAGGACCAGGAGGGGCAGGGAGAGAGACAAGGAGATGCGCTGCTGCTTGTCGCTTCATTGGCTAAATTAACATAATTGATTCAATTGATTTGTGGCTTTTATCTCTTATGGAAAAACTAAGTCTTTGTCTCCGCCTCCGTCTTTATTAATTTTTCTGGTTTCTATATCGAAAATTTGTAGAATTTGCCAGTCGGCGACAAGTGGCGCCCACAATTACTTTGTAGAGGGAAGAGAGCGGGCTTAGGCAGCTGTGTTATTTTTTTTATTTTTATCTGCTAAATAAACGCCCCACATTTTCGATCCAGTTGCTAGTTATACTTATTTGTTTTATACATATAAAAATGTTTATCTAATCTACCGGGCAGGGGGGAGGACCCACCTGTAAATCAAACTAAAACGATAAGCATAATGCTTGACTACGTGAGCCAACATACATAAGTGGGAGAAGGGGACTCGGAAGCAGACCACTAGGAGGATGGGGAACACATTTCAACCTCCATGTCCATTTCAATAATTTTCACCTTCTCACCTTCGGCCAGGACATCTTCCACAGTGACCGTAACGCGTCCCACTGTAAAAACTTTGCCAACAAATGTATTTGTCTCCTTGGATGAGGACACGCTGCTATTGTGCGAGTTATCAAGTCTCGAGTTTTCATTGCGCTCGAATTTTGATAGGATTTTCTTCATTTTCCAATTTTTCTTTTTTGCAACGGCGGAGCAGCGGCTGCGACGTCGACTGCACTGGCCTCTCACTCCCACACACACGGACGCACACGTATTTCCTGAGGTTACCGTTTGAATACTTGTTAATTATCGTGGGTTACCCGCGTTTCGGCCTCGAGGGCAATTAATTAACATTTAACTGGAAGTTTTCTATGCGTTTAATTAATTTTTTTGCGCACTTTCCGTTTTTTTTTTTTGCACTTCAAGAAAAGAAAGTTGTTGCAGTGTGACCAGATCTGGCCAGACCAATAGAGATGTACGATTACTTTGATTTCCATTTTTACATTATCAATTGTGAGCAAGCTATCGATAGTTTTAATTTAACGTTTACCCATACGAGTCTATTTGCCCCCCAATTTTGTAACTTTTCAGCACTGAAATCAAATGTTATTTTGTTTTTATTCGGCTGTGGATTATCCCGAACGCGAATCAAATGCTGTAGCAAAGTTAATCAAGACGGGAGGAAGGTAAGGGAAAAATGCAAAGCAAGCAGCATCAGCCGGAGAAAAACGTCAGGAAGGATGAGGAACAACCACATTCACAACAAAAGCAACAGTCGCAACAACAACCACTTGGCTTAACCACCAAGGTGGCCCTTGGCCGCCTTCATGAGGAGATTGATAAGGTTTTGAAAGAACATGAGCAGCAATATGCCAGCGAGAGGTGAGTAAGACTAAATGATAAAATTTTACTGACCTTGACCCTACCAATTCGTTGTAACTGTCTTTTTCCTTTTGCTGAAGCTGTTACCGGAAGTTGCGGGCCGCTTTTGTAAAGCGATATGAAAGTCCTTTGGGATTTTTGTCCATAGGAACAACTCTAATGACGTCCTGTGCATTGCTGATCACGGGTATGTACTGGCCCGCCATCGCTTTGCTTGTGATCCTTATATTGGACTTAATTGTGGTCATAAGAGAGAATAATCTACGGCGTACGGAAATCATCCGAAAAGGATTTGATGCTCTTAGCGAGCTTCAATTAGCTGAAGAGCACTTCAGCGGAGATTGGAATTCTTTGAATTATCCGCATTTAAGTAATCCGATGTCACCCTGCGTATCGCTGCAGTGGACATACCGGGATGGCATTATAGTCAATTTACCTTGGGCTCTGCTTGTAAGGGGAGATTACATTGTCCTTCGGCCTGGTCATATTTCACCTGGCCCTTGTCACGAAGTCGATACGAAAAAGTTCTTTAATTCCAATGAAATTTATGGAGCCTCTCAGATGGGTGATCCGCCCGTTAAGCCTGTGGCTAGAGCACCTTTGCCCGATTTAGTGTGCTGCTTGGAGGAGACGCCATACTTGAATAATTTGAGAATATGCCTGAAAAATTCACTCAAACGGCCACCCACCATATACAATCAACAAAGATATCTAGTGAGATTTCCTAAATTGAATTTCTTAAAAAATTTCGTTTCTATAATTCTCAATCTCTCATTCTCTATTTTAGCTGGTCACCAAGTACATACAACAATGGGGCTTCATCAGTTCCTTGATCATTACATTGATTTTTGGTTTAGTGCATTTACATGGCTATGGTTTGCCCACAGATGTTAAGCACAATTGGCGTTTTGTTCTCATCGAGTCCCCAGCTGCGGCAGTCATACCCCTTTTGCCGCTGATCTTTCCTTTGATGTGGATTGCGATGAATCTGTGGGGCGTAGCACGTTTGCAATGTTTCCTAAAGACGCCGCAGGCTGTATTTGAAAAACAGGCCTCGAAATCTTTTGAAGAGGACTTAGACACTCCTTCCTTTGACTATGAGAATATATTGCTGTTGCGTTCAAATGTGTTGCGAATTTGGCTACAATTGTGGCAAGGTGATAGTGAACTATTGCCACGTTCAGCCAATTTGGTTCAGGTTTTGGGTTCTATTTCGGCTTTATGCTGTGTAGACAAAAAGGGTATATTGTCTTGGCCCAATCCTACAGCTGAGAAGGTATTCTTTTTGCACAATACAGATGAGGAGGTGAATAATCTGGAGGATGGGACACATAGTCAAACGTCCGCAGAGACAGAAAGCGATGATTTGCCCGATGTGGATGTCGATGAGGATCATAAAGAGCGTGGAATTGTGGCCGAGGTATTGGATTTGACACACGATCAGCATTGTCCATTTCGTATGGAGTTCGATGATCATGAGTGGAAGGCACATATCAAGTCACTAAAACCTTTAGGTAAGACATATAAATTGACCATATTAATGTGTTCTATATAGAAAAATATTCTTTAAAGGTCTCGCCATACTACTCAACACTTGCTCGCCGTTAACCCATGAGCATTATGCCCAATTCTGTGGTCATGTCACTGCTGTGGCTATGCTTGATAAAGATTTGGTTCCCGTTACAAATCGGTATGCATCGTACGCCATTATTGAAACCAGTAAAAGCTTTTTGCATGGGTACGTACTACGTAGTTCCATTGCCATACTCATTACTTTTAAGACTTTAGACATAATCCAAAAAAACAATTCTTAATTATCTGGAAAAATCTACAGAAAAATCAACCTGACCACAACAAAAAAAATTTTAGTCATTTATATTTGGGTTATATATTTTTGATTTTTGACCCAAATCGGATACAAATTGGTAATGTTTTAATGACACACAAAACCGAGTATAAAAAGCGACCAAATAAAAGTATTTTTGATTTCCAGTATCCAGCAGATTAACCCAACTATCATTTAATTTCCAAGACTTGAAAGTAATTTAACATTAGTTTTTTCCCTGTATATATATATTTGATTATAATACTTAGTTTTCCCACTACTTTCCAAAACAAAAGCAAACATAAGCAAAAAGCGCGCACACATCTTTTGTCTATATTTAATTGGCATGCTATTTTAAGTAACAAACAAAAAAAGCAAGAAAAAATTATTATGTAGTCCAAGAACGCGTAAATATAGTCATTTCATCCACCATGCTTGCCTACCCATCCGCCCATGCTATGCTTGACTGCACGCGCCTTCTTATTCATCATCTGTGTATCCAGTGTAGTTTGTTACCAGTTCTAATCGGTTTTTGTTCGTTTTATTACCAGACGCTGCCTGTGCGAACTGGCCAAACAAATTGGATTCACTGATCATGCAACCGATCGATTTGCTCTGGAGGGACAATTGGCCAGCTATAGGCATTTGGTAAGCAATGATTTATAGCAAAAATAAAAAAATTAAGTCAATTGAGACACTCAATTGAAGCGCAGACTTGTGAATGAAAATGAAACGGAATGCTTGAACTTTTGCCGTGGCGACATTTGTACACCCTTGCAAATAGGAAACGTAGTCAGATGGCTGGCCTTTGAAGCATTTAATTTAGAAGTTAAGAAATTATCAAGTAACAAATTATAATGTGAGTGAATTACGTTCCGATTTTCCATTACTTTAGAGCCACCATGCTTTTTATCTTTCAGTCGGCATGGTTTAGTAGAATCATATGCAGTAGAATTCAAATTATTCGCAAGCAAATTATACGTATACTTTTTAAAATTCAAAAAATTTAATAGTTTATTGCCTTAAAGACTTAAAGAAGCATCAATTTTTGATGTTTTATTTCTGAAAAATTTTCCGGATTTTCATTTATCCGTCTAGTTTTGATCCGGATAATTACTGCACCTCTATACCAGCTTATAATCCAGCCCCCCATGTTACCCAATATTAATTTAAAATAACCTAATTTTGATATTACTTGACTTTGTCATCTTTCAGCAACCTGATGTGGTTCGTCGTGATATACGTTTCGCACGTCAACTGCAGCTGTCGTCGAAGGTGAAGGTTCCCTTTCCTCACTCCCTGTCGGTGGTGATGCGAGAGAATCCTGGCGGTTATTTATCGCTTTTCACTCAAGGCACAGCGGATATAATTCTAGATTGTTGCGATGATTTCTGGGATGGCAAAGATTTGCGACCGCTTTCACCGCAAGATCGCAAACGTGCTTTGGATTTTTATCAGCGCAGTGCCCTGACTTCCTATTGCACGGCATTCGCATATCGTCCCCTGCGTCATGGCATTCATGGGGCCCTTAGTGGTCCACATGGCAGTGGTGGAGCTATAGCCTATCTGGAATTGCCTCCTGAATCGAAGCTACGTATGCAGCATGTGGACAAGACACATTGCGACTTCCAGAGCGGACATCACGTTAAGCTTAGTCATAGTATTAGCACCGATTCGCTGCTATTCTCGGAGAGTAAAGATGAGGATTGCAACGATGTAGAAGGATGCTTCGAGATGCAGTGCCATCAGGTGTTCATTGGCATGGTAACCATGCAGTATCAGGCACAAAATGACATTGTGCAGCTAGTGGAGCATCTGGAAAGGGCCTGCATACGTTTTGTACATTTCAGCAAGGAGAATGAGCTACGTTCGCGTGTTTTTTCAGAAAAAATGGGCCTGGAATCGGGCTGGAACTGCCATATATCGTTGTTAAGTGAACCAGAGCCAGAAAAGGATAAAGACAAGGAGAAAGAGAAGGCTTCCAATGAGGCGGATCAATATAAATCACCCAAAAATGCTGGTAAAAGTCATGTCACCACCACCACAACCACCACCACTGTCCACACCAATACCACTGATTCTATTGATAATTCTGACACTAATCATCCCAGCGCCAAAGTCATAAACATACTGCCCCCCGCACCTGTAATTGTACCAGCAAGTGAAGCATCTCCTGATCTTGTAGGTGATCACCACCACCATCAGAATCACCCAGTGATGGAAAATGAAGTTAGTCCCGATTTAAATTATTTGCTGGGTCCTCCAAACAATTTGGAATCATCGAAAACTCTCAGCTCTTCTGCCCCGGGCGCCATATCAAATCCAGATGATTGCCAGACTCTGGACTCTACTGCAGCAGCTGAAGATGATGTGATTGATAAAAATAAAGACAACTCAGATGAATCCTCTCAAAATGACAAGGATGAGCGGGATCTGGAACAGTCTGATCCAGAGCGTCAAAAGCAGAGGCATTCATTAGACTCGGCCATGGATGAGAATTGCCGTTCCATGAGCACTCTTACAGAGAGCACTGATCAAAGTGCACCCATCAATTTCGATATGTCCAATCGAGCCAAGCTGCCGCGTGGCATAGAGAATATCCGACCCCATTTAGAGCAAGTGGACAATGTTCCGCTTCAAGTGTCTTTGTTTACCGACTGCTCCGCCGAGGCGACACGCCAAATGTTGGATATCATGCAATCCTATGGTGAAATTGTCGTCTGTCTGGGCAGTTCGGCAAGCAATGCAAATGCGGACATCTTTTTGCAGGCCGACTGCAGCATAGCTGTGGAACCGCTGTATCCACAAGTCTGTCAGGATACGGATGCCTATACGGAGACCAATATACAAAACAATAAACTCATTTGGCAACGTCAATGCAAGGGCAAGGGCAAGCAATCGGATGATGAACAATTACTCGAAGGCGGCTTGGTGGGAGCACGTGCCATGCAATCACCTGGCTATACGGTATCTCCCATATATTTGAGTCGCCTTCTAAATTCTCTGCCATGCTCAATAGCGGTTTGCCGCGACGACCCGCTTTCACTGGTGGCCATAATTGAACTATCACGCCGTTTCTCATTGGGCTTATGGAATTGCATACAATATTGGGCCTGCTGTGCGGGCTCCATTTCCATATTGAATGTTTTCTGCGCGTGCCTATCGTTGCCACCGCTGATCACACCGCTCCTGGCCATATACTTAATGTGTGTTCCAGTGCCATTGATAGCCATCTCATTGGCCCATATCGATGTTGATCCAAAGATAATGAATCGTGCTACAAGCAAAAAGCAAACAGACTACGATTCTCATGCCTTTGCTTTTGTCATGTGGTGCTATGGCTGTAAATTTCTTACTCCTGTTATTACTATGGTGAGTCCGGAGATCTATGTGACTTTTTTTTATTTTAGATTACGCTGTAAATTGTCAATAAGTTTTGTTTCAATCTGGCGTTTTAGGAATTCGCATCATTTGAAATGGGGTAAAGAATTCAATAGTCTGGGAGTTAACAATAATACTTATTTCTTAGTTTAACCCAATTCAACTGAAACATATATGAGGTTCTAAATTGAGGAACATAGAAATTCAATTGCTTTGCGCAAAAATACTAGATTGATACTTGTTACAGATTTGTGGCAAAATTAAACCAATCTTCTTCAATGGATATTTTTATGGGTGTAGTTAGTACCCCCCGAAAACAAAGATAGATGAAAATCACTAAGTTAAACTTTCTTTCCCTCAGCTCATTGCCTATTGGTTATGCTTAGCTCAAGCCTCCAGTTCAGATTCTAAAGAATATGCCATGGAAGGTGTAGAGTCACACAAAGATGATGATGATGATGATAATGGTAGTGATGCGGAGTACTATGAATATCTTTATATAGCTCGAAGTTCGGCCTTGTTAGCCGTTCTCTTACATTTTGGTAACACAATTGATACGAAAACCTTATTCTATATAATTAATTGATTTTTTTTTTTTAGTTTTTGTATCCATATCGTTTGTGCATCGCGATCATGCGCTCTGGCAGCGTAATCCTTTTCGTAATCGCATTTGGTCTCTTACTTGTTTAGGAATACTACTCTTGCATGGCTTCATTTGCGCCGCTCAACTGCTTATAGATGATTTCATGCAAGAGCATTTAACGAATTTGTGGCCAGCTTTACTTGTGCTTTTTGGAAGTTGCCTTCTGAGTCTTCTGATCAGTGAGTTGGCCAAGTTTCAGGAAAACAAGTGAGTTCAATATTTCAGAGAATGGTTTTTGCAAATTATATTTTCAACTTTGGTTTTTCAATATTACAGAGTGAATACACGATATCAGCGTCGTGCGCGACTTGATTTTGGCACAAAACTCGGCATGAATTCGCCATTTTAAAAATGACCACCTGAATTAGTTATCAAAATGTACTTAGTGCCAAGGCTGTAACAACCGATTCACAAGCTTTTTATCGTGGCAGCAAATGCACTGATTGTTTGGGATGGAAATTTAGACGCATCTGGATAACATGTACAAAGCAATACATTCGATCACGTTCTGAAACAAGCTCCAAAGGAAGCACTTATGCTGGCACTGCTTGATATCAGGTGGCTCCCATTAGCTCATTTTAAATCGGTGTTCCCCAACAACCAGTGCATTTTGCGGTCCAATATTAATTGTAGACATTGTAAAGCCATTAGGGTATTTTCCTGATTTAATTTAGTTCCGATTTGTTTGTGTTGTTCTTTAAACTCTATATTAATTTGTGACACCCATCCATCTTTTATCATTGTTATGTTTTTGGTTTCTTTCTCGCATTGTCTTGTTCCTTGTTTTCATAATGGTAAAAAAAACTTTCGTCTACTAACATTAAAAAGACTTGCAATTATTGTATGAAATATAACTATATATATATATATACATATAAACAAAACTCAACAAAAATACGACTGTAAATAAGTAAAAGTTAATTAGATTACCGTATGAAAATTAAGATACAAACAAGTGGAGTCAATAGAATATATCACGCATGACTGGGTGTTAATTTGGGAAGCGGCACGCTGCACTATCCAATTGTCCATGCTGTTGTTCAGACATCTTCTTTTGACCCACAATTTCTGGTTGACAAATATTTATGTCTTTTACTTTAGACTACGTAGAAATCTTTTGTAATTTAGGTTGTGATGATTAATTAGCACCTGGCAAAAGAGAGATACACAAGTTATGGAGAGAGAGACTTAAATGGCCATTCAAAGGGAGTTGAGAACTTGATGGTATTCTAAAAGTGATTATGTTGAAAATTAAATTGTAGACTAGGTATTTAATATGTTTCATATTCTTTATTTGCTGTGTTTATAGTAAAACAGCATTGTAAGAATTAAAAAAGGTTAACAAATATACTAATTAGTGGCAAAATTAAAGGCACACGCCCAATCCAACCAGCCCAGACCCAAAAAATTTTGAATGAAACAACAGAGAGAGAGAGATGTTGACTGGAAGAGAAGCAGAACCAAAGTAACTTACATACATACCTACAAATGTATAACGGAAGATCTGAGAAAAAATGTGGAGTAACAATTGATTAGCACCTACAACGACGTCGACAAAATGAAAGTGCTGTGCCCTGACTTGGCTTTGGAGGCTATGGAAGTATGATTAGCACTATATAGAGCATATTCTAGAGTAGCACCTTTCTGCCTCCGGACCGGAATCTGGGTCACAAGAAAAACGAAATCAACACCCAATCACGAACTTCAATAGAATAAAACCAATAGCATTTCATGGTTGCCACTGGATTCCAGAATTTCGCGCGACCCAGAGCACATGGATCATAACAGAGCTCGAGTGGATATAATGAGCTAATCAAAAAAAAAAAAAGAAGAGAAATAAAGGATAATACTACGAATTATACATAGGTTTAGTGTTGTGAAATCAAAAGAATGAAAGTTCATAAAACCAAATGGGCTTTGCTAGTGCTGGGTAGCTGTATCCTTGGATGTGTGCAGATCCAGGCTTACTCCCAAGTGGCAGTCAGTGGAGCAGGAGCAGAGCAACAGCAAGGACCACGGATATTTAAGGCTCTCAATACTGATCTAATATTTCCCAAAACGTAAGTTTACAGAGTGGTGAGACCTTAAGAGGATTAATGGAAGTTAATTATGTGCTCCAAATGTAGATTCAATTCGAGTGAAAATGTCATCTCGACGACGGGTGTTCCAACTACCTCGACTTTGCCACCCATACCTTACAATCATCGAATGTCCCAAGAGGAAGTTAATCCAAACGAACAGGAAACGGAGGCAACTCCAATAATATTTGTTACACCCATAAGTGACATAAAGTCAGCAGAATCACAGCAGGCGGAAGAGGCACAAGAGGCGGAGCATGATACACCTTTAATAGAAGCGGCCTCAACGGGACGTGCAGTGGATTATCGAACGGGTTATCCCTTTGGTCAGCTAATAACACCGCTGATTAAATCGGCTCGACCACAACAATATGGTTCGCGACCAACACAAATCAGACCTTATGGGAAAGGAGCTTCAAACTCTTACTATAAGGGCTCTAGGCCCAATTATAATACAGGTAAGACGAGAATAAAGAGAAAAACTAATACAAATTAAAAATAATTTATATTTTTTTCGTCGCAGGACAATTTAGCGATCGGTTTACTCCTGGTGAAGCGACTGCAGCTGGGCAGTTCAAGGGTCATCATCATCATCATGATCATTCTCACGATGCAAAAGTGCCTGCCGGCTCCAATTCGGTGCCTTCATATGCCTCACCCTTCGGATACATATTCATTTCCACCACTGAATACTAAGTATCCTTCGCCATCGCAGGATCCTAAAGCTGCTTTGCCCTCAGACACCGTTACCAGCTATTTGCCACCCGCTTCGGGTGGTCTGAGTAATGTTGGGTATAATTATCCGGGACCACCTATGCCTCCATCAGGTGGCTATAAATATCCTGGTCCAGTGATCAATGGAAATGGCGATAAGGATACCGCTGCCAGTTCCGCTAGTTCATCGCCTCCAGCGGATGATGATCCTGGCAATGATGACGTCATTGGAGTACTTCCTGCCAGTGCCCAGGACATGGTTAAGGGTCAAGATGCGGGCAAAGATGCTGGCGGTGGTGGAGCTGATATGGACGATTCAGATATGGCTATGGGTGGAGGCGGAGATGATATGGGTCCTCCTGCAGGCGGCGGCGACAGTGGAGGGGGCGATGATTCGGCGTTGCCCGCTCTTCACAACGATGGATCTTCGCATGGCGACGATGATCACAAATATGATCCAAATATGGAATATGCTACACCGCCGCCCGGCTGGTTGGAATCCCATCCAGAGTCCGCTGCTCCCAAACCAGATCACGATCAAGATCACGATCACGACCATTACCCAGACTTGCACGATCACCATCCGGAAGTGCACGACCATCATCATTTCGACTATCCTTACAACTCCTATTCAGATGACGTATATCCCGAGGTCCTTTATGATGATCATCCTCATCATCATCATCATCACCATCCGCATCCTCCTCCACCTCCTCCACCACCTCCGCCGCCTCCACCACCGACGGAACCACCACCTCCACCTCCTCCACCACCGCAAGAGCCCCGTGTCAAGAAGTACAGTTATTTCTACATTGGCCGAAAACTTTGGTATATTCCTCTATATTTCACTGTCTGGTTTAGTTTCTATATCCTCTGGCTGATTATCAAATCCATTGGCCGACACAAGGTCAACTTGCCAAATCACTATGTCAGTCGTCGTAGTCTCGCGCCACCGGAATACTCCCAGCAGAGCCGGGATGAGTATATTAATAATTTAACAGTTAAAGTGCTTGAACAAATAGATAGCTTTAAGGAGAAATATTTGAACTGAAATGCAAAATACATGAAATAAACAGAAAAATTATCGAAATTATTCGTTATAAATGTTTTTATTTTGAAATAGGTGGGTTTAGTGTTGACGACCGACCTATCGATTACACTTACAACACTGAACTGGTCACCCTAGCACGCTTTCAATGATCTGGCAGCTCTCACTATTGGCGTGTTGTTGTCAGTCGGAAAGAAATTGTTTATTTTATTTATTTTGGAATACGAGTTAAAAAACACGCTTCAAGATGTCGTATATGCTACCGCATTTACACAACGGCTGGCAGGTGGACCAGGCCATACTCTCCGAGGAAGATCGTGTTGTTGTAAGTCTGCAGTGCGTTTTTATTTTGAATTTATTTTCTATACGTTTGCCGTTTTTCCATTCAACAAAATAGCCGATTTCTTAGTATGGCAACACCCGTAACAGCTGGTGAGCCAAAATGTTGCTAGCAATATACTGACTTACCAACACAAAATGTTGCTAGTAATGCTTTGACTTTTTAAGCCTTGTAGCTTGAGAGGAAAAGGATAGTATGTATTAACTTCTTGGTGTTAATCAGAACGAATGTAGTAAATAGGTTGGGCATAATTAAGTAATTTAAGTTTGTTACAACGATCTGAATAATATGCAAAAGCTATTTAATCGATTAATTAAGTTAAAAACAGTCCATAGACTTATGTATATACAAATATACGATATATGGCTTTTATTTTTCATCAGGTAATCCGTTTTGGTCACGATTGGGATCCTGCCTGCATGAAAATGGACGAAGTAATGTACAGCATTGCAGAGAAGGTGAAAAACTTTGCTGTTATCTATCTGGTGGATATTACAGAGGTGCCCGATTTTAACAAAATGTACGAGCTTTATGATCCGTGCACGGTCATGTTCTTCTTTCGTAATAAGCACATCATGATCGATTTGGGCACTGGTAATAATAACAAAATCAATTGGCCCCTGGAGGATAAACAAGAAATGATAGATATTGTGGAGACTGTTTATCGTGGAGCACGCAAAGGTCGTGGTCTGGTGGTATCACCTAAAGATTACTCCACCAAATATAGATATTAAGTAGATTTAGAATTTAGTAAGAAAATAAAACAATACCTGATTCTGGCAACTTTTGTGTATATGTATTTTCTTTGTTTTTCGTTTATTTTTCCACTTTTGTCACATTTCTCATTAATATCGCTAACATTTACATCAATTTCTCTTTATAATATATATATATGTATATATAACATTTAACTAAGTTTCTGTTTTTTAATAGCTCATACATATATTTTGTGTTTGTTTTAAATTTGAATTTTCATTTTCTTTAAAGTAATCTTTTATAATATTTTTAATGTATCTTTTTTATAGTGTATATCAATTGCTTTTCGACCCGACCGATTCGTATAAAGTTCAGTTTTAGATTAGTTTAGCTTAAAGGTACATACACATATTCATGCTGGCTATCGGAAATCATAATAGAAGTTTTTGGTGTTAAGGTTAGTACAAAAGTATAAAAAGAAAACGACGCAAAATAAAATATTTTTGGGATCTCATAAAGAAAATGTTTCATCTAAATGGGCTTTATATTACCATCGCATTTAACCTTTAAATCTCTTATATTTTTTGTTATTGTTCATTTTTGAATTTAATACAACAGCTCAGTTTTTTTTATTTTTAATTATTCTTTAATTTTTTATACCGCTTAGAACTAACAATTGGTTCCGCTACTCATTTGACTTATATAAGTTAAGTTTTTACTCAATGCTTTCTTTCATCTCATTTTGCCTTTCGTTTAGCTACATTATTATCATATATGTACGTATATATACGCATATATATACATACATAGATGTAATTCTGTTTGGTTGAAACATATTTATTACATACTACAATTACAATGGTTTTTAATTAATTCATTTTAATTTTTATTTTGGTTTCGGGTTCGGTTCATTCAGCATATGTTACCAACAATTAAACTTTCCTCTCAGTATGTTTGATATATCATTTCCATGTACTAGGCATTATTTTCTTTTGAGTTGATTTCATTGTACAAAATATCTTATTAGTATTAAAAATTATATTCTGTTTTTTTTTTTTGTTTTATTATTTGTTAATATGTACTTATATGCATAGAATAAAAGGTACAAATTATAGGCTCAGGCTCAGAGGCATACTTATAAGAAAAGTCTCTAATGGGGTTTATGCAATTTTCCGTTTGTTTAACCCCTCAACTAGATATTTATACTCGTTCCTTTTTTTCGGTTTATTTTATTGTTTGCAAACAATTTCCTTTTTTTTACTATTATTAATTTTTTGATTATTTTGTTATAGATTTTTCTCACTTTGGAGGAGCAAATGCAATTTGTCATAGAAAAATAGAGATGCCATAGGTATAGGTGGGATGAGTTAGGAAATTGTTTATACTATTTTCTTTTTAATTTATTTTCATTTCATTTTAATGTATGTATATATAAGTAACTCTATATTTCTGTGACAACAACTCTATTATATATATCGTATGTATATATATTCTCAACAATTTGTGTGTGTGTGACTGGGATTTGGATTTAAGGGAATTTCGGAAGTAGATAAAGGCATACAGTAGGTTTAAGATCTTGGAAGAACACATAAATATACATATTTTTTCACTTGTAGTTGGTAAATGACATTTGTTTAGGCAACTTTTGAGTAAACCTTTTCGAGGTCTCATATGTTTAGGCTTATTTACTGTCAGAGTACATTTTGTTCTTGTGCAATCTATATAAAATTTTGTTTATTAAATTACCATACTTCAAGTATTATTTCATTTATCTTTCATTTTTTTTTTTTTTTTTTTTGGTTTGGCTGAGCGTTTTAAGACACTAGAGAGAGAGAGATAGAGAGTGTGTGTGTGTGAAAGAGAAAAAAGGAGACTGCTTTACTCTATACAAATATATATATAAATATATATCTGTACATAATACATAAATACTATTGTATCTGATAGTGTGAAAAATAAATCCGAGTATCACTACTTAACTTTTAGATTTCTATTAACAATAATAGACAACAGTCTCTAAGTACGAATACGTTGTTGCTGTTCATCTTCAATTTTCTTTTCATTATCGTCTGCATCTTTATGATTTTTGTTTTATGTTTATCTTAAATTTACTAACTGGTAACTGCATAATACTTCCGTCTCTAGTCAGACCCAACATCCCAAAAAATCTAACTTATACTCGAATAATTCATTTTATTTTTAATCTTTTGACCAATTGCGCTTAACTACACGATATCCTATTAAACTCTAGTTTTAGTGACAGGTTCTTGAGCAACCCAGGAAAATTTGGTTGCCAGACCATATGAGACTTACCATTATACTTATGTATATAATAGCGAAAACTTCAAGATAATCTTAATCACTTTTGGAAGATTGTTAACGGTTACAAAAAAGAGAAAATTCGCTTGGTAAGGTTACAAAACTCCGTCTTAATTGTATAGTGTATTTGTAAAAGAATTCATCTGGCATAGGAATCGGACTATTTAAAAACCGACTAAGAACTTAATTTAATTTTAATCAGATCAATGATTTAAGAGATCCAATAAAATCCGAATGTGCAGAAATTATGTTAAGATTGTGACAAAGAAAATGTCCCTTAATTATATTTGAAGTTTTCACTATTTATTAATGGATTTTGCAAGCACATATATTCCTATATGAAGTCAGTTACTAAGCTCTTAAATAATGGCCCCACCCATGGAGCGGCAGAAACCAATTGGGCTAGAAGAGTGTCTCTTTGGACCATTTGCGGGAAGTGCCAGGCGGCAGACTGGGATCACTTGTTGTTGCCTTGTCAGCATTCGCATGCCCATCTTCCTCCTCCTCATCCTCGTCCTCATCATTATCGTTGTCCCCTTTATTCTCGTCGCGGGGCAATCTGATCAATGGAAGCTCTAACATGACAGCGGGTGTTGCAGTTGCCAATGTCGACTCATGGCTGGGCAAGCTCAGATTGGCAGCACTTTTACTAATGTTGCTTGCTCCCCCACTATTGCCACCACGCAATATCAGATCTTTTAAAGTGGAAGGCATACAAATTGTCTGAGGTCTTGAGGCCAACACAGCCGAATCGGATGTGGATGAGGGACAACGTTCATGCTGATGATGGATGACTGGCAGTTGAGTAGTAGCAGTAGTTAATGGCTGCGCCTGATTATTGTCCATTCGGGGACTGTGTGTGGCACTGGGACTGGGAGTTGTGGAATGACCCAAACTAATGACCGTATTCAGACTACTATATTGGGTATGGGTGGTCGATTCTCCGCCTCCACCACCGCCGCCAAAGCCCACCACATCCAAGCCAAGTCCCACTTCTGTATTCAGTGTTGAGCAGGTGTCCTCCTCTGTGGTGGTGGTTGTTGTTGTAGTCGTTGTTGTGGGCATACTCTGCGGATCACTGTATTGCTGCAACAATTGTCCCCGACGCGGTGGACTCGACTGTATAATGGCACCAAAATGTGTTTCTAGAGGACCTGTTGCTGCTGCTTGTGCTGGAGAGCCACCATGAAACTGCAATAGTGGCAATTGTCCAGCCGCAGCGCCTATAAGAGCTACCCGATCACTGGAGGAAGCACTGATTGTTCTATGTCTTTGCAGCAAAGGTCGTCTAGGTCGAGCACCACCTCCAGTTCCAGCTCCTCCTCCCACAGAGGGCACCGCACTCAGACTCATGCGTTTCATGGGCAAAGCTACAGGCAAATTGGCTTTTGATTCATTGGCCTTGGCCTCCATGGCAGCCTGCTCTTCACTATCGCTGCTCAATTGCTGCATATCATCGTCTGTATCTGCGGGACTCTCCAGACCAAAAACCGAATCCTCATCCAGGGAACGCAACTCCGAATCGGGACACTCCAGCGAGGAGATCTTAAAGGAACTTAATGAAGCCAATGGGGCCCGCTTCTCGGGTGCCCCGTTGCCATTGTTGGGTGGAGCCTTGATGGACATGGACATGGATAAGCTGCCATTCAGCCTGTCCAGGCTTACGGGAGTGCTGTCCACACTAATGCTACTGGAAGTGCCCGTAGCTGTGGCTGTACCCGCACCCGCACACGCACCTCCACTTGCACTTGCACCTGCACCAGTCTGAGGCACTGCAGCATTCGCCGTATAGGGAAAACTATTGTTATTGCTCTCGTTGTGCTGCAATTCCACAAGGGTCAATTTGCGTCTGACACCCAAACGCAGCTCCTCCGACGGTGAGTCACTGAAATGAAAGGTCTGATGGGCACTGGATGGTGGAGCCGACTGTATTGGCTTCGGCATGGGCAAACCCAAATCCACTGCATCCCTTAAAGGGGTCTGATTATATGGATAGACATCCACAGTGTCGGCACTTATTGAATGTATCTGCTGCTTGCGACCCGCCTGGGCACTCTCCGGATCATAGGAGACAATACTGTGTTTTCGCTTGAAGTTCGGTGCACTCAAACCCATAGAAGACTTCGACTTGGAGGTGGATGCCACAGCGGTTGCTTCGTGTATGCTGCGCTCTGAGGGGCATGGCGAGGCCTTTGGCGTTGGTTGTATTACCTGAATATCCGGATAATAATAGTCCCAATTCTCTATGCTCGATGTACGCGAAGCTGTCGATAGTTTGCGTTGCAACGTTGGCGGCAAATTGCTCATGCCCAGAGTGTAAGCCGAAGTGCGTCGCTCCAGATAGGAGCTGTCGGTACTGCAGCAAGTCATGGCACTGCTACGACGTGAATCGTGACCCTAAAAAATGGGGAAAATGGGAAACGATTAAAATCTTTCAGTCAGCTAGGAGTAGGAATGGGCCACACACCGCCATTGGTACGGACAGAAAGCCCGGTTTACTGCGCGTGGAATCTGTGCGCTGATGATGCAATTGCTCCTGATCATCCTGGCCACTACATTGTATATACTCATCCGCCTCCAGCTCGTCATCGGTTTCCACAAAATAATCATCGGTGCCAAAGCTGCCGCCCATCGGATAGTTACTCAAAATACGCGAAGATTCTGATCCACTTTTGCGACGACCTGGTCCGCCAGGACCAGCACCACCCGGCGACATGGCCGAGTAGGAAAATCGTCGCGGTGGTTCCAATAGATAGCTATAGCCCACTGGACCGGTTGCACCAACGCCACCTGAAACAGAAAGATTTTAATTGAAACGCACTTCAAAATTTCTCATTCCTTTTGATTGAACTTACCCACTGAACCGCAACGATAACCACGATTTAGGAGAGGGGGAGCACTTACATTGCCCAGCGAGAGCATTCGCTGGCGCCGATAGACTAGGGCATCATACTCATCGGGATAAATAGACATGCCTGTGGCCACAATCGCCTCATGAATCTCTCGCTCCTCCTCCTCTTGCATACAAACCGCTGCGACTGCTGCCATTTTGGGATCTTTGAGCACCTTGAGGGTCTCATTGCTGCTGCTGCGACTCTTCCACACAATAAGGAACACCATCAGGCCAAAGAAGCCACCCAATGTGGCCGCAATTCGAACGCCAGTCATAACGTCATAGGTGGCAAAGAATTCTTCACGGATCCGGGCACGTTCAGCTGCATTTTCCGCATCGGTCAGATTTCGTTCACCGGGCGGCAACAGTGGCATATAAGGAGTGGGCGTGGCTCCATGTGGGTGGTGGTGGGCAGGTGCATTGGTAGAGGCAGTGATGTTGCTATTTTGAATCGAATTGCTATTGTTCGAGAGCGCCGCCGGTGTCGGTGATGCTGATGGAATTTCGTGCAGACCATCGACACTTGGATCAATGAGAGCTGATGCTTTCGGTATGTTGTTGTTGTTGTTGTTAGTATTGCTGCTTTTGCCGGATGAACGGCGACTGAGGCGCTGCTGTGGGCCATGATTGGCAGTTGCTGCTGCTCCTGTTGTTGTTGCTGTTGCTGTTGATGTTGCTGATGTTGCACTTGTTGCTGTTGCTGTTGTTGACGGCGTTGCTGCAGACGACGGGACATGTCGTGAAAGTTTGGCCATCTTCTATTGAAACATTTTCTGCAAAGCAAAAAGAGAAAAGTTCAAAGTTTAATTGGCGCATCGACCGAAGGAAAAGTTATTGCTACGGGGTTTGTGTCATTCTTATTGAAAATGGGCAAAAGTCCCAGACAACAAAGCAATTAAAGTTTTACTGCCACTTGATTGTGTTTTATGTTGTTGGCCATATACACTGCATCTGCAATACATCGATGCTCGTCAATTAAGTTAGATTTCATAAAGTATAGTTATGCCATTAAATCCCACACACAAAACAATTTTCATTTATCTTTTGGAAAAAACAGCAACTTACGATAACAATAAGTTTTACTACTATTTGAAATTGGTAAATTCCAAAATGTATGCAAAAAGCTAAACTTTGCAAACCTCTAATTATGTCAATTTTTGTCCGATTTCAAAAACTCATGTCTTTTTTTGCTGCTATAAATGTGAGTTATAAATTGGCATTCAAATCTGGAAAACTAATTTTGACCCGATTTTTGAAAAAAATTACAGTGTACATTACACTGTCAAAATTTTCAAAAATCGAGTCGAAATTTTTGTTTTCAAAATTCCAAACTTTTGATTGCATTTGAAAGTATGTAAAAATGCATTAAGAATTAGATAAAAAATTTTGAAATCGGTTAAAAATTATCTAAATTACAGCCTAAGGAAAGTCGTAATTTTGACCAAAATCAAACAACTTTTCAAAAAATTTTCAAAAATCCCCAGCGTTGCAATCTTTTAAAGCTTTGGTAGCTTTTTAAAGTAGACAAAAATTCGATAAAAACTACATCAAAACTTTGAAAATCGGTATAAAATTGTCCTAAATACAGCCTTAGGAAAATTTCAATTTTTACCAAATATTTTTCAATAGCTGTTCCAAAATGTATGCAAAAACCTAAACTTTGCAAACCTCCAACAATGTCAATTTTTGTCCGATTTCAAAAAGTCGTGTCTTTTTTTGCTGCTCTAAATGTGAGTTATAAATTGGCATTCAAATCTGGAAAACTAATTTTGACCCGATTTTTGAAAAAAATTACAGTGTATACCGCCTTAATACAGCCTTTGGAAAACTGCAATTTTGACCAAAATTATACAATTTTTGAAAAATTTTCAAAATCCCCAGCGTTGCAATCTTTAAAAGCTCTGATGGCGTTTGAAAGTAGATAAAATTCGATAAAAACTACATCAAAACTTTGAAAATCGGTTGAAAATTGTCCTTAATACAGCCATTGGAAAATGGAATTTTGTCCAAACATTTTTCAAAACGGTTCCAAAATTTATGCAAAATCTCAACTTTGCAAACCTTTAACTATGCCAATTTTTGCCTGATTTTAAAAAGTGATGTCTTTTTTTGCTGCTCTGAATGTGATTTATAAATTGGCATTCAAATCTGAAAAACTAATTTTGACCGGATTTTTGAAAAAAATTACAGTGTATACACTGTAAAAATTTTCAAAATCGAGTCGAAATTTTTTCTTCAAATTCCAAGCTTTTAATAACATTTTAAAGTATGTCAAAATCCGATCAAAAATAGACAAAAGTTTTGAAATCGGTAGAAAATTGTCCTTAATACAGCCTTTGGAAAACTGCAATTTTGACCAAAATTATACAATTTTTGAACAATTTTTCAAAATCCCCAGCGTTGCAATCTTTAAAGCTCTGATGGCGTTTGAAAGTAGATAAAAATTCGATAAAAACTACATCAAAACTTTGAAAATCGGTAAAAATTGTCCTTAATACAGCCATTGGAAAATGGAATTTTGACCAAACATTTTTCAAAACGGTTCCAAAATTTATGCAAAACCCTCAACTTTGCAAACCTTTGATTATGCCAATTTTTGGCCGATTTCAAAAGTGATGTCTTTTTTGCTGCTCTGAATGTGAGTTATAAATTGGCATTCAAATCTGGAAACTAATTTTGACCCGATTTTTGAAAAAATTACAGTGTATACACTGCCAAAATTTTCAAAAATCGAGTCGAAATTTTTTTTCACAAAGTTTCAAGCTGTTGATAGCATTTGAAAGTATGTAAAAATGTGATAAGAAATAGATGTGAAACTTTGAAATCGGTTAAAAATTATCTAAATTACAGCCTAAGGAAAGTCGTAATTTTGACCAAAATCAAACAACTTTTCAAAAAATTTTCAAAAATCCCCAGCGTTGCAATCTTTAAAAGTTTTGATAGCATTTTAAAGTAGACAAAACTTCGATAAAAACTATATCAAAACTTTGAAAATCGGAAGAAAACTGTCATAAATACAGCCTTAGTAAAATTACAATATATAAACAAATAATACCATCTGAATCAGCAAACGCATGCCATCTCTACGAGTCTACATACCAATTACGTTGGCTGGAGCTCTCCTAGTCTCAGAGACCGATAAATTCTTAAGTTTGTAGTGGAGTATGGTATACTTTTCTCTTACTTTTTAGATATTTCAACAACAATAAAATGAACCTGTAAAGAAATTGAATAGCCATGAAAAATAGCCATTAAAAATCACTTGAAACTGCTTAGACTGCAATTTGACTTTTTTTCGCCCCTTTTCTTTCGTTTCTCTCATTATTTGCACGGAAGTTGTAGACGAATTATGTCGGCCAATGTCATAATAGCCATTAAAACTTTTTCCTTTTGCAAAATTTTTCTTCTCTTCTTTGCCCTTCACCTTCGGTTGGAGAAAAATTGAATCGCAAAATGGAGAAGACGCGAAAAGAGACAAAGAATAAAACAGTGGGGAGGACGGACTCAACCGAAATAAGCCAAGGTACAACAAATTTCGAATCACATTAGATGACAAAACTTTTGCAATAATCACAAGGAGGACTGTGTCGATGTCCTTGGCAACATTTACAAAATAAAAAAAAAGAAAAGAATAAAACAAAAATAAAAAAACCAACGAACGAATGAAAAAGAGCAACTCGAATAGAAAATTCAACGGACCAAAGCTCCGCGTGGCTGTCAATATGAAAACGAACAATTAGATGGGCGAGCCAAGGGGGGAAGAACAATGCAAAGGAGGGGGGATTGAAGACAATGGCAACAGGCGACTGCTGGACACGTACTATTACTACATATATACATAGATGGGATACAAATGTCCTTCTGCATTATTGACCATGGCAACTTGTTTGCCCAACGAACAACCAAGGATATCATCCACTCGAGCTATAGTATGGATATAGTATAACCTAGTTTATAAGTAAAAGTTTATTTAAATGTAATTCATAATTTACTCATTTCAAATGTTAAATATTCTCCAACTTTATATCGAAGTAGCTTGCAAAGGGCTGCTTCAAAAACAATTAAAAATGTGCAAAAGGCAAAAAGGAAAAAACTTTCTCTTTTTTTCTCTCCTCTCTCTTTCTCTTTCTTTGCAGGCGCCGTTGAAGTATGAGCCAAGAAATGTGTAGATGGGAAATTTATGGCTTTTTAATTGCACTGAGGGGGGTAATGGGCTATGGACCGAGGAGAAGTAGGCAGACCAGCTGAAGTTGAAGGATTTTCGCCTTTTCTTTTGTGTGAAGGCGTCAAAGCATGCCAAATTCCTGGGCAACAAGAAGGAAAAACCGCAGAAGCAAAGCAAAATAATGCGAAAAAAATGTGAAATATTTGCGCTCGTGCAACAGATAATACTTGATATATGCTGGAATGTACAAATACATATATCTACAAATCAACAGATTTCACAAATCAACAAAGTTTTTCTAACGAAATTAGAACACATTCAATGACTGCTAAGTTGCTTCTTTAGTTGTGAACGACTCTTTCCCTTTCTTTTCTCTTTCCATCAATTTCCAGTCAATTTAATAGTCAAAGAAATGGAAAATAAGTAAAGTAATAAATTAGACTACTATTTGTTTCAGTTTCCTCTTGGACAATAAACATCTTCAAGTTATTGATGGATTACTTTCAGAGCACCCAGGATTACGAAAATCATCAACTCATAACTTCTGTTTGCCTGGGTCAAGCCTAACACAAATGCATTAACAATTTCAATATCATATCGATGTCAGACCTAAATGACAACATGAATATGAGGGAAATTAATAAAAATTGATGAGTTGAACTAACTTTGATTATGACATGTTTTTTATACCCTTTAAGAATCATATTTAAATGCTGATTTTTGCTTCAGTGCCTTAAATAATATATCAAGAATATATTTAACTCTCTGATGATAGTAAATTCTTTTGTATCGAGTCAGTATGTATTATCCTTTGAGCAAGGGTATAAAAAACTAACCACAATGTGTTGCTTGTTGCTCTTGTTGTTGTTGTTGGTGGAGGTGGTGTTGGTGTGGAGCATGATGAATGATTGTGGTTACGCCATGGACAAACATGCTGACAGGACTTGAACTCATTCGGTTGCCCGGTTGGTCGATTATTCGGTTGGACTGTCGACCTGTTATGTTCTTTGTGCTACGGTGCGTATGCGTAATAATAATTCATATTCATCATTTTGAACGGCAATGTCTACCCTAATATTTCTGTTCTTGGCTTCGGGGGTTTTTCTTTTTCTTGGTTTTTTTTTTCTTTGGCCAGAAAGAAATTGAAGGCAAATCAATTGAAATTGTTATATGTATCTGTGTCTCGTGTGCGTATGTGTGTGTATGTGGGTGTTTGTGTATGTATTTGTTGCATATTTCCTTTTGAGTTGGTCCATAACAAAGAAATCATTCATGTGAATTGAGGCATTTGCTATATATACATATATGTATTTGTGGCATAAGCATAACACACAACAAGTTAGTTGAACAGAAACCGTTTAGTAGCCATAATCAATACAAACAACCAGGATTTAAATAAATTCAAGAGCAGTTTGTTGGATTAATATTTGATTTAATTCAATATGCAATTTACTTTTGCTTTTGTTTAGCTAAAAGATAGAAAATCAGAAATAAGAAGTTAACAAAAAAGTAAATTGCAATAAAAGAAAGAAAATCTAGTATAAAATCTAGCACACGTGGAAAAATATTTTCAATAAATGGCAACGTTTCTTACTGCAAATGGAGAACGGGAAATATGTGAAAATTAAGTTTTAGAAAATTTGCTTTTTACTTTGTGCCTGCCATATTCAATTGAACAGCATTGTATCATATAGGATGCCCATCATCATCTTCATCATCAGCGGCAGCAGCAGGCAAATCATCTTCCCTCATCAGACCCTAAAGGAACCAAAGGAAAGCCCACCTAAGCAGCTTATAAATAAAAAGCATTAAGCAAATGAAAATTTTCTTTAGCAATATTTAGGCTTTTCATACAATTCTCTTTCTCTTCCAATTTTTTATACTTTTTTTTCCAAGAGAATGTAATTCGATTTCTCTGGGCGCTTAGCTCACACATAAAATTTTATCCCTTTTTGTTCGCCTTTTTTGGTTTAATTAATTAAAATGTCTGCTAGGAGGCAACAATTTTAAAGGCTCACAGCTCACAAGAACACGGTCTGGATGTCTTATTAGGCTGGTAATTTTCTTTGTTTTTTTGTTTTCGTTTGTTTGTTGTCTAGCAAGAGACAATGTGCGCCATGGCCCAGTCAAATTATGAGCATTATGGCATAAGCCTCCCGCCCCAGTCTCTCTGTACTTGTCCCTGCCCCTGTGGCTGCCCTTGATGCAGAGTTCCGCGCGCGCCATTTAACAAACATTCCGTTAATCTGCTACACTTGGCAAGAGAGCAGCGCAGAGCAGAGCTCCATGGCCATGAGGCTGCTCCACATAGCTATAGCTCCATCCGGTTCTCCATAGTCGTCGTCGCTGTCGTCGTCGACGTCCTTCTCGTTGTTACTGCTTATTGTGTTGTGCTTTTATTGTTATGGCCATGTTTTTTTTTGTTGCTGTTTCATTTGGCGGCATTGTTGGTTCTCTCTCCCTTCTGCCTTACCACATCCTTGCCTCTATCTTACCACATTAGGCTTAGGCTGTCTTCTCTCTCTCTCTCTGTGTGTGTTTGTGCCTCTTTTATTTTTCGCTGTTGTCCTTAATGCTAAGCGTTTTACGTTTATGAGACATACTGTGGGGTGGGTTGCCCCCTCTCCCTTTTTCCCTTCTTACCCTAATGCTTTGCATCATTTATAGATGATTTTTAAATTGCATTTATTTTATTTCATTTGTTAAATGTGTCACGTTTTGAAATTTCCTCTCCATCCACTTCTAATATTTGTCTCAAATATTTACCAGCCCATACGTGACTGGCCTTAGCTTTCACTTTGACTTTCTTGATTCGCCCATTTTCCATTTCCGTTGCTTACTTTTCACATTTATTCTTCTCTTCCTTCTTGCTTCTTCTTCCTCTTATCATCCCGTTTTGCAGCATTTTCTCATTTCTGTTAATAATTCACTGTCAACTTGTATATTTATTGCTTAATCACTTGGAAGACCACAGATAATATTCGACACATATCAATGTATAAAAGAGAGATAGGGATAGAGAGAGAGAGAGAGAGAGACGGAGGCAAGGAGTTAGCTAGAGATAGAGAGAGAGAGAGAGTGTCTATAAATCAAATATGAAATATTTGTTTCCGTAATCAGGTCAATTTGTAGTCAAAAGTCAATACTCAACAAACTCACATGACTTTTGTGGGTATTAAAAACATGTTTAATCAAAAATTGAATACAATTTTCTCCCAAAGAAGCTTTAATTGCTAGTTAAAATGTACATCGAAGATATGCAATTGCTGATTGTTTCTTATAAAACAAAACAAGTTTTAATGGTCAACTTTATTTAGAATCATCATCAACCAAATAATATAAAGACTTTTTCTACATTGTCTGGGCTAAAGACATTTTTCATTGGGTTAATAAACGACAAATACAGAATTGTTTTCGTGAAATCCCCAGGTAAATAAAAAACTGCAAAAATTTTTGGGCTCTAAGTTAAGCTTAATATTTAGACGATTTCAAATAACTAAAGTCTAGAAAAAATACAAATCAAAGTTGTTTGTATACAAATTGATCTATTGATGGCAACAAAAATTAACAGCTGACTAAAAGCTTAAGAAAGAAATTAATTCTGAGCGCATTTGGACTAAGTATAAAACATACTTAAGGATATGTCACTCCTTAATTTGTTTAAGACATGAGCAAAGCGATGTTCCATTAATTTCATGGAAGCTTATAAGATACAACTTTCATATGTATTGTTGGAATATGAGATGGTTTTTGTGATGACTACCCAAAAAACCGCTTTTATAAAGGCGACATTTCAAACTGTAACCTCTAATTAAGGGTTTAAGACATAAGTACTCAATAATAGAATCAATTTCAATTATTTTATGCAATATATCAGATTATCGTGTATGTATAAACAATAATAGAGAGGGTGCAAGGAATTTTTACAAGTTAATGGACTTAATTTATTTATCGGTCATGATTAAATTTGTATGATTTATACGGAAAACATTTGGAATTCCACATTAATTTGGAATGACAAGACAAATATATGTACATATGTATGTATATAGACGGAATATGTGTATGTATGTACACGAAATGTCATACTTTCGCCTCGTGTCCATTGTGTGTCCTGAATTCCATTCTGACCAGCAAATAGACAAAAGCCGTCTAGACAAAATTTATAACGTTAATGTATTTGCTGTATTTCTCTTGTCATTTTGGTTGGCATGCCGTTGGTATTCCATTTTGTAGCGTTTTAATTGTGTGACATGAGATTGACAAATGTCTGAAAAGTTTCGGGTCCAACTTCAGCTATGTCCACGATAAGGGTCCGAGGTCTGAGGTCAGCAGCACTTGGCCATAAGTCAAGTGTTAATTAAATGTTATGCCAGGCAGCCGGGCTGACTGTCGTCAGGACAGCAGCTTTCAGTTAATTTTACTGTTCAGTTCATTTTCTGTATAAAGTATTGCAACCACATGGCGTATACGTAATTTACTTTACTGCCATTAAGTCCGAACACATGTGTGTGTTTGTGTGTGTCTGTATATCCTGGCCTCTCCATCACTCTTTTCCTCTCTTTCTCTGTTAGTATGTGTGTGTGTGTGTGTGTGTGTGGCGACACTTGACTTTTATTTATTTTTTTGTTATTTGCTGTTTTTCTTATTTCTTTTACAGCAGCCCTGGCAAAGATTGTGTATATAATAAAAGCGCCACAAAGTATGCAACAGGAAATAAACGTCGCTTAACTTAACAATTACTGACACCATTAAAGTTCGTTCCAAGCAACAACAACAGCAACAGCAAGAACAACACGCCCACTCAACACGCCCAACAACCAGTTACCAACCCAATTCCTCCCCCTGAACCTTTTGTCTAGAGAGTCAGCTGCCATTATAGTTTTACCTCCTCCTTCTGGTTTTTACTTTTTTCTTTCTTCCTTGGTTGTTTGCTCCTGTCATTCTCATTGTCGTTCGGTGTGGGTGTGTAGGTGGGTGGGTGTGTGTGTGTGTGTGTGGGTGACATGTGCCTGGCACAGATTGCAGGCAGCAGAAGCATTGTGTCTGCACCTTCCTCTTTACCACATTTCATGCAACTTTTTCTTTCTTTCAGTTTTTTTTTTGTTTGTATATTCTTCTTTTTCGGATTCTGACAACGACATTTTACAAGTATTTTATGCAAACGACTGCAAAATACTTGCTTCTTCTTCTCTTCATCGTCTTCTTTGGCCACAATTGAGCAAATTGCTGTCCGGAAATGTATTTTGATTCTATAGCCAGAAGCTCTGCACACTGGAACTCATCTATATGTATGTGCATCTAAAACTTTTAGTCCTGGCCAAGTAATTTAAAAGTCCATTCGCCTCCGAGAGAGATAGAGCTAGAGCTATCCCAAATGTATATTTATCATAATGCCCAGTGGCTGTTGAGTTGCAAGAGTTGCATGAGTTGCAGCTGCCGTTACCATTAACCCATTAAATCTCCGCACAATAAGAGGAGCCCGTCATTGCCGCTGCCACCGCCGCCGCCGCCACAGCACGTTGCAACAAACTCAGCACGTAGCCACTTCCGTTGAGCAGAGAGAGAGAGAGATGGGTTGTGGGGCAGGATGCAAGGGGGGACGATAGAAATTGAGGCCAGTTAAGTATGGTCGAGCACACAGAAGCTTTAGGTACCTGATGGTACTGCTGCTGCTGCTACTTGCTAGTGCTGCACCATTGCCATTAAATCAGTGTTAACAACTGAAGCGTTTCCCATTTTTGACACACAGTGGTTGCTGGTCCTTAAAAACAATGCTGCATAGGTTGGCGTCAATTGTATTGCATAATCAGTAGTGAAAGGAATTCTCAGGGAGCATAATAAAATGCATCCCATAAAGCTTTAGAGCTATCTGGCTTCGTCCTTTCTCTTTTGCTACCTTTTAAATAAGTTTACATTGATCTGAGAGCTCTTGTCTTTTGCAAGTAGACTCTATGGTCGGCAGATTATCTTGGTTATAAGCTTTATTTGTACTACCAAGTTTGACATTTAAAAGAGCCTAAATCGACGTGCGTCTAGGATTGTCTAAGCTAAGTTTGTTTAATTAAATATTCATTTAGCAAAAGTGCAATTTTAGCCCACTGTTGCCTATTTGCTGCCTGTACCTGTTCCTTTGCTGTTTGCTTTTGCTCTAGCTCACGGAGCAGCTGGCTTCCTTTTGCTTTGTTGCTGCAATCACAGTAAAAAAAGATTTAAAAAAACTAAGGCAACAACTTTCGCTTTATTTGCAGAAAGAAAGAAGAAGGAAAAACTGGAAAATGGTAAGGGCGAAAAGTGCAGCATGCTTCGCGGCTGCTGACTCGCCAAAAAACAATTATTTGCATATGGCAAGTACGAGAGCAATAAAGAGAGAGAGAGAGTGTGCGAGGAGGAAGGAGGTTTGCAGAGGCGGAGGTTCAGAGTATACTTTAATATTTATTCTATTGCCAGCAAGCAGGCGAAAAAGCAAACAACTACAAAATGACTAGAGACTGGATGCTAAATAAATTGAAGCAGAAAAATACGCCACCTAATGGTCGCTGGCGCTGCAGCAACTGCAACATATGTCATCATGGGGTGGGGCAGAGGGGATGGCAAGAGAGGATGAGGCTGGATGCTCTCTGTGATAGGTTTGAGGTTAGGGGTGAGGGCCACCTGTTGTTGCTGTTGCCTGTCGCTGCATTTGTTTTACGCTATTTCCGTTGTCGTTTTGCCGACAGCTGTTACGGGTTTTCATTTTGTCTTTTGTCGACACCCGCACCGCCCCCCCTCTCAGCATTTCATTCTAAAGCCTCCGCAATTCCATTTTATTTCACTTTGCCAAGTTGCTGGTGTTTTTTGTGTTTTCTTATTGCCGTTTTCTTTTGCCTAGTGTAATTGTAATTGAATACTTTAAGTGATTTTCAACTTTCAATTAAATGACAAAACAAGAGACAAGGTATTTCACTCATTTGTTAATACCTTCGAGAGTACTAGGGAATATCCAAATTGTCAAGCTGTGTGTAAGAGACAAAGGAAACTTCTTGTATTTCAATTATTGGAATTTATAAATATTTATTTCTAAAAGAAAAGCTTTAGGTTGCTAATGGGTTGCAAGAAGTGAACATAAATAAATGTATAATTGTGAAGTGGTTCAAGGTATTTGCTAGTCGATGACTAAACCTACCAAATTGAGGTTAATTAGGCGACTATTTTGCAGAGATTTCTTTGACTAATTAAAAGAAATTGAGACAAAAATGGAGATGAATAAAAATGAAAAAAGTTTTATATATTGTTAAAAGTAAAAACGTTTCAAAAAAGAAACCTTAACGCCCTGACCCCGACGTGATTTGAACACGCAACCTTCTGATCTGGAGTCAGACGCGCTACCATTGCGCCACGGAGTCTACGGGAAATCCTTGGATCTAGGTAACCAATTCCAATATCGATTTTACCCTTGAAAGATCAAGAAAACCTTTTCCTTATGCGATAACAAGTGATTTAAAAAAGTGAAAAGCGCAGAAAGTCGTTTCTGTAGTTGATTTGGACTACATTGTTATCTAATCCTTAGATTTATTAAGCTCACTTACATATCAGTACATACTCGTATATACAACTAATAACTTAAACTAATATTAGTTAGTATATATGTACAGATATGTAAGTTTTCGGCGTTCTCCAAAGCTTTGACTTCATTGTTTAAAATTCAAATACATATGTGTGTGTTCAAAGTGTTTTTATTATGGAACTTAAATAATGATTTTACATGTAAGTGGTTCCTGCTATTTTGGTGATCAAAAAATGAGTCCTTGTCCATTCCCACACAATTTTAGCGGTCTAGATTCCCTCTCTAACTCAAACATTATTTTATGATAATTTATAAAAAAAACAATTACAAATTTGAAAATAATATGTTTATGTTTACATTGGTATGTAAAATGAATACCCGCAATTATGGTAATAAAAAAAAATTAACATTAATTTATGCAAAAAAGGAAATTCTATAGAATCCACAATTGACCCCGACGTGATTTGAACACGCAACCTTCTGATCTGGAGTCAGACGCGCTACCGTTGCGCCACGGAGTCCACATTTACCTCTCCATCACCCACACAAACATAAGGGGCAATGTCAATATTGTTGTTTTATTGTTGTTGCTATTCGCGTGTCTAAAAATAATACCGCTGTACTATATAGTATATATATATAATGCGCTCAGCCAACGTCATTCATTGCGTTCGTATTTGCAGCCAACGTCATAGACATATTCATTGTCCACATTCACCACAGTCAAATTCATTTCGTGCCACCTATACCCTGTATCGATTCCGATTCGGGGTATATACGAAACATTCGAACAATTCGAGAACATGTTATTACTAGCTCATCTTCACAATGTGGAGTCTAAGTTGTTCCTCTCGCAAAACTAGTCAATCCGTCTTTTGTCTGTTTATTTCTCCGTCAAACTTTTTTTCATGTTCCTTTTTAGTTATCCTTCTACTGGTTACAAGCATATGTCTTCTCTATTCTATTTACTGTCTTTTAAGTACATTGCAGGGTATTTTCTATTCGTTCATCTTTCATAGCGCCACACCGACTGGTTGCGCTTAGTTTATCTGCTGTTTCAATTAATGTTGGTGTTGTTGCTTTTACCGCAAGCTAAATTTAGTTGCTTTTAAAACGTTGAGAGTAAATCATGTGTTGGGGTTTGTCAGTTAGATTAGATAAAGACTGTCCATGGAAACTGGTTTGCCGCACTTGAACCACTTTTTGCATAAAGTCACTACGAGAAAAATGCATTCACTTGTACTTAAAGCTATCTGTATTGAAATCGTGTGGAAAAGAAAATTTCAATTTTACCTACAAACTGAATGTGTATCGATTTATGTATATTAAATAGCAAATGGGAATTTGGTTTCGGATGTGTATTATGTGTTCACATCTTTTGAGAGACTCAAAGGCGGCCTAAATGTTTACCTTTTTAGAACATAAGTTAAACTTTAAATTCATATTTTCCAGAACTTTCCTTTCTTTGTACGATGGCATTTTGATTAAATTGCAGAAGCCATTTCCTATAATTGTATTCAAGCGATAAACCCAGGGAAACTCACGCGCACACACACAGGAACATACGTACGTACTACAAATATTCTGAGCTCACAGTGCTAGCAAACTAATAAATACTCAACAGTTGCACATTTGAAATTTCAGTGGAAAATGAATATGAGGGAGGAAAATGGAGAGAGAGAGAAGGAGCAGTGAAATCTGAAACTAAATAAAAAGCAGGCGAAACGAATGGTTTTTTTTTTTCCGCTTGCTTTTTCTTTTTTCTTTTTTTTTACAATTTCAGGCCACAAAAAACTTTACAGTGTGCGTGTGCGGGTGTGTGTGTGTGTATGTGTATGTGAATGTATGTATGTGAGGGCTACAAACAAAATTGCCAGCCAGGCGCTCAGATAACGGTGTAGGCGTCTCGGATCGTTGCTTGCAAAGGGGGGCTCAAGGGAGATTGTAACTGTGTAAAAAGGTGCGTTTGTATCTCATTCTCTCTCTCTCTCTCTCTGTTAGTCTCCCTTTTCTTTTTCGCGTGTGTGTGTTCTCATTAATAAGTAAACACTATTGCACATACACAGACCTACAAACATATCCCAGACAGCAGCAAAAACTCTCTCCCACACACACACACACACACACACTAACACATAAAGCTCACATAAAATCTCAAAGTTAATGGTTGGCCCAACTGTGGCAACTCTTACACACACACATACACAAACACACGCACAACTTTATATACATCTTCTTTTTCTTTTCCTTTTTTCCTTTCCTTTTTTGCCCCAGCAACTTGTTAAGTAGTTCTGTTTTGCCCTTGTTGTTTCTGTTGTTGGCTGAAGCGTATCATAAGCTCTACTTAATTCGTTTAAGAAAAACGCAAGTAGCTTTGTCCACAGACACCAAAGCGAACCGTAAAGGCATAAGGATTTGATGCATAACGCTAAAAAGTAAGGCAGGAAAATGAGCAACAGGATAAACAAAAAATTATCTAGAGAAAATGTATTTAAACTTCGACTGAGCTAATTAAACGGATAATTAAGTAAGCACCAATTAGCTCTTTCTGACATCATCTTCTCATTGCCTCCGTAACTAAGCAACTGTTTTCATTGACCAACACTGCCATTAGGGGTGTCCTTATCCTAATAGAATTAAGTGCAGGGAAAAAACAGTATTTTAGCTAAGACTAAATAACAAATTTTTGATTGAAATTATTACTAAGACCATCTAGGTCTTTCCGAAAAATTCGATAAAAAAAAAAACCTTTTGGCAGGTTTGATTAATATGTACATATATAAACTTTTCACTTAAATTTACTTTTTACTTAAACTTTCCTTATCCTTTTCTTTTGAACTCATAGACAAACTTGACTTTCTGTTTAAGAGAGAGTTCTCTTTCAAGGTGTTTTCCACTTTTTATCAACTGTTTACAAACATATGAACATATTTCCACTTATACTCATAGTTTTCTTTTTTAATTAGCTTGACAACATCGAGAAATAACAGCCACATCCATTGCAACTGAAGGAGTGGGGGGAGACAGAAAAACTTATTTAATTAATTTTCGCCATTGAAGCAGCTAATTAGGTTTTTAAAGCGCCTTTTCATGTTTGTTGCTGTTGTTGTTGTTGCTGTTGTTGGCCATAAAATAGTTACCATATTTTGTTTGTTTACTTTCGTGAAGTCTGCGGGTTCTGCAATTCGGTTTTTGGCTTGGTCCAGCACAAATTTACATAAATTTCATTTTAAGCCCTAACAGAAAAAATGCAAAAAAAAATAACAAAATCGATACTGAAAATTAAGAGCAGAAAACAGGCTAGCATCAAATTAATATGATTAATTGACACGTTGGTGCAGTGTGGCCTAAAAACTAGCTGAATATGCATAGATTGGTACAAGGATTGGTAGACTACCAAATGACCTGTAAAAGGCAATAGACTGATTAAAGAAATAACATATTTTAGCCAGTCGAAAACTGGCTAAATTTTTCGTGAATTATCGAGAGATAGTGAGAGAACGAAGATGTGATCATTTATTATATATTGATCGGAATCTTTCTATTGATGTTTACCACTCTATTGTTTTTTTTAATTTTCCCAAACACTACGCTTGATTGCACTACAATTTCGTCTGCATTTACCAGGATAAACCTTTTTGACCAAGATTGGACTCTACGAAACCTTACCGCACTCACACAGAAATCACATCGCCGACGCTCGTTGACAGCAAGGATTTTAAGTTGGGCGCGGGTAGGATGTGGGCGGAGCTGATGAAAACCTAACTGCCTGATGGACACACACTCACACGCAGTGAAAATTGATGGACACACGAACGTGGCGTCAGGTTGGGGTCAGACCTAAAGGGTGAGCCAATTTGCAACGAGGCAAAAAGCGCGGAAATAGCGCAACAAAAAAGTGGGAAAACACGTAAATGGTATGAAATTGACCAACAGCTGTGCTCCTTTTTGCAATCATATGAATTGAAATTATATATCAGCTAGTTTGGTTGAGAGGCGGGTAAGTGGAATGTTGTTTCATGAAATATTTCATGGTAAATATTTAGCAGCTAATATCGAGTAGGTGTGAGAATGGAAACTTTTGTCATGGGCAAACAGAACATAATTCAATATGAGTGCAAAATGTGGCAGGTCTATTAATCAGCCAAACGATGCATGAAAAGATACATATATGTACATTATACATATTGTACTTATATGTGTGAACAAGTGCGAGTGTTTCTATGCAAATATATTTAATGGCTTCTGAGTGGGTGTCCACATTTCGTTTATTGAGCTCAATAAAATATTTGCTTATTTTTTTTGCACATGAAAAAAACATTTTTCCACTCACAATTTGTTCAAAAATTTGTCAGTCATTTTTCATTTTTATTTCACAGGCAGAGTATATGTATAACACCTAGTAGAAAGCCTCTTAAACTAAGTAGAATAAGTGGAATATTTATCTATCTGCCAAAATTCTTTTTAATCTAGTCTCTTTCTATTAAAGTTGTGTTTACTAACTTTTTCTAATGAATTTGGTACACATTCCTAAATCCATTCGAATTGGACTATTCAATGATAATGTAGTACAGTCGTTTGACTTAAAGTGAACTTCTTTATAACGAAGTCTAACGTATAATGATTTAAATTCATAAATAAAGTTTTTTATTCTATTCATCAAAACATAATTTTTATATAATACACTTATTCAGTCCGACTGTATATTCCCTATGAACATGTTTGTTTTACTTTTGTGTCAATAAATGGAATGTACAAGTGTACTTATACCACGACACGACACTACCATAACAATAACATCAAAAGAGACCCTGTTCAGTAAGCTGCATAGAAATCGAGTCAGTTGAATATTCTGAATATTGTAAAATAGAATAATCCAAGAACTTACCTTTTATTCCCTACCCTAATCAATATTTTGAAGACTTCTGAGATGAATTTAATTCTAAGCGAGGAATTTTGAGGAGTCAAAGAACCAAACAATAAATTCTGTCAGAAGTAAGTACTAACTAAATTGTTTAGGACTAGGTTTTAGATTGCAGAATTTTGAAGGCTCTCTACGCAAACTAATTTCTGCGTAAGAATACCAACCAATTTGTGCTTTAATAGTTAAGATGCTGTTAAATTATTTCATAATAAAAATTTGCATAGAGGTGCGACTAATCGCATAACAAGTAATGCTAAAATGAAGCATATCCAACCATACTCAATCATGCTAAAAATAGATATTATCCACTGAAAAAGGGGATTATGGGAAAATGTCTCTAAAATAAATTTGCATAATAGGACAAGAAACCGTTTTAATGGGTTATAAATAACCCTTGATAAGAACTCATTTACAACTAGCAACTATTTAGTGAATATGGATAGAAAACCCTTCGTTTATATATTATAAGACATAAATTTCAATTATGTTATTTTTGATGGCAGCTCATCAAAAAGTTTTGCGACATTGTCATTAAATATCACTTTTTTCCGGTAAAGTTTTCTGAACATTTTCATGTGTTTTTTTCTCGTTTCGTTTGTTTTGTGATAAATTAATACAAACTTACTTTGGGGCTAGTCATTGCAATAATTGTGCTCATTAAATATTTAAAAGCAAACTCTCAGCTAGACGTGGTCCAATAGCAACAGGCAAAGTAGCAAGGAGCAAGCAGCAAAGACGACAAGGATAGCATGGACGATGTCGACGATGAGGACAAGAATGAAGCAAAATGTCGAACTATATAAAATTCATTGAGAGCAAAGTTAAGCAGAAGTAAAGCAGCAACAAGTTAGACAGGGACTATGATGAAAATGAAGGAACAGCAGCAGCAAAAGTAGAGCGGCAGGAGACTAGAAGGGACTAGAGGGGAATATCGTGCCAAGTAACAGTCACTTAAAATGAACCCAAAAGCCGTTGCTAAAATGTTCTTCGTGCATACTTGAAACAAGAACAGATTTAAGTGCCGCCCATCTATACCCAAGGATGGCAGGGCATGGCATGGTATGGTACGGTAAAGAGGGAGGCGAGGAGCCTGGCCAGGGGAAAATGTGAAGGTTCAGGGCCTCAATGTTGCGATATTTTTGTCACTTACATACACATTGGAGGCGTTTCTCAGCGACAAGCTACACAAAAAACACTTAAAGACAGCCCACAGGGCGTATACGTAATCTCAGTTGGAGGGCGTGTGTGCGTGCGCGTGCTTTAATGAATGTGTGTGTGTGTGTCTGTGTGCTTGCCCGGTGCCTGGCTCTGCCCCAATGACGATTACAACGATGACTATAGAGAGGCATACGGAGACGATGACGACGACGACAGCATTGCTGATAAGAACTGATAATGATGAGTATCATTAACTTGAGTGCGAACAAACGGTTGACTGCTGTTGACATTAAGTTGTCCTTTCTCTCCTCTCTACTCTCCTCTCTTCTTTATCGTCATGATTTTCAGCTATGCTCACTTTTTAGTCGATTTGGCTCCATCTCCTGTCAGTTATATCTAACCTTGGTAAGCATATTTGCCAATTTTTTTCCCCATTTGCATTTGTCCGAGCCATTTGGTAACATTTTCCGTTTTGGATAAACGCATTTCCACGTTGTCCTTCATTTTAGCGTAAAACACACAAACACACACAGACCCACAACCTTTGACACTTTGGCTATCAAGGCTATAACCAGGTCAGGCCTAGGTCCGCCTCTATGTAAAACCAATTGTACATACACCCCTGGGTGGGTGTAGGTTGTGTGTAGTGTGGCGCATTGTCGCTAAAACTCTTAGGCAGAGCAAATGCATTTATGCTGCCATTTAGTTTATCCACTGGACTGCAATTGAGTGCATTAGTGCAGCTTTGCTGATGCAGTTTCAAATATTGTCATGTCGAAAAGATTTTGCTACATTTTTTGGGTAAATGTTTAGGCAAATAAAGCAAAAGCAAAAGTTATCTAAAGAAATGTAACACAGAATAGTCGAAGGTCATTAAGTTCAGAACTGAACATTTTAAATAAACTAAAGCGATATTGCTTTACTTGTGCACTTAAAATAATGCAGAAGCTCTAAATTCCTAAAACTTTAATCAAAACTAAAATTCTAAAGTAACTTGTTAATAGACTTTATTTAAGAAATTATTGTAATGATGTAAACAATGAATTAATGCGGATTAAATAACGATTGAACACAACCGAGAGTTTGTTTTGAAAAGGTGAATATAAGTATGTAGAAGGAATCTTTCTATAAAGAAATATATATATTGCATTTGCTTTATTAAAAAACTATGGCAAAACGTTTTTGTTTTCTTTTTCGTTTCTAAAAAGCAGCAAGCGAATAAATCCATGCAAAACGAAAAACTTCTGGTGGAAATAGTGGATTTCAAGCAAAGGGGGAAATTAACGCAATTCTATCGATTCGTTGCTCATACTCGTACAGCAACATGGATACATTCAAACTGATTGCTTGCCAGCATTCGTTTTTTCTTTTTTGGCCTTTCCATTTTTTAGTAGTTTTTCAATGCTTTTTTCCCATTTTGTTGCAATTTTCCTTTCATTCGAAGGGGAGAAAAAAAAAAGGAGAAATGGCAAACCTGATGCTGGCATGGCTTACATGGTTATCTGATAACTTAATTTGATTTGCTGTTCACTCACACACAAAACAAAAACACTCAAACGCACTCTTGCAGTCACACACACACACACAGAGACTTGAACACACTCAATGACTCTTTTGTGTCTGTGGCTTTTTCGCTCGATTTCTTTCTTGACGTTGACTTTTCAATTTGATTTTGTGCTTTTTATTTGCTGCAATATTTGGGATGATTTAGCTACAGTTGAGATATGTGAGTGCATATAAATACATATATGTATATTTGTATAAGCTCATATATATCAAATGTTTCAACTTAAGCTTGTTGATCTTCTTTAGAACAGGAAACAAAAGCTTGTCATTGCATATTTTAGGGGGCGCTTTTGTCACAACTACCGGAGCTAACTTTCGTTTATAGTTTTATATGTCGTTATAAGCGCAATAGTTATGCGTAAAAGAAAATATTGTGACAAATAAAAAGCATAATAAAGATTTCCAATTTTTATATTGCATACTTTTGGGATACTCCGTCTGCAAGTACGATAAATGTTTGAGCAAACATACTTTATAACTGGACAATTGACTTTAATTGCTGTGCAAATATATTAAGATTAAAATCCAGTTAGCAATCTCCAATTGCTAGTTTATAACCAGAAACTGAAAGTGAAGTTTAATCTGCCATTTTGTATGGCAATTTCAACCAATTTCCATGCGCCTGTCAGAAAGCGTTTCGAAAGTAAAAACTTTTTTATTTCGTTTTCCATGCAGAGAGTTTTAAGCAGCTTTTGTTACCCGAATATGCAAAAAAAAAACTTTTCCATCCAACAACATTAACATTTTTTAATTAAAAAAAACGTCAGAAGACAGTCAGAGAGACAGAGTGATGGAGATGAGAAAGGAGGAGTTTGAAGGAGAGAGAAAGAGAGTGGGAGACAGACGTGAGCAGACTGAGCACTGTGCACGTGGCGTATGAGTGATGTGTGGGCGTGGGCGTGACTACCAAAAACCTGCTGCTACTTCTCCTGATGCTCCTACTGCTGCTGCTGCTGCTGCTGCTACTGCTCTTCCTTTTGTTGATTCCCTCATTTTGGCCTATTTAATATGCATAATAAATGACAGCCGCCTTTCTCAAACAACAACAAAAAAGAATCAAGGAACGAAAGAAAGAGAGAGAAGCGAACGAGCGAAAGAATGTGAAGGCATAAATTATTTAAATTGTATTTTCCATTTTGGCCCCTCAATATTTGCAGCAACAGCCTATTGGAAATGCTGAATGTCGTTATCGAATACGGGTCCTGGCTACGGGTCCATCATGGCAGATGCATGCCATGCACACATCCGGTCAATGAACGAACGTGCCAACCGTTGCCAGAGAGATAATTTGCCATAGTTTGCTATGGAAAATGCGAAATGGACCTACCCTACCCACCCACCGAGACACACAGACACACACACGTTCAATGAATACGAAAAATACTCCACACAATGGCAAAATCAATTTGCTCAAAGATGGCCAACAGCCAAAACAAAGTGAGTGAGCAAAAAAATCGAGAGAGCGAGAGAGAGAGAGAGAAAGAGAAAGCAATAAAGAAACGTAATTACCGTGCGTCGAAGTGGCCCAGCCACTCTGACTCCAACTCCGATACCGATTTCGACTCCGGACATCGAGCAACAACTTCGTCCCCTAGTTCGGCCGTGACCCGACGCTCGTGTCAATTTTGCAAATTGAAAGCGGGTCAATAATATGACAAGAACAACAAAAGCAACAGCAGAGGAAAAAGCAGAAAATGACACAAAAAGAAAATGGCACAAGACTTATGAGCTCCTGTTCATTTACTGTGGAACGATCAAAATTCAGATATACTTACATTTAATTTAATTCAATCAACTAAGAAGGTCATCTGTTTCAGGTTGTAGAATTCTTCAATTTAATTTAGTTTAATTAAGTGAGTTATAAAACATATTATAGATACTCCGCTTGTGGTTTCAGTATTATAAACATTAAAATATTGATATGCCAATTTTTTAAATGATATATTGAACTTATCTATTCTTAAATATGATAGAGTGTTAGTTAGAATAAAAATTAAAAATAAATTAATTAATTTTAACTCATAATTGAGATTATTCTTTTGCATTTTATGTATATCCATAAAAAAGTTAATTATTAACGGATTATTCATAATATAGAACAGCAGAATTCGCGGCTTAAATAGCTATTTAATAGATTCATTTATAATTAATTCAAAGAATTGTACTCGGTTAAGGCTTTATCTTTATCCATCTCTTTATAAAAAGTTGATTTCATTGAACTAAAATTTCACCGTTTTCCTTTCTATGTAATACGCTTTCCTTTTATATAGGTGCATAAGCAATTCGTGTTGTAGTTATAAGAGAACTTTTCCACAGTGCCAATTGGCATGAGAATGAAGTTTTTCATTCTCATCTTCATATATATATTTTTTTTATTTGGTTTTTGTATTTTTTGGCAATATTCATGTGCTTGTGTGCTCGTCGTGCTCGTTCGGTCCTGCGTTTGCCATCATGTTTTACATGCATATAGAAAAAATAAACATTACTTATGCTCGACACGTCGCTCACCTGACTCACTCGCAGACTGCTAGTCTGTGTTTGTGAGTGTGAGTGAGTGAATGGCTGAGTGGGTGTACGAGTGTGTGTGTTATCGTTTAACACACACAAGCACACACAACTCCGTCTATATGGTACATACATACATACATATGTGTGCCTTACCCGCAGGCACACAAAGTCAAAGTCATTTTTGCCGATAAAAGCACAGACATCCATACATATATGTACATATTCACTTGCATATACCACTGCGAGTACTTTCACTCGTATGAGTACATTCAAATTGTTTGAATTTTTGCCGTTCCATTCCTTTTATATCCCCCCCTCTCGCTCTCTTCTCTTTTTTAGTGGCAGGCAATTTTTGTGCATGCAGCCTTCTGGAAATGGCAAATTGAATGCGAAATTGAACTTTTGCCAGAGTGCCACATGGAGTTGCACACATTTCCGTCAAGGAAATTTCATATAATTGTGTCTCCTTGCCATTGAGAATGGTACGGTGTGGTGCTTGTCAGGGTGAGGGGGGGGTGAAAGGAGGGTAATGGATTGGGTGAAACTGTTGCATCTTTTGCCAAAGCCCCAGTCGTTTACCTCAAGTCCATTAAACATTTAAATGGCGTTTGCCGTGTATTAATATATAGCATTGCGTATACGCCACATCTGCCGGTGCATGTAAATTAAACTTTATTGACGCATGTCGCGTATCGTGTGTACCATGAGAAGGCGTTTTTTTGGGGAGGGAGGGGCGTGCGGCATACACATAAAAATTGTCGCACCACTTGAAAAATGTTTGGTCGTCAACGTAATCAATATAAATCTGAAAGTGCGCGAAAATTTCTGTTTTGGGGTGCTTAAAGCAAATTTGATTTGCGTTTTCGGCACAACGTGGGTCGATTAAGAACATTGGTGGTGTAGATAACTTGGTGATTTATTAACCTTACTCAATTTCAATAGGTAATAAGGTATAGGAAGGCCTGCAAGCATTTCCAGGTTAAGTCTATATCAATTTCATTAGATCCTCATCATTGCAAATACTCCATATCAATTACATTCATTTTGTATATCGTTTGATCCGCCCTCGCCATGGCTTTGCCTCTCAATCAATAAACATTTGCGCGTATATTGGGCTATGTGCGAAAGACGCAGCCGCCGCAGGTCCTTCACAAACACTAACACAATTCATAAATGCAAGGACCAGAGACGGCAACAGCGAGGAAGGCAACGGAAAGGGCTTTGCCAACCCACCCTCAAATCTACGCCTCACCTGGGCCAAGTCGAGCAGTTTTAAAGAAGGAAAAAAAACCAGAGAGAGAGAGAGATGAAAAAAATCCAAGAAAAATGGATCAATAATTTCCCACAGCAGCCAAGACCAAGACGTTGACATGGCTCACTGTGTGTGTCCTTGCAAGGACAATTGTACAGCTCTGGCTGTTACTTTTGCCCCATCCATGTCCTTCAAACAAGTTTTGCGCAAAAAAATAAAGAAAGAGAAATACATAGCTGTGTGTGAATTGGATTTTGAGGCAAAGCTTGACATGAATATTGCATGAATACTCCACTCTTGAGACCAGGAACGAACTAAATCAACTATATGAACTGACCAAATCATATTCTCCTCCATGTCCCATACAAGTGCCAATTAGGTGGCTATAGTGCCACGTGCCACACACACACAGCCACACCGAAAAATAAACTTACAAAAATGGGAATTTTACCTTGAAAATCGAGAAAAACCAGAGTAAAACAAAACAAAAACAAAGGAAAACCAAGCAAATACCACATCCACATCAACATCAACAAATTGTTGCATTGTATCAACTCAAAAATAGAGAGAAAATTGTTCAAGTTGTTTACAAAAAACAAAACCAAAACAATATATTGAAAAATAGAAAAACTGATGAGCATTTAAATTACACAAAGTTCTAACTCAACAAACAGCAAAACAATTCCCACAAATTAAGTCAAAACTCAGAGAATTAGTTGCAAAAATTAAACAAAACGTTATCAGTAATTTTAGATAGATTTTCAAAAAATAAATACCTAAATAAATAAATGATGAGAATTGCAAAGCAAAAATTCTATGTTTTTTCGAACTGAACAACGCTAATAAATCATTTTCAGACGCACAAAATGCAAATGCAAAAAAGTTGGGACATTAGCTCAAAGGTCTGTAAATAAAAATTAATATATAAGTATTATAACTGTGTCTATCGTTAAAGGGTATTTTATATAGGGTATTTCGATACGGTAGAATTAAAGTAAACTATGCCAAAATATGTTTCACTTTACATCGCATTCCGGATTACTTTCATTCACGCAACCCACACTCCATCTATCTACTAGCTACCTGCCCCTCTCTCTCTCTCCTCTCAACCACATCTAAGCAGTATCCTTTTCACTTTTGACATTGACCAAACTGAAATGGCCAATCGGTATTTTTTCAGACTGCAGGGCATTTTCCCAATAGAGTGAAGAAAGGAAAACCGCAACATTTCACAGACCGCAACGTTTGCAAAAATTGGCTTAGCTTTGATTAATTAACTTAAAACAGCTATTGACATACATGTAGATGAGTGAATAGACACACACACATACATACAAACAAACACAGATACACACACACACATACATATACATGTTTCCACTGAATACGAGAGAAACACCTGCACATGGACATTGGCATAAATTTAATTGAATTGTGTGTGTGTGTGTGCGGGAAAGGCATCTCTTTGGTAAAGAAGGGAGGGAGAGTGGGGTAAGGGAATGTTGGGGGGGAACCAGAGTGATTGCATGCAGGTGCCAAATGCATTTAATGAACTGTGTGGGCAAAAAAAAAAGCAGAAATTCAAATGAAACGAAATGAATCGGGAACGGTTTCCGTATAAAATATTTAACGTGACGTATGAAAAGATCTGAGTAAATTAATTTATATCAATTTAAAATTGGAAATGTGATTAATTTAATAATTGTAAGGAAAGTGAAATCAAACTAAATTATGACATTCGCACATTTAATATGATCAAAAGTGTCTTAATCGATTTAAGTTGGAATTCATTTCAAAGAAAATCATTTTCTATATGAAGCCAAAGTCAACTAAAACTAACAGATCAATAATATCTGTAAGATCATCAATTATTAGTATTTAAGCTACACTAGTAAACATGTTTGCATTGTTTGTATATGTATATCTACAAGTAAGCAGATTTCTTGTCCCTTTACTTAAGCTCTAACCCATACAAGGTGAATATCTTTTGTTGTCATCTTAAGCCAGTCAAAAAAATTGTAGATAATCCTTGAGATAATGGCGGTGTGGCCAAAATTTGCATATGTTGTGTGTGGGTAAACCATCCGGTATTAACCATACTACATATAATGCGTTTATCCTTGGCATTTAACGGGTGAGCATTGTTGATGTTCTCCCGTTGTTGTTGGTTACCGCGAAACCTGCGCTTGTTGAATTATTTAACACACAAGTGCGACCTGTATCTGCCTACCCGTAGGTAAATCCTACAGCTACACCAAGCCCCACCCCCCTACTTCCAGTCATCAAGTACAAGGATAATGCCAAGGCAGATAAAAGTGCCCGCAATGTAGCATACATTAAGGCGACGGCGAGACAACAGCAGAAGCAGCAGCAGCAGCAACAAACACTGAAGTGAACCTCTTTGGCAGCGGTTGCTTGATTATGTCTCAAGTCACTCCACACAAACACAACAACGAGGAGACAAAAAAAAAAGAAGAAATTAATTAATTTTTAAGCGTAATTAAATGCAAAGCAGCTTCAACCTCAACCAGACCCAGACCCAGTCAAAAGAGCCGAAAGACCCCATACAGACAGACCCACAGCCAGATCCACGGACAGTTTGGGCTTTTGTTTGCCTGTCCATGGCAAAGGCAAGGCTATTAAACAAGGACGCGTAAAAGCACTTTGGCCCAAGCTCGAACGAAATGATTCCTTTAAAATGAATTTCTTACCCATTTCTCTTTACTTTGACTTGGCAATTAAAAAACAACAAAAAACAAAAACCAAAAAATAAAGAAAAAGTAAAGGTTAGCCACTCGAGCGCAATTAATGGGCTTCAATTTCGGTTTCCACTTTGCACGTTTTCTCACATTTTTTGATTTTTATATTGTATTTTTTCATTTTTGTGCAGGGGCGGTTTATATACCCTTGGGCGCTGACATTTGGCTTGTTAAGTTGGCAAAATGAATAATCCATTAAAAGTTTTATTAATAACAAGTGCAACTCAAACTCTTAGACCAAATGTGAAAATCGGTACGAATTTTATTAATTCTAAATGAAATTGGTTAAGAGACTGTATGATGGACACTTTATAGTAAATTGAATACCTAAATAGCCATCATTGTCATATCCGCTCCTGGCCTTATACAGCTTACTGCAAATGATTGGCCAAGTTTCAGGTAAATAAGTCAGTCAAAGGCAACGACAACTGGCTCAAGGCAAAAGTTTCTGGCATTGACTTTGAATTGGAGGGTCTATAAGGGCGGGGCCAATCAATGCCAAAGCCCATCATCCACCACCCAACACCCCTCCCATCCCAGAACTGAAATCCAAGATGCCATCTAGCAACAGCAACAATAAAGCTGCCAAATTCGCATTCAATTTTTATGGCTCGTTTCGTTTGGTGTTTCTTTTTGGTTTTTTCTTCCTTTTGGTCAATTTCACTTTTATGCCTCATGCTGTAGTCATCAGCTAAATGCTTTTCTTTCAGTTTATATCTATACTCTTGTCTCTTCTATACATACATACATATATATATGTATATCTATTGTATATATACATATATAGACAACAATTTGGTGTTATTTCTTTTAGGTTATTTTTAGGCGCGTGTACACAAAACAATTACGTCGACTGAGGCGTTGGCAGCGTCCGCCTTTACGAGTAATTAACGCGCCTGGCACCGGTTCATGAATATTTATTTACTGCCAAGCAGATCGGCGAAAAACTCAATGAAGACTCACTGCACAAAAGCAGTAAAACCCGGGAGAATTGGTTCAGAACATCATTTAACAGCAGTTAGAAACCCGTTGAAATAAATTCAATCTACAAAGATCTAAATAAATGATTAACTTGATTTTAATCGGTTAATCATGAAGACCGCCTAAGGTCCGGATGTCCTTTTAATTGTGGCACATATAATATTGTGTCAAGTCTAGACTATATAAAATCTTACAATACTACTGTAAGTAATTTGTATTTTTATTACAAAGATATAATATTAAGTCTGCAGCTATAGAGATTTGTCTCTATTTTTGTACATATTGTACACCCTAAAAGTGACTAGAAAGGAAAACATTATGAAGTTACATTGTCGATTTTACTTATACAACAAATTTAATCATCCTAAAAACAAACGAAATAAATGTCAAAGACTTGCAAAATAATTATATATCTCTTTTCATTTCAATTAATATTCTTCACTTGCCAAAATTATAGAAAGGGGATGTCTTTCATCTTCTAATGCTTACCTGTAAATGAAGAGAAAATTACATAAATTAGTTGATTAGCTTCAAAGATAAGGTTAAGTTTGAGCAAAAATATTAATTTAAAGTAAATGTTATTCTGTAACAAGCAATTTATGATTTATTTAAATGAGTTTTTTATTGATTGACTACTCTTTAATTTAATTGAAACAAATTTAAGAGAAGCTCTAATTCAATTAGAAATAGGCTTGAAGAAGTTAGTATTTATTGATAAATTACTTTATTTATATATTGAATGATAAGTGCAAAGGACTAAAAATGAAGAAATTTATAGTTCAGGATGTGAGTTACGTTATCTGCGAAAGTTCTTAACAAGGCAGATACATTTTGACCCTTCATCTTTTCCCCATATTTGCGCATTTTCCCACAGTTTATAAATAATATTTCAAGTCAATTATTCCAACTCGTGTATCAATTGATGTCTTTATAATTGTTTATAAATTGTTATTTCGCTCTTGGCCGTTGCACTAGATCAAAGCGGATATTAAACAGAGGCCAGCCAACCCTGTTGCTGCTCATTTCAATTCAAGTGAACACACAAAAAGCCAACTAAATTTGGAGAATTCTTGGAGAATAATTCGGTGCACGAATCGTATTATGCATTGTGTAAAAACAATTTTTAATAACTCAGTGTGGCGCTGTCATAAACAACAACAAACAACAACCGCGAAATGCAACAATAATAACAATTGAGTCAATTTTTACATTTTTCAAGGTCGCTGCGCTTGACTATGCTACTTTTGGAGAGCACTACAGCTGAAGGCACATCATGGAAGGCACGAATGCACAATTGGGGGCAAAAAAAGCAGCCAGCGCACAGACAAGCGCCTGATGGGCCAAGAAAAAGGTCAGAGGAAGAGCAAACACAGAGAGAGAGAGGTGAGTAGGAGAGGAAAGAAGGAAAGTGGAATACAAATTTTCCCTTTTTCCTAACATTTTGTTTTGTTTTGTTTACTGCACTTTATTGTGTTGTGTGTGCTGCTCCTCTGTTTTCACCAGTTCATTTTCCAAAAGGCGGGTGGAGAGAATGGAGAATGCAGCAAAAATTTTGAATATTTAATATTCGCAATACAATAACCTATTATTAAATGCTTTGTAAACACATTAATGAAAACTGGAACACTGCTATATATACATATTTACTATACAATTTGTATAGTTGCATTACGTTGCGTATACGTAATGTGAAATTAATTACTCTTTGGTTGAGAAAACAAGTGCTGGTCGTGTAGTTTTTGCAACGATTATTTTTAGTAGCCTAATGATTTATATTGTTTTCAAAAAAAAAAAAAAAAAATAACAATAGCAAATTAGTTAAGAATAAATAAGAATTATTTTAAAAATTAACCCAAAAACAAATGAACGAAATTATTGACGCATTCATTTTCTTCAATTTTATCCTTTCTATTCAAGAGTCTCCATGATCATATATCTTAGGATTTGAAAAAGCATTAAACAAAGCCTAAAAAATTATAAATATTTTGATAAGCTGCAGTGTGCGATTATCTTTCTACATAACGTGAAGGGCGTGATTAATGATCAGTATTATTTATCGTTTCCGAAATAACACATAAAGCAAGGCATACGCATAAGAGTGAAATACATTAACCTACAAATAAAATTATGGTATTTCCAATGAAAATACATTGAGATTTGACTAAGGGGGATTTCCTTCACCCATTTTTTTGCCATATCTCTCTTGGCCTGTCAGCATTTTAAAGATCCATATGCCGCAGGTATATACTACATAGTTTTGCTTCACTGAATGACTTTGCTTAAAAGCATTTCATGCCTTTAGTTTTTTTTTTTCTCTTTTTTCAATTCTTGGCAAATTCTGCAAAATGGAAAAAAAAGGCAACGTAAATAAATGCCGAATAAAACACATGGCCATTGGCCTTTTAACGCAGTCACACACACTCGCACATTTGTATGGACACACAAATACTTCTTTGGGCGGCACACAGGAAGCAATTGGGGTGTGTGTGTGTGTGTGAATGTTTGTATTCACCTGCGGGTCAGCAGACAGGCGTCACTAAAATTAAAATAAAAGCGCCGAAAATATAATGTTTAACAAAATATGTATGTATGTATATAAATTCATACATATTGACCATACATATGTACATATAAGTATACGAAGATAAATGGCAATAAAAGAAGACCCAAAAAAGTATATTTATTCGCGACACCGACTAAGCCATACACTGTCCGCATAATTAAAGATGTCTTTGATGTACTCGACCATTAGTGGTGCGCCAAAGGAAACCACGTCTATGCCATACACAAATATTGAGTAATGGTGGCAAATGGCAAATATCTAGACATTAAGTGATTTCTTTGTATTGTTTAATCTATCGTTGATTAAATAAATGAAAAGCTAATTAGATTCTTGAGCAAAAAAACTCGTCTTTTGCACGAACTTGTCTATATTAAAAGCGCTTATACATATCTACAACAAACTCTGCTGATCGGAAATGCATCCGTTAGGATGTTACAAACAAATTGCCAACTTTAATATACCATTTCATCCTGTGGTAGAGTATACAGGGTATACGAGAAACTAAAGCATTTCAGCTTGTATCTCATTCACTTTGATATGGACTTTTAATATCATTGAAATTATAATGATGTGTGTTTTTATGGGCAACCATAAAAAACGAAAGAAAAGCGATGGGAATGGGGCTGAGCGTGGGGCGTGGGACTTGGGCTTTAGGATTTGTTTTTGTTGAACGCGTGCGCGGTGGGCGCGTAGGGGTCACCAAATCCTTAGGCCCAAATAAACATTACTTTTTGTTGCCACTGTGTTCAGGTCACAGCAGATTTTCATTTGCAGAAAGTTTCCCTTTTCGTTTGACATTTCTTTTCTCGCTTCTTCTCGTCTGCTCTTCTTTTCTTTACTATGTTTTCTGTTTCCTTTTTTTTATGCTTTTTTTTTTTTTTTTGTGTTTTGTTTGACCCTTATTTTTAGACACCTGGCCAATTTGTTATTTATGCGTGAGTTTACGTGTTGATTTCTTTTATATGCAAATACAATACATTTATATACGATATGTGTGTGCCACTAACGGTGTGTGTGTGTGTGTTTGTGTGTGTATCGATTGAATTGGGTAGTGCGTAAAACAAATTGAAATGCGAGGGTTACTCTGCCTTCCACACCCTGTATCGACGGAGAAAAAATTCCCAAAATTTATTCGATAGGCAAAAGAAACCAGAATAATATATGTATATTGTGGAGAGCATCAATGAAGAAACTAACAATTATACTCAATATGTATTTTTTCTATATTTCAGAATAATTGCATCCCTTTCAGGCTATCTTGACCTGGCAATTAGCAAGAAATTAAAAATTATTTGAGTAATTTTTCACATGACTAACATTAAATTTTACTTTCCATTATTAACACGTAATTTTTATAAATAGGTACGTACTACGTATCGTTTGATCCTTTTAACTTGCCACCTACCACTTTGAAAATTTTTTTTATTTAACGTCATTGCATTTTAATTCACGTTCACAACATTTGGGATAGCTGGCATCGTAATTTTTGTAGTCTGTGAATTCACAGCCATCTGGCGGTGACTTGGGATTGCAGCTATGATGAAGATGAAGATGGAGATGAATACCAAAGAAGAATTATTACCCACCTATAGACCAGAGCCCAACCATTACGACCGCAAACGATTTCAGAACATTTACTTGGATGTCGACGACTTTCACCCATATCTATGAACATCCGCTCACCTATCGGTGCCGGCAAAACGCATTGATTTGGATGTTCTAGGGAGACGGATCAATCATTAGTAAACATATTTCTTTTGCTTACTTTTCGCACCTTCGAAAAGGAATCCAATTTCAACAAAAGCTGAAAACAACCTTAAAACAAGAGTTTCAGCGTCAAATCCCAAATATCTTAATTAAAACAGAATGTCGAATGTGTTTGTTATCTGATTAATCTATCTCAATTGTTGATGCTAATTATATTTCCTGTGCATATGATCAAATTCCTATAATACCCAACTAAAAGTCTCTCGAACTCACCCGAATCAGCGAATATTTCATAGCTGATTTCAGCCGTAACTGACATCAGAATCAAGAGACCAAAGAAAACGCTTAATTGCTGCATCCTCTCTATATGCACAATCTATATGTATATATCTGATACAGATATATGTATATATCTGTGTGTTTGCTTCAGGAAATTTGCCTAAAAGATTCGATTTTCCCGAGCTGTCTGGGTTGTGTGAGTGTTTTGTCGGAAAAGTGAAAGGTCTCCTTGTTGTAATGTCGATTCTCATCTATGAGTATGCAGATTTTAATTAATATGAAAGGGGGATAGACGGAGGAGGGCACACTGATGTAGTTATTTCAGTTAAGGACAGCTGCAACTGTCGTTGTTGTTGTCGTTGCTGTTGCATAATTCGATTAAGCCATTTGCCCCCCTTTCTCCCCCTCTCTCACTCTCTCTTCGATTCCACACTGCACTAGGTAAACATTTGTTTGTTTGCTTGTCTGTCTGACTTTGATTGCCACTCAATTCGGAACCTCAAACCTCAGACTGAAAATGTAGACAAATTAGTGGGGCAAAATAATTGATGCATCTGTGTGTGTGTATGTTTGTGTGAGTGTGAGTGAGTGTGTGTTAGTGTTGAGCTAAGTAAATGTAAATTTAGCTAATGTTTTGTTTTTGCTTCAACTCCTTCCTATACCCGACGCCACCCACCTGAGTGCCCCCATTAGCTACACACTTGATTACATTTGCCCCATGCCTGGCAATTAGCCACCGACGACGACCTCCATTGTTTCAGGCGGTCCGAAATTAATTGAATTGAGTAGAGGGAAGGCCTCAGCTGATTGTGAGATTGAAATACATGTACCTCCTCCTACTTACAACAACCATGAACTCACTTTTATATACATAGATACACACAAAATAGTTCAAGAGCCGATTGGGAGCAAAAGGGTGTAAAATATTTGCCAATGAGAACATTCCCATTGGACAACAGATGGCCGAGTAACTGGATTGATTCGGTTAATAGTGGAATGCTTTTAAGAAATTTACCTATAATATAGACCCAAAAATTAGTCATTCCATTGCTTCTCTATTGTTTATTTTCTAATATTTTTCACATAATCAGAACACAAAATCGAATTTTCAAACTCATATTTAAATGGAAACAATATAGTACAAAGTGACACAAGTAAATAGTTCATTTATGTGTCCAATCAAATATCGGAGATATAGAAATGATCATGAGAAAGCAGCATAGAAGTTTCATTTAAGGACTTTCCTTTCTAATATTTCTAACACCTTCATAAACCTTTATAGGATCTATTTCATACTAGTTGATACAAATTGATTCATTTATCTGTAACTATTTCATATAGCAAAACATTAGAATTAATCTTGTGATTTCTTAATGGGTTTATTTCAATTTATCTCTTTTTAAAGTAAGTCAACATATTTTTATTTCTTCACTTATTGAAAAATCTAAATCACACTTATCGGCTCTTATGAGCGCATTTCAACAATATCCAACTAGCCAAATCATTATTGCTGTTGTGTTTTATTTTCAATTTATTAAATCGAGGATATCAGATGTTAAATTAGGCTGAAAAATCAATGATTACAACACAAAATCCATACCTGTTATTTAAAGTTAAGCAACATTTGTCCATTTTTATAACAACTTTTAAATAAAAGTTCGCTCTAGAATATACTTTAATATTTTGCATAAAAATCAATTACTAATTACTGAGTTTTTTCGCAACAGATCAAAGCTATCCAGAAGTAATAATATATATTTTCATTCTTTATTTGTATATATTTTTCCATAAACTTTTAAAAATCTGTCACAAATAAACTAAATAATTTTAAGCAAATTTTAGTATGAATGTGCATTCGGCGGTAATTTTGGTCATTATACTAATCAACCTTTTACCTGTCATAAATGCAGCTGAGCGGTTGAGTTGCACTGGTAATCCAAGTAAGTTATAACTCGCTCTAGTACGTATCAGTAATATTTTATTTGAATTATTTTCCTCTCACAACTAGAGTTTCCAGGCAGGTGCAGCATTTCTCCTACCATGGCATTCGATGATGGTGTAAGTATCAAGGATCCGAATCATAAGTGTCGTCAAATTATTTGGGGACAATTTTCTAATAGTGAGTTCAGGGGATAGTTCATGTGATACCGATTGTACCGAAAACTCTCCCTGCAGATGTGGCATTAGTGTCTTGTCACGTCCTTGTCGCCATGGGGATTTGAAAAATATCACGTTACCCTATTCCAAATGCTGTTTAAGACGCAACATTTGCACGTAAAATTCAAGGCAGAGTTGTCAAATTGGATAAGTCAGTTTAGGAATAGAATCACATTTCAAATACGAAAGATGTTATTATTATCACAGAGGACTGCCCTCATATATATACTTACTTTGGTTAGCCAAAGTCTAGCTGATATATCGGTGAATAACTATGGCGATAGTTGTAAGTAATCACAATAATCTGACTCAATCAAGTAAATTAAACGCTGCTCTTAGCGTATCCTGGTCGCTGTGTTTTGGATGTAGGAAACTCAGTTATACTGCTAAATATGGGACAATCATTCAAGTTGGATAATTTGCCCTGCACCCAAGTCTTTTGCATTGGCGATGGCTGGGGCATGCTCTATACGTAAGTGTGATTGAAAAGTGATAATTGAGCATTATATATTTGTTTTTGTTTAGCTGTGATCGGGAGAAACCACCAGATGATTGTCGGTATACAGATATCCTGGATTGGGATGCACCTTATCCGGAATGTTGCAAAAGACGTGTCATTTGTGATTAGAATATTTCCTTTCTTCTATATATATACATCAAATTAAACAAAATTATGCGTAACTAGCCTTATTGGTACTTAATTTCTGACAATAGGTGGCGCCAGGTTGGTAATCGATTTGATAGTCTGGTCCCTGCTGTGCGACATCAATATTATTGACCCTCAATTGTTGGCCCTGCGATTGTAATCCCTTCCCTTCCAGTTAACTGTTTTGTTTAGTGACCTTCAATTACAATTCAATGACAACTTCCCATGGGAAGTGAGCTATTTGAAACAACTAGAACTGCCGGAAAGCTGAAAAGGGGGGTTGGGGTGGGGGGTGTAAATGTACGGAAACTTAAACCAGACTAATTGCCATCTATATGTATGTATCATTGTATCTCTGTGTTTGCATCTCTATCCGTATTTGTACACTTTTTGGCCTCATTGTGGGTCAAGCCTTTGCCATGGTGCTCGGATAATGGCAATTTGTGTTCTCTTTTCTTGTGTTGAATAATTTAAAGTTTAATTGATGCACATCAAATCGAAAGATGTGTGGACATAGAATTTTAAATGACATACATAAGAGTGTCCTCAAACTTAAGCGCCAATTTTGTCATCTCTAAAAAAAAATTTGAAAAGCTAAAAGTCACATCACTGGCAGCAGTTTGCCACTCCCACAGGATGCCAGCCTCCATTCCACATACACTCACACACACACACGCGCACACAAATTAAGCCGCAAAATACAAATTGATTTGGATTTGGTAAGCGTGTTGAGAGTGCATTTAACTGAAACTAATTAAAGTTTGCTGTCGACCCTGATGAGATGTCTGTGTGTGTGTGTGTGTGTGCAGAGCATATGCATGTGTGGGTGTGTTTGCATTTGCATATCGAATTTTAATTGCAGTTAACCGTTAGACGGGATTTAATAAATGCCAAATACCAAACTGCAATATGCATATACATGCAGTGCAAAATTGTAAATTAAACTTAACCGAAATGAAAATCCCTCAAATATGTCAATAATTATGGAACCGCTCTGTCCACTTAAATCACTGTTAATAATAGCACTCCTAATCTAGTAGGAATATGAGGAAAAGTCAGAAGTGCTGGAGTTTTTTTATATTTCTTTAGAAAATCAAAACGAATCATAAATTTAAAAAAAAAGGGTTAAATTTTATTATTAGCACCAGAACAATCTATTTCATGAATGCAACATTTGGGAAACTCGGAATCCGGATATTTTGATTTACCAGTATCACAAACATTTCTGCTCGGTGCGCAACTGTAATGTAATGGAAATCATTGAAATTTTTATAATAAGTACATCTAAAATCATCAAAAACTTACTTTAGAACAACCACGAAGCCATCGACCCTACATGAGATGTGGGTACAGTCTTTCCCTGTGATAGTCTGACCTTCGTCTAAAATTATCTTGTCGCTTAGAACACATTTACCAGGAAGAGCTTATGGATAGAAGAACATTTTCTAGGCTTAACGAAAGGCCATATCTTAGGTAACGATACACACCTTCTTTTTTGTAAGAGCCTCCTGTAACAACCTCCCCAAGAACACCCGATTCTAGCACAGTGACTACGAGACAAATTATCAGCCAAACAGACCTCATCATAACTAAACAGAGCTCTACAATTAACTGATAGACTAAAATTAATTTTTCAAATAGAGACAGCTGCTCCATTGATTGAAAGCACTTGACACTGCTTGAACTATTCGTCACTGTGGAGATTAGTTGGGCATATCATCTTCATCCAAAACAAGTCATAACCCAACTAGTCTTTGGTTGACTCGAGAATGTAGACAAATAAGGGAAAAGGTTATCAGATGGATCACATTAGAATGTACTGATTAATATTTAACACAAATTAAATAAGTATACAATTTACTACAGAAATATATTTTTAAAAATTTAAACAGAATCCAACTAATAACCATTTGAGCAATGCTCGAAAAAATTCAACCTTTTCAACCTTTTATTTCTAGTCCTATAACCAGGCAAATTATCAACCAAATAAACATTTTTATGACTTTTCGCATTATATTAAACATATAGATTTTTTAAATACATCTTACTTAAGACTTAAGGAAATCCGAAACATACTGCTTAAAGAAACTTTTTAAAATTTCGTTTATCATTAGACTACCAAATCAATTTGTTCATATTTCACTCATACTTCAAAACAAAAAGTTTTTTTAACAAAAAAAAACCAAAATAAAAAAGAAGGTATACTTTACGCAAGAAATCTTCATTTTGTTGTTTTTGTTCCCAAGGGCATGTTAAGGGCTGCCCAACATAAGACATATATATATATATGTACTTATGTACCATATATTGTACATATAACCTTTGTTTGCCCAAACCAAAACTTGACCATGACAAGCGACTATGACTACAAAGTTTTCGCCCCAAAAAAAAAAAGTGGCACAAAGTATAAAGAGAGAGGAGGAGGAAGAGAAAAGGCCGAAAAGACCGCAGTAGTAGTAACTTTTTTTTGGTTTTTTTGTTTTTAGTCGCAGGCTCAGCATAAAAAGTGAATATTACAAAGTTCAAGCCTATGTGTGTGTGTGTGTGTGTGTGTGTGTGTGTGTGTGTGTGTGTGTGTAAATGTGTATGTGTGTGTTTGCGAAAAACTCATGTACATACAACATTTATAAATTGGCAGCGGTGACCTCTCGTGCCAGTCTGCAGTTTTCCTTCATTTTCCATTCCTCTCGCACTTTCTCTTCGTCTCTCTCTTTCTCTCATTCTGTGTGATGTTGCGTGTAAAAGGTGAAGGTAATATTGGTCAGAGGCTACAAATACAAATGTTGCTGGCACATAAACGGAAACTGAAATAAAACTCAGCTGCCCCCCAACTTCCCCTTCCATCCACCAAACAGTCATACTCAAATTCAAATTTTCCGACGTTGCTCACATATAAAATGTAAAAGGTGCCAAAGCAGTCAGCTTCAAATATGCAGCACACAAAAATATCCTGAATATCCTGTTCATGTATACACATATATACACATACATATGTACATACGTATGTACATACATTTATACATTTCGCTGGTAACATAAAATCTTTTACTGCCATGCAAAATACGACCAAAATTTTTACTTATTCATTACTTTTTCACGCGTTATCTGTGTTCGCCCTACGCAAAATGAGCAAAGTGTAATAAATAAACCAAATTTCACAATGCCGAAGTTTAAATACCTTTGGAACTTATAATACTTACTTGGCGAACAGGTTTGTCCACATTTTTTTTCATTTTTCAGCATCTTATTCTTAATTTCCGATTTCAAAAAGTTTTATTTGTATTTTAACGTCTATTTTCCGCTTATAAACGAACTGGCATAGCCGTTTAATATTAGGTTAGTGTTATTTAATTAGTTATAAAAAAAAAATGGGTTTTTTCTTTGTTTTTTCCAAATTTTTTGTCATCTATACGCCATTGTTATGTCTCTAAATAAATATCTAGTGGGCCTGTTCTTAGTTAAACTCTTAAATTTTTAAGATCTTGTCACAAAAATATGGAATTATAACAAGGTGAAATAAATTGAATTGTTGATTTTCCCGCTTATTCGTCCTTATCTATTTTTGAACATTTTTCCAATGGTTTTAAATATAAGTCGTTCCGAAATGTATTGTCCATATTAAATATTAATGGGAATTCATTTTCTTAATTAGAACCACTTTTAAAGTAATCGTTTATACATACATATATGAAATGTAAAAAAAACGAGACCATAAAAGCCAAAAGCCTTTTAAAAGCAAATGCTAAAGGTTTCGGGTATTTTATCTGGTTTGAAAGTTTTATGTTTCTCAGTGGCAAACTTTTTATTAAAACATATGTAGCCGAATCTTAAGTTTTCATTTTTGATTAAAATCTGAGAGAGAAACCAGATTTATGAAAAAACCTCAACTTTGCGAACCTCTAACTTTGCCAATTTTTGTCCGATTTCAAAACTTTATGTCTTTTTTCGCTGCTTTGAATATTAATTATCAATTGGCACTTAAATCTGAAAAAATACACTTTTTGAAAATATAAAAATTTTCAAAAATCGAGTCGAAATTTTTTTTTTCAATTCCAAACTTTTAATACCATTTTAATGTATGTAAAAATGTAATAAGAATTTAGATAACAAATTTTGAAAACGGTCGAAAATTATCAAAATTACAGCCTAAGGAAAATCCTAATTTTGACCAAAATCATACATTTTTTCAAAAAATTTTCAAAAATCCCCAGCGTTGCAATCTTTTAAAGTTTTAATAGAATTTTTAAGTAGATAAAAATTCGATAAAAACTACATCAAAACTTTGAAAATCGGTATAAAATTGTCCTAAATACAGCCTTAGGAAAATTTCCATTTTTACCCAACATTTTTCAATAACGGTTCTAAAATGTATGCAACAAATTCAACTTTGCAAACCTCTAACTATGCCAATTTTTGTCCGATTTCAAAAAGTCATGTCTTTTTTTGCTGCTCCAAATGGGAGCTATAAATTGGCATTCAAACCTAAAAAACTAATTTTGACCCGATTTTTGAAAAAAATTACAGTGTAACTGTCAAAATTTTCAAAAATCGAGTCAAAATTTTTTTCCCCAATTTCTAGACTTTTTATAGCTTTGAAAAGAACGTAAAATAAATAATAAGAAATAGATAAAAAAATTTGAAATCGGTTGAAAATGATCGAAAATACTAAAAGTCGTGATGGTATTTAAAAGTATACAAAAATTCACTTAAAACTACATCAAAAATACAAATTCTACTTCAGTTACATTCCATTCGATAATGCAACTTTTTTAATATTAGTTTCGAGTCAGTTAAATGCGTATCAAATACAATTTACTACACTCTCTGCTGCAATCGTGTCCAATGAATTTAAAAGCAAGTTATGTAGCATTCGATAACCAAGATTGATGTTATAGTAAATCAAGTTGTTCACTTAAATATCGTTTTAAATCACGCTATCAATATTAACAATACTTAGTGTCAAGAAATATAATAATAGGTAACCAAGATCCAGTAATAAAATTGCTAAATTGCCGATCAACTGCCCAAATGTAAGAATAAATTTAGTTAAAGTATCCCTGAAATAAATATAGGATTGATATACCTTTACATTGCCCCATTTTCCTCTTATGTTTTGTTCATTTTGTGTGGATTGAAAAGGCAATTAGTCGACATTGTCTCCATGTTCTCTGATGGCCCACAAAAGTAGGCTACAACCAATGCCATTAGACAATAACCAGTTTAAGTTGCTAATGGCCATCCGGCCGGGCTTTTTGGGGTGGGTGGGTTGCATAGATGGATGGATAGGGCCTAGGCCCTAGTCACTGGCACTTGTTGAGGCTAATTATAACAAAACACTGCCAGTATTATACAGCCATTAATGCCACGCCCAGTACGTCCTCCTCCTTCTTTTTACACCCAGCACCGCCTCTGTCTGAGGCTAATGACAATTTTTGTCTCTGTTTGTGTCCACACGTAACAAATGGCAAAAGTTTATTGACATTTTATTCACAATCAAACTTTTATGTGGCGTCATCGTCGTCATCCATAGCGTGCCTCAAAAACCAAATTGGAAAATATTTGCTATGCAAATAACTAAAAATGAACCGCAACGTGCGCCAGCAAATAAAAATAAAGATCAATGCCAAACATCGACTATAAGATACCCATTATGAAATTGGGATTAAATCAAAGATCAAAGAGACTAGAAATTACCAATAGAGAGCAGAGATTGACCACGCATCTTGCATTTAGTCTTATGTGTTGACATATATTTTTTTCAATATTTCGAACTAGAACTTACGAAAAGTTTTTAAATGCATATTTATCACATAGATTTGGTCTACTTTTACTCAATTTTTGCTTGCAGGGTATAAAAAATGAAATTTAAATACAAATTACATACACGAGTTCACACGCACACAGATATTCACACACACACTCGCACACACATAAACAACGTGAAGTCAATTCATATAATGTATAAATTTATGGAAAATCAAGCAAGACGATTGAATGAAATGAAAACATCAAAAAATCTGTATGTATCGAATATATTTCACATTAAAAAGTTTTATATATGCTGTTTGTTTTTCGTGTCTGCTAAAGCAACACACAAAAATCGCTAACAACTTTCAACATATCGAACAATCGATGCTCTTTTTCCCTTTAATTCGTTTTTAAAGCTTTTAATGCATTTTCCATATTTTTTAATCTAGTTACCCATTTTTTCTTCAAATGTTTAAGCATTCAAAACTACTTCAAAACTACTTAGCTACAAAAAATACTAATTCGTTTTTTCAATACAAAATGCCTAGATTTTCTTATGCCTAATCCTTTAGGCGACTTTTTTTTTTCTGAATTTTGTAAATTCTTTGTAATATTTCTCACAAGTTGACATTTATTCTGCCATGGCTCCATGACATTTTAGATAAAACAACGTACATTTATCCAAGAAAATTTTACTGTATAAGAAGTGAATTTTCTGCTTTATTAGTTATTCAGTTATTTATTATTCAGCTTGATAAATAAATGACATCAATTATCTTATTTTTAATTGCACTTTGCAGACGGCAAAATTCATTTAAAAACCAATATATGCAATTTCTGGAACTATACGAATATGAAAACACAGTGAACAAAATAAGAAAGCAAATTGTGCGGCTATTTTACTATAGATACATATACTATTGTATATATATAATACTCGTACGATATTGGCGAGATGAATTTATCGATGCGGTCGATTTCATTTCAATTTTTAATTATGCGAGTAATTTCTTATGTGTTTGTTCAATATGCGGTAAAAAATGTTATTGCATATGTTGATGTGTGAGCGTGTGTATGTGTGTGTGTGTTGTACTCATTTTTCATTTTATTTTTTGATGAGATTTTACGAGTTAATGGCTTAATTTAAGTTGTGGCTAGTGGAATCAGATGTCTAAATTGATAGATCAATAGATTTACTCACCTTCAGGGAAAAAACCACCAACTAGATACTGCTGGGCCAAGGATTTATGTACACATTAACAACAACCAAGCAACGACTGGAAGAACGAACGAACGAGCGAACCAAAAAAAAAACCCAAACTAGTGGAAAATCTCACGTCTTGCCAGATATTTTTGTTTCAAGGTAAATAGCAGGTTGGCTTTTCTCGTTTTTCCACGTTTTTTTTTTATTGTTCGTTGTTTTGTTTTCCTTTGTTTTAATTTTTTTTAATTAGGCTGAACTTTCACATCGATTGGCAGGTTTGCTTTTTTATTATTTTCCTGATTATTTTGTAACTGCAATTGTAATAATTATTTTTCCATTGTTTTCACCAAGCAAATATTTTCATTTCGATTTCCATTTGTTTTTCCATCCGTAATGTTTGCTCGCGTTTAGTCAATGTCAGATTATATTGCGTATACGCCGCGTCTGCGCAATCAAATTGAAAACTGCTAATGGCATTTCAATAAAGGATAAAGGACAACCAAAATTACAGCCACAGCAAAGACTTGGCATGAATATTGCATGCGTGTGTGTGTGTGTTGTTATGTGTCTGTGAGTTAATATATTTGAGTGTTTGAATAAATCATTATTTGTCCTTTAATAATGCATCCGAAATCGCCTCTGAAGTGTGGCATCAAGCGATTTTGCATAAAAAATAAAATGCCAACTCAACCAACTTTATGTTGCAGTCGTAATGAAAAAGTTTTACAACATTTCTACGCTCGTTCTTTCTCCCTCTCTCTCTCTCTCTCTCTGTCTGTGTGTGCCTCCTTTCAACTTTTGATATGCAAAAAAGAAATTTAAGCATATCGAGAAACCTCTCAGGATTTGTGGCAAGTGGTTTTTTGGTTGCTTTTGACATGCGGTAATTTTTTTCGTGTCCGATAAAAGTATAAAATTAAATAGTTAAAATTATTAAAGTAATTTTTTATAAATTAAATAATTATATAATTTTTGAATTATGTGTTTAATGTTTTACATTTTTGTGAATAAAATCGTTTTTTAACTTGATTAAAGTATTAGTATGTATAAATAAACTTTTCACCCTTTTATGGATCTCGAATGACTATTATTATTTTCTTACTATGTAGATGCAAATCCTGTCGACTCTCATGCCTGCTCTGAAATCTCAACAAAGTTGTATACACTTTATTGCTGTTGTCGTTGTTGTTTTTAATACGAACTTAACATTATTTTTATGACATTGAAATGGCTTTTCGCTGTTGTTATTGACGGAACGTGTACACGGTTACACACAGGCAAAAACAAGCAACCACACATGCCAATGGACAGGCAGGAGAGACAGGAAAATGGGGGCTAGAGAGAAAGTTTACCTGTTACATGTGGTAGACTAGAGTTAGATTTAGCTTAAACTTAGACATAGCAAATCGTAACTCACATAAGAACATAAACGGGAGTCCCTTTCATCTATAAAAACAAAAACAAAAAACAGTTTCCTTTTTTTTCTATGCATTAAAAATGACAATGTTAAAGATGATGATGATGTCGACGTAGATGATGATGATGATTTGCTGATATTTTTCATTACATTGTTGTACTTTTACGACTGTTATCCTTGAGTGAAGAACTTGCTACAGGATGCTAACACACACACAGCATTCAAGAACAGACGCACACACACACACACACGAACGCATGAGCGAGGTGAGCGAGCTTTTTTTTGGCATTTGAAAAACCGTTAGTTTGATGTGAGAGCATGAGAGTGAGAGCGTACCGAAAAAGTATGGGCAGACTTTTCACCTTCGCACCTTCTCAGTATGTGTGTTTTTTTTATCTTCCTTTCTCCCCTCCTTTTTTTTTTTTGTTATTATTTTTAACATTTAAATTTAATATTTTATTTTATTTTTTTTGCACACTAAACACTTTTTTCGCATTTTTAACCTTAATATTTCTTTCTTTTGTTTGCCAGGCAAATTGGAGAAAAATTAGTTTAGTTTAAACAATTTGAATAAATAAATTTTTTTTTAAATATTTACATACGCGCCTTTGGGCAATAGCCAATACCAACACACGCACCCACGCACACGTACGCACACACGGGATGAAAATGTTGCACCGTTGCTCGTTGAAATTGAACTGAATTTGAAATGCTAACAAGTATACGATGAACCAAGACCCGAATCGGACCGCATTCACATTATATCCATGGGCAAACCACGCACAACCACATATCCAGTGAGCTGGCCGAAGATGGAAAAGCTCCATCGGTCGGTCCCAGAGCATGGAGTGTGTGTGTGTGGGTGGTCGTGGAAAATAAGAGAAAGCTTTAGCTAAAGAGAAACTGGGAGCGAAAACTGACACCGGCGTTCATCTAAATAGAAACAGAATTTTGTATTAATTCAATAAGGTTTTGTCTTTATACCACATTTACACTATATATGCGTATTTTACTAAGATATTATATGAGTAATTAATAGTTTGTGCTAATTAAAATATATTCCTAACCTATTTAAGGTTACGTATGACGTGGGAATTTTAAAACCATTTGATTTGGTGAAAAAATCGGTACATACGTTCTGCGGTTTTGCTTGAGGACTTGGAGCCACAATAATTGGCAAGCAAAAGTAGTTAACGACTTTAAAAAAAAAAAACAGAATAAATATAAATAACCAACAAAGAGAAATAATAATAGTTCCAGTTTTTTAATTATAATTCGACTTATAAATACTATTAATATTGAAGGGTTTAACACAAGCTTTCAATTTATCGTATTTGCCAAAATATTGCTTTTTCGCCATAGACAACACATAGGGCTAGACTTTGTTTACGAATACGTACTTAATATGTTTGTTTAATATAAACCTAAGCTCCCTGCTACGCCCATGACTAAAAACTTGTTTTTTGAAAAAACAAAAACAAATCTAGTTTACTCATGCATGTACATACAAAATCTCTCAATTTTCAAGATGCAGATAAGGAGAGCGGCTAGTATAAAAGAAGAAGCGACTAGATCATCAGTATTCAGTCTTTCATACATCAGAGGAATACTCGTTTGCTTACTAGAACTTCTGCTTTCCGCTAGTAAAAAATAAAGATGAATAAATTATTGTTGGGTTTCCTTTTGCTATTTGCAATCTTCTGCTTTTCGACCACCACAGAGGCAGCTGTAGCTCGTGGCATTTTTAAGGATCCTGGTCATCCCGGCAAATGTGTGATTAAGTCGTTAATTTTGAGTGAGGGTCAGTCCGGCCGTCATCCAGATATGTGTGCCCGTGTGATCTGTGAAAAGAACAGTCAGGGTCAAATACACACGTAAGTACAATTATGTATCTGTATCGATTTCTTTTTGCAATCCTTTTTGTTTCAATTTATTTCAGTTGTGGAGCAGTAGGTCTTCCACCAGGTTCAAAGTTCGGCGATTTTAAGAATCCCAACGCCGACTATCCCGGTTGCTGTGATCGCCATGTCATTAAAGTCTGACCGAGAGGTTTATTTATTTGTAATCAAATAAGAGATGTGTGAAGTTTAAAATAAATACCATATACATACAAATCAAGTCTAAATTTAGAATTATTGCGGGGACTTTCCACTGCGTTTTGCTTCCAATAATCTCCTCTGAAAGTAAGTACATTCATTGTGAGAGGAGACATTTCCCTTTTCTTTTCACATCGCTGGAACTGGAACCAAAAACAAACCAAGCAAGTTTTTTTGACCTAATATTACTAGTGTCAGTTACATTTCAAATTTACTTTTCGAACTCGAACGTCTAGTTTTACCACAAAATATTTATCAGCACTGGCAAATAGTAATTGAACGTTGATCAACACTATTCGGAAAACAAACAAAAACAAAGAATTTATTTATTTTTTAGCCACATTTCCTTTCGATTCCGATTAAAATATATTATTATGTCAGATGCATATGCCTGTGTTGCCAAAGGCAAACTCAAGCTAAAATCCGACACGGATAAAAAAAAGAAAAAGAAGAAGAGCAAGAGCAAGGACAAAGAAAAGGAACGGGACGCAGCCAAATCCTATATGGAGGCAGTAGCGCAATCCACATCCAGCGGCAGCACCAACTTTGAACGAAAATTAACAAATGCGGAACTGGCCAGCAAGAAGCAACAGGAGAAGATGCGCAACAAGCGAATTATGGACAAAGCCCAGACAACTCACAAGGAGCGCGTGGAGAAATTCAATGAGCATCTGGACAACCTGACCGAACACTTTGATATACCCAAAGTATCGTGGACAAAGTGAAAAGAGCCACAAAGAAAACTAATAAACTTAAGAATACCAGAAAATTCCTTCGGTGTCCCGAAGACAATTTACCTTTATTTGATTATTTTAGAATTTCAATTTAAAAATAAATAAATTTATTTAACCTCAAAACTATGGAATATCAACTAGATCCTTGGAGGCTGATCTAAAGGAAATTTTAGATAGTCATATTGTATTGTTTGTATGTTTATTGTATTTTAGTGTTAAGTAATTTCGACTATATAGGGGTTATTATAAGTAATAAGAGATTAGGGAGAATCTGGATAGAGAGAGCCAAATGGCACAACTTAAAATTACAAAATACATTATTTAATATACAAGTGTGTACAACAACTTAAAGGGGTAGTCCAGTTCATCGCATCACTTTCAGTCGAGCCCCAGAAGTGCAAATTTGAATTGTTACTGCGGAGCAGTAAGCTCAAACATGGCATACTTCCAAGTCCAACAACGTACCAGTTGTTCGAATTTTTCCCTCTCATGCTCATAAATATAGCCCAATTCCGGCTCCATGCATACGTCTGTATAGGGATCCGTCAATAGGCTCTGAACGGATAACAAAACCTTGGCCACATTCAAGGCCAATGACCAGTTCTGTTGTTGGAATATATCAATGCCTACATCACCATGTCGCGATACATTTGGATGCAGGATTTTCGTTAGGAATCGCACAGTCGGCGGCTGCATTGGATACCGTTCGGGGAAAAAGATGAAAAGAAAGAATTTGCCACCTTCATATGGACTACCAGGTGGCCCCAGAATGGTGGCCTGCCAATAATTGTTTTGACGATCCAAGGGTATAGCTGATATACCTTCCGATTCGTAGCTGTTCAAGAGATTTGCCTCGCCTTTCAAGAAACTGTTGCGCATCATTAGAATACCCTCCGGCAGATCAACACCAGCACCGCCCGTCTGGCCCCGTCCGCCCATCTCGATAAGGCAAGTGCGACAAAAGCAGGAGGACATCAGTGAGCCGTAAAGTTTGCACCAGTCTGGATTATCTGTGAGACACTCGAACAACGGCCAGCGCTGTTTAATATAAGTTTTCCACATGGTTTGAGCTGTATTCTTGCCAATAATATCGTGCCAATGCTTGCACACTTCGCTTGCTACCCACAGAGACATGTCGTCCAGATATGCAAAAATTTTTAGCATTACCTCAACGGGTATTAGACTGGTGATGCTCTTAGATGTGCTTGCCCCACCTCCATCACCACCACCATTACCGTTTGGAAAGTACTCATGAGCTCGATGGCGTCCATCGGCCAGTTCGTTCATGAAATGTGGCAGGGCCAATGGTGCCATAGGACGTGGTCGTTTAACGGGTAGCAGAAAAGGATTATCAGCTGGCTGATCCAAATCATCTACATCCACCGGCAATGCTTGAGGCGGTGACGGCGGCTGCTGTTGATTTTCCAATTGTTGTGGCAACTCCGGCTCCAGTTCCTCGACCACCTCAGGCGGTATCGCATCTTCTAAATCCTCCTCAAATCCCATTATATCAGCATCATTCTCGGTTTCATCATCCTCTTGCTTATCCTTAAATGGCGGCTCATCATTGCCGGAATCCTCATCATCGGACAATTCCGTAAGCAGTTCCTCAGCTCTTTGTGCATTGTATAAAAAGGCATGGCATGCCCCACACAAGGGCTCTCCAAAATTGGGTCCATAATAGCCATTGCAAACCCAGCATTGATTGCTATTCTGTTAAGGAATATATTTTATTTATTCAGCTGATAAGCCAAAGAGACTTCTTTCTCATTCACCCCCCACAATACGCACCGAAAAACTGAATGTAGGCTCTGTCAGTTGCTGCAGCTGCTCCTCCTTATCCTTGCCATTGTCCTCGATGGTTTCCATGGTGTTGTCATTGTCATCGTCATCGCTGGCATTTACCAGTTCATCTAACAGCTGCTCCTGATCCTTTTGCTGCTGTTGCTGCTGCGCTGGCACGCAGCTAGTCATTTTATTTTAGATTTAACCCTAGTGCGGTATTACATGGGCGTTCCTTGCAGATCCTACTGCACTGCGAGTATTGAGACAATCTTTGTTATTTGCTTTTTACAAACTTTACTTTATTTTTTTATTTTTGCCTCTCTGTTTTCGTGTTCGGATTAACGTACATACATATGTGTGTGTATGGTGTGTGGAGAGGAACACTAGTGTGACCGTAGCAGCGTGGGCGATTAAATATTTTCAGTATTGGCCGCGTGCTCATCTCTAACTAAAAGTCTGGTAACCAGACTCTGGCTTTTCGGCAATTTTCTTCACGAGATTTTGGCTTCAATGGCTCCATTTAAGCGTGTTCGACAGCCAAAGATTACGACACAGGCTCTCTTGGACTTTGATCTTGGTGAGAGTTCATCGGATAGTGATTTCCTGCCTGACATTGGATCCGATGATGATGGTTCGAAAGATGAAAGTGATGGTGAGGAGGGGGACAGCAGTAGCGGAGGGAGCAGCAGCGATGGCGGCGATTCAGATTCGGATAAAGGTGGCTCAGACTCGGAGGATTCTACGAAACAGCTGAGACAACTTTTGGCTGAGGAAGGCAGAGGAGCAGTAGCAGGAGAAAAAGTCATTAATGGTGGTGTAGTGGGAATGGATGTGGTTGCAGCTCCTTTGCCCCGTCCCTTTCAATCGAATCAGCTGTCAAAGGCTCCCGCCAAGCGCATGTGCTGTGTATGCCTAGGCGAGCGCAGCGACGATGTCAATGAGATTGTCGAATGTGATTCCTGTGGCGTTTCAGTCCATGAAGGCTGCTATGGCGTGAGCGACAATGTTAGCATCTCCAGCACCAATTCCACTTGCTCCACAGAGCCTTGGTTCTGTGAAGCCTGTCGAGCTGGGGTCACAGAACCCGATTGTGAGCTGTGTCCTAATCGTGGCGGAATCTACAAAGAGACTGATGTGGGTAAATGGGTTCATTTGATTTGTGCTCTCTATGTGCCTGGTGTGGCCTTTGGCGAGGTTGAGCAGTTGTCCTCGGTCACGCTCTTTGAAATGCAGTACAGTAAATGGGGAGCTAAAGTCTGTTCGCTGTGTGAGAATTCTCTGTTTGCTCGAACGGGGGTGTGCATAGGATGTGATGCGGGCATGTGCAAGACATATTTCCATGTCACCTGTGCCCAGGAGGCTGGTTTTCTTATAGAGGCCCATCACGAGGACGATGCAGCTGATCCATTCTATGCCCATTGCAAAGTCCATTCCGAAAAGGAAATGATCAAGAAGAGGAGAAGAAACTATCACACCCTGCGTCTGAATATGATGCAAAAAGCTAAGGATAAGGTGGAGGAATCGCTAATTGTCCAGCCCAATCCTGCCCAGGCGCGAATTCAAAGAAAATTGCAAAAGATACAATCGAAATATTCGCAGCATAAACAAGTGAAACCCTTGCCCTGGGTTCCCACCCAAAAGATGTCTCGACTGCTGACCACATCGGCTTCTGCCTGTCGCCGACTCCTAGCCAAGGCGGAGACCATGTCGGTGGATGTTCACTATCTGGAGCAGCGGGAAGCTCACATTAACGCCCTAACCGATATTCGAAAAAAATGGCATATTGCTCCTGCGTTCAATGTGGAATTCACTGCCTACTATATGGATCGTCTAAAGCGTATGGAGGATTTTCGCCAGCAGCAACAGAAATTAATAATACATAATTCCACGTTATCTAAGGATCAGGATTTACTAAGAGCTCAATATGACTCAGCTTTGGAGGAGAGAAAATCAGAGAAATCTCAACGAGATTCCCTTTTCAATAGCATTAAGTTATTGCATGGCCAACTGAGCCACATCTTGCCAAGTTTAAACTTACCAACTAATCTAGAATTAATTGCACATCCTCCTGTAAAGGAAGAGGAACATGTGGAGGTGTTTACTCCCACTCCTCCACCTCCGGCTCCACCGCAAAGACCTATTTCTGTGCCCACTGCTGCTGCTCTTAAAATGGGTGTGGGATTCCCACTGCTGGGCCATTTAGGTCCACCAGGCAGCCGTCTCCTGAGTACCCATGCATCTGCTGCCACTAAGACTCCCACGCCCCCCACCATTGCTCCATCAGTGTCATGTGGCATCTGCAAACGTCAGAATGATCAGCATTTATTGGTCAAATGTGATACTTGTAATCTGCACTATCATTTGGGTTGCCTCAATCCTCCCTTGACAAGACCTCCAAAGAAGTCCAAACAATATGGTTGGCAATGCTCGGAATGTTGTGATAAATCGGATGGTTCTGACGCCATCACCGAGATCATCTCGTCTGGCCCTAGAAAATCACGTACTCGCTTCAATAAAGAAGGAAATTTGGTCTACATGGAACGTTACTCTTTGGATGATGTGCCCTCATCTCCTATACCCAAAGAGCCAGCATCGGGTAAACGGACATTGAACAAGTCCTTGCCTGTCGGAGTTGGAGAGAATCTGGAGGAATTTCTAAGCAAATCACCTAAGCGAGCGAAAATGCAATCACCGCAAAAGACGCCAATCAATGGTGAGTTGAAATTGATCGAAAATAAGGAAATATTAAAATCCAATTCTCTCTATCTGTAGTGGTACCAGCTGCCTCCCATTTAGTCACACCCACCGCCAGTTGTGAAGATTCGATAGATGACTCCATAGGCAAACAATCCCGCAAAGGCAAACGCAAAGACAAGCACAAAGATTTGGAAAAATCTCTAAATAAGGAGCATAAAAGGAAACGCAAGAAGCGTGCTCATCTGGAGGCGGAGCAGTTGCAGCAGGATACGAACACATCCAACCAAGTGGGCAGCACAATTAAAATAATATTCAAGGCTTTGCGTCGACCTGGTGAAGATGCAGCAGAATCTCAGTATTTCTATGTGCCAGCAAATGCTGTGCGTTCAGTGGATGAAGCCTCTAGGCCCACATCGGTGGAAACTGTTGAGGACAGCAGTGGACCAATAACGGCACCTGTGCCAGCAGCTGCAGCAATAGCGCCAACTCCTCAAACAATTGCTCAGGAGGAACCATTGCCTGTAGAAACTTCCGATCAAGTTGAGCCTGCTATTTCCGTAACGCCATCGCCAAAGCGCAAAGTTAGCCCCCGTAAGCCAAGTCCACGCAAACCTCGTATAGGACGTCCCAAAGTTGCAAACAGCAAACCGACCGTTGAGATTACTTGTTGCGTTTGCTCAGAAAGTGGGAAAACCAATCAGGTTGTGACTTGCGATGAGTGCCACAAGCATTATCATTTTGCTTGCCTGGAACCGCCGTTGAAAAAGTCACCAAAAATACGGGGATATTCCTGGCACTGTGCCGATTGTGATCCCACTGATGCAGAAGAGGCTGCAATTTTGTCCAAGAAATAGTTTACAATAGAATTTTAGAAATATGTTTAAACAGATTCTGCAGTATTTAAATTCAAATTTTAGGTTGTAATGATTTAGTTTGTCCAATTACTCCAAAAATATTAGGTTTTATACAGATTTTCGAAATATTTAAGTTATAATTTAGCTTAATAATAAATTCTACTTCTAAAAATTAATGAAATTGACTAAATTATGTGCTGTTTATTTAGTTTACGATATTGTTGTAAACTATCAACCTAATAATTTTTTCAAGCACTAGCAACTATGGCCATCGGATTAGACTATAACTACATCCATACCTGGGATTCGAACCCGGATCCTTCTCGTTCACACATCTGCCGAGGACTGCAATTTAATAAATTAGAACGTAAGAACATTCCAAACACAATTTAACGCTCAATGCTTGTACAAATCAGTTTATAAAATTAAATAAATTGGTAAAATTTTTGAATTTCCGTTACAATGTCAACTATCGATAAAACAAATTTTAAATAATCGGGTCATCACAAGAAGACACTCTATTTTCTAACTTTGGAGCATATGTGTTTATCTGAATGGTGATGTATATGTATAAAATATGCGTAAACAGCTAAGCTTACTAACATTAATTAATTAATTTACAATTTGTTGTATTAATGAATTGTTACTTGAGTTCACACCATTTTTGTTTCTGTGCAGATTGTCAATGTAGTGTAATGAAGCGCATTTATGAGTCGATAAGACGGCTGCCAAATAATTTTTGTTTAATTCCATCAAATGCCCGTGGAATGAAGAAAATTTCGAATGGCCACGTAAAAAACAAACTGCCAGCAACATATGTGCGTAAATAACGAAGAAAGAGTATCTTAAATAAACAACTAACAGGCGACGCGGCAGTTAGTTGGTTTAAGTAAGATCTGTGGACGAAGTTGGAGCCGGGTTGCTGCAGCTGAGAGTTGGTTAACCCATGACGATGGACGAGAAACTCAAGTATTCACTGCTGCGTGGAGAGCTGGTGGATTCCCAAAGTATATGGACGAGGTAAAGTCAAGAAACACAATTGCCACAATCCTGTCCACGATTTATTCCATGTGCTCCTTTCCATTTGCAGGCACGAGAAACGTGTGTGGTTCATTACACTAATCACAGGCACATGTATGTTGTATTCCACCCGCACTACTATGCCACTGCTGGTCCCTGCTGTGGCTGCCGCACAAAAATGGAGCAAAACGGACTCGGGGACTGTGTTAAGTTCCTTCTTTTGGGGTTACACCCTGACCCAGGTTGTGGGTGGCTATTTCAGTGATCGATTTGGTGGCCAAAAAGTTATACTGATAGCTGCGCTGGGCTGGTCACTGATTACATTCCTAATGCCCACGATTATTTGGTCTGCAAGTTCCATTAAATCATATACCATTCCCTGTATAGTGACCATACGTATCTTGAATGGAGCACTGCAAGGAGTACACTTTCCCAGCATGATAAGCCTGACTAGTCAGGTGAGTGAGTGATAAGGGAAATAAAAGCCGCAATTATAAAATAGTTTTCCTTTTCTTTTTTTTTAGAATCTCTGCCCCAATGAGCGAAGCAGTTTCTTTGGTCTTCTGACGGCAGGATCAGCCCTAGGCACTCTTTTGACCGGCATCATGGGCTCATTTATACTGGACTATTTTGGTTGGTCATATGTTTTCCGTGTTATTGGCCTTATGGGTTTTGCCTGGGCTTTGGTTCTGCGCTATTATGCCATGGCTGGTGAGCGTAATCGAATTATTAATATTGCCACGCCCTCGCGCTTGTGTGCCAATAGAACGCCCACAGAAACAGCTGTTCCCTGGCTACGCTACTTTAGTAGACTGTCCTTTTGGGCCTGTGTCCTCACTCATGCGTGTGAGATGAATTGTTTCTTTGTGTTACTGTCGTGGCTGCCCACATACTTCCACGATGGCTTTCCCCATGCCAAGGGTTGGGTTGTAAACATGATACCCTGGTTGGCCCTTCCTCCATGTACATTATTTGCCAAATATATGACGACACAATTATTAGCACGCGATTGGTCTACAACCACGGTGAGGAAATTAATACAAAGCTGTTGTTTTGCCGCACAAAATTTGGCATTGTTTGTCATGTCCAGGACAACGGATTTCCACACTGCCCTAATTTGCATGACCATTATCATTGGCGGCACCGGATTCCATAATAATGCCGTTACTGTAAATCCTCAGGATCTGGCCCCCCTACATTCGGGCAGTGTGTTTGGTTTAATGAACACCGTGGGAGCTATTCCCGGCTTCCTCGGAGTCTATTTGGCCGGACATATTTTGGAATTGACACAAAGTTGGCCAATGGTGTTTAGTGCAGCGGCCGGAATTAATCTAGTGGGTTGGATTATATTCATGGTCTTTGGTTCAGCTGAGGCGATTGTTTAAGTCTAGCGTTTTTTAATTTATCTGATTCTGTGTGTATATATATTAAAGTAAAATATTTTAGACTTAGGTAGAAAAAAAGCAAACAAAATCCTAATGATCAGAGCGTGATTTATGAAATATATGTATGTATATTGATCTGGGATTGTAATGTTAACTTGCCCCATCCTTAGAAAAAAAGAACGGACAACCACTTTAAAGTGAAAAACAAAGAGGATGTATAAGGAGTTTGCATGAACGCATTGAAGGACACCTGATTAAAGTCGACAAAAACCAATTCGAAATAACTGAGACGACAAACTTTGATAGATTACATCTATGCATATAGTTTAAAATTTCATCGCAAACTCTGTTAGATATATGAATAATAAAAACGAGATATATATCAAAAGTAAAGTAAAATATCCTCCTCAGACTATGCTCTTTGACATATATGGGCCATCCAGTTCATAGCCCATTTTACGATAATAGTTACGTGTGCCCACTCCAGATATGACAGCTAGCTTCTGGCTGCCATGTTCTTCACGTGCTATACGCTCGGCCTCCTCCATCAGAAGCATGCCAAAGCCCTGATGCTGGAATTTTGTGGGATCACGAGCATTTACCGGTACCACCGAGCCATAGACATGAAGTTCACGGACAATAGAGCAGGGCACTGCCTTCAATTCTGGTCGGAAAGTATCTGGCGAACATTTGCGCAATCTGAGCAGACCCACTAGTATGTCCTGTTCAGGATCTTCATAGGATAGAAAAGTTTCCCAACCACCATTGGCCACATAGTCGCGTCTTATCAACTCAATTTCATAAGGACGAACTTTGTTATGGATCTCCTGGATGCCCACCTCGCGAGTGCGAACATCCCTACAAGAAGTTCCAAGATCTTTCATGCGAGCCAGAGCCAATTCACGTAAATTGCCATGCTCCACGCCAGAACTAGAACAGAAGTGAAAGAGCAATCACATTTAAGAACCAAATTAACCATATTAATTGGTTTACCTGACTAAAGGCATCGGTATGTCACGTTGGACTCGATAGACCCTGGTCCAGGGCGGTACTAGAGCCAAAATCTTTGCCACTAGGTCGACCAACATTGATGGGGGATATGACTTGTATCTGCCGGTCCTCCATAATTCATACAATCCTGTTCCTCGGATCACCAATGTGGGATAAATTTTTAGACCATCCGAGCGGAAAGCGGGATTCTCAAAGTATTCAATAAACTGATCAATATCACGTTCAAAATCCACATTCGGTAGATCGGGCATCATGTGAGCCACTATTTTATATCCAGCGTCTTTGCCCAGTTGAAAACTTTCGCAAACTGCTCGGACGGTGTGGCCACGATTTGTGTCCCTGGCCACATCCTCATAGACTGATTGTACACCAATCTCCAGACGAGTGCATCCATAATTCAACATATCAGAAATGTGTCTCTTAAGGCAATAGTCCGGTCGAGTCTCAATGGTAATGCCAATGCATTTGGTGCGTGATTTTTCCGAATAGCGAACCGCTTCGGCCACATTGGCACTACTATGCCCAGAAAGGGCATCATGTAGATTTCTTATAAAATAATCACGGTATTCCTCGGGCAGGCACATAAAAGTGCCACCCATCACAATGAACTCCACCTTGTCCACTGAATGACCCAGTTGTTTAAGCTGCTCTACACGATGACGTGTCTGCAAAAAGGGATCATAGCGAGCGCGTATTGCTCGCATTGAGGTTGGCTCATAGCCGGTATAGGATTGAGTCGAGTACTCGAAATCACTGTCCGGTCCACCAGGACAATAGACACAAATGTTTCCAGTCATATTGATGTGTGGACAGCGATGTGGCTTGCACATTACTGCTACTACTGCGATCTACAATTAATCCCTGATTAGAATTGGTAAACAAATAAATCTTCTGCCGTCTTACACCACTAGCCGTCCTTATTGGTTTAGCTCTCAATTTGGGTAACAGAATTTTCTTAGCATCCTGCGGCACAGCTGCAATTATGTCAACCAGTCTTGGCGAACTGTCTAAGCCATATTTCGACGAGATGAGCGACTTCATGCGATTTAGATTCACATCTTTCTTAGCTTCATGGGCCTTAAGGAGCTCTTGAATGATCTCGCCGACAACCAGAATTCGGCGCTCCTCCCGGCTTAGACCGATAGCTAGGAATAGGAAATAAAATCACACGGATGTAGGAAGATTTGATTGCTATAATTGCTTACCCAACTTATTTTTTGGCTTCATTTTTGCAATAAAAGTTTACTTATTTATTGCACGTGTGGCTATGCAACAGCTGTTTATATTTTGTTATTATGTACTTAAAAGAGCTATCGATAACTTGAAATATACCGAGTTATTCGATAGTCTGATATAATTTACCATATATTGCATAAACAAACCAATCGCATTCTTGTTCGCCTTTTGTTTTTAATTAAAAGCTGACAAAATGTCGTTTACTATAATGCAAAAACTATCTCTACAATGTCTCAAAGTAGATCAGCCTCTAATAAGTAAGTACTTTCCTGGCAGACACAAATTTATCATTACTAAATCTATAAATTTCATTAGCCACCATACGTAATGCCAGCAAAAAAACCGGAGGCAGTACTCGCAACAAGAAGGGTCATCCCCGTCCAAAACATCGTGGCTGGCGTGTATTGGATGGACACTATGTCTCACACGGCACCATTTTGGCCACACAGTTGACCACCCGTTTCCATCCTGGTCTAAATGTGAGTTGACAAGGGATATACATATTTACAAATATTGTTGTAACCAAATTACATTTTTTTCAAAGGTGGGATTTGGTCGCAACGGTACTCTATTTGCTATGGAGCACGGTCGTGTCATTATGAGCTGTGAACCCATTGATCCCAATTGGGATCATACGTGGGTCCAAAGGAACTATGCCGGGAGACAGGATCAAACAATTTACAAGAAGTTTTTCAATGTTATACCAGAGAAACAGCATCAGCGTTTTCGCCTAGTCGAGGAAATCTAAAATTGTTAAAAATTAAAAACATATAAAAGATAAACGAAATCGAATTTTTATTTTATGTACATATAGTTCTGTTAGTCTAGCTAATTTTTGAAAACTGGGTTTATTTTGTGTCATAAAATAACAATTTTAACAGATACAATAAAACTGGCTTCTAAAAACCAAATTCCTATGCATTTTTTTTTATTATAATTAATTATAAATGATACTTTTTAAAATCTTCTTAGATTGTATATTTAGCCATTTTTAGGCAATCGCTTTAGTCGCTAGAATCGATAGGCAGCTATACAGCACATGGCAACCCTATTAAAGCGCAGCCAACTTAGCTGACTTCCTTTCTTTCCAAAACTCTGAAGATGGTAGGTGGATGTCAATAAAGTAGTTGAGCATTAAAAACTTGCAAGCGTTTTAATAAAATGAAGACGTACAAGTTTCTATTAATTTTCCAAACTGCCTAACTATAAGCTGAAGTTGAAGATGTGCAGAGCAATGTAAAAGTGAGAAACGGGAGTAAACTACCCAACATAACCTCATTTACACGTGCAATTGCAGACACTCGCCGAAAAAGTGGAAAACATGTTTTACTAATTTGAATTACATTTTTTATTGCAATTTTCCAGTCGAATATCAAGAGGAAGAAGACCAGAAAGCTGCGTGGTCATGTCAGCCATGGTCATGGTCGTATTGGCAAGCACCGCAAGCATCCTGGAGGTCGCGGTAACGCTGGTGGTATGCACCATCACCGCATCAACTTCGACAAATACCATCCCGGTTACTTCGGTAAAGTTGGTATGAGGAATTTCCATTTGCGTCGTCAGCACAAATTCAGACCCGAAATCAATCTGGACAAATTGTGGTCTCTGGTTGGACCCGAGAAATTCGCTGAGCTGGAGAAGGAGAAGAGCACCAAGGCACCAGTTATTGATTTGGTGCAATTTGTAAGTGAATTAATCACAAAATTTTAATAGTATCTTAGTGTGCTGTAATTGTGTTGCGTTAGCATCTTTTAAATGAAGATTCACCTAAGGCGATGGGCGGACAGAATGCGACCGTACAATTGCTCTCACCATGTTGCGAACAGCCTTTCAGATTAAAGATGCAAATGCAAACACAGACATCAGCTAACGAAGAAAGAGTTATCTCTATTATAGACATATTACTAATCTTTTGACATTTTATTTATTCCTAAATAGGGTTACTACAAGCTGCTCGGACGCGGTCACTTGCCTGCTCGTCCCCTGATTGTGAAGGCTAAATACTTCTCCAAGAAAGCTGAAGACAAAATCAAGAAGGCCGGTGGCGTCTGCTTGTTGAGAGCTTAAGTTTTAAGGTGTGCTTTTGAATTGATTATTTACCTAATAATTTTAATAAATCAACAAAAAATTGTATATTTTCGTTGTACTCTAATATAATTTAAGTTGAAACTAGTATTATTTATGTTCTAATTAGATGTCTTTCTTTTATCTTATTGCAGATTCTTTTACAAAATAAAAGCAAATGGAATACATTCGACCATCAAAAGTGTATTTGTTTTTGAATAAATTTAAAAGGAAAAACAACTGAGTGATATTCTTTTATGGAATCGTACAGGGACAACTTTATGTTCCTCAGTTAGCTATGGAATGGGAATAAAACATTTCTTTTGTTTTTTGAAAATTTGTATTTTGTGCACACATATTAGCTAAACTAAAATACTTCCAACTGTTCAATGGGCAGCCACTTGGAGCTCTCCAATGCATCGTAGAGTCGCCGATCTGAATCAATAGTTTCACGATTAAGTTTCTCCACGTCGAGAACAAATTTGTGGTCCTCTAGGCCGTAATCTTCTTCAGTGCCGCCATTACCAGCAGCAGTCAATCCTTCGCCCTGCTGTAATTGTTGTTGTTGCTGCTGTTGTTCATATTGAGCACTTCGTTGAGCGCTCCAGGCTTCGGCATGCTGGGCTAATGTTTGAGGATTCGAATGGGATTGTGACATTGCCTGTTGGTAATAGGCGGCTGCATCTGTAATTGACGGACCGCCGGCGCTTTGCTGATCATAATAGCCTTGCCAGGCATTATAACCCTGCCAGTAGGTGCTAGTCGGATCATAATATTGGGAATAATCAGCGCCAGCGGCAGCCGTTGTTGCTGTAGTTGATGCCGGCCCAGTGCCACCGTATCCATAGTTACTGTTGGCACCCATGCCCAAGGCAGCTGCAAGTTCCGCCTTTGGTTTGGGCACAGCATTACAAATCTTAATGGGTCTTGTGCCCAGTCCAATGTAGCCATTCATATCATAAAGAGCTGACTTCTGTTCATCTTCGATGCCAAAGCGTACAAATCCGTAGCCTTTAGAGAATCCCAAGCTATCCAGAATAACTTTTGCTGTCTTAATTGACGTAAATTTACTCGAAAAAACTTTATACAGTTGGTAATCATCCACATCGGAGCTAAGATCTCCCACCCAAACGCTAAATTCCCGCTCATTGCCGGGCAATTTGTATGAATTGCTAGCCGAATTTAAGCGGAAACGCACAATGGGATTGGTTCCGGGTATGGGCTTGCCATTCAACTTATGCATCGCATCCAAGGCATGATCATCGGATATAAAATTTACAAAACAATATCCCGCCGGCTCGCCAGTGTATTTGTTCCGCATCAATCGAACTGTAGTAGGATCTTCACCCATCTTCCGGAAAGCCGCAATGATGAAGTTTTCTGTCATGTAGGGCTCCAACTGAAATACATGGCTTGTGAAATAATGAACCCAAATATTAATAATACAATTGCTACTCACGCTTCCCATCCATAGTTGGCAATGTACAGATGACATTATTTAATCGGAAAATTAATTACAAACTCAAAACAAAATTCTTCACACGCGTATGTTTTGTTTTTCAATTAGTGATGTGTTTTCTGTTCGATAGTTAACAGAATGCTGCAAACCTTAAAAGTAAATTAACATTAATCACGAACTAGTAATGTGTGAAGTTACAGTTTTATGTATTCCAATATAAATAATAACCTAAATTGTGTTTAACTCGATTTATACATTTAAATATGGAAAAGAATTTTAGATTATTTTTAGATCTTACTCTTTTAATATTCAAAACGAACGTAGGAACGATCACTATGTGAGTCAATGTCACGAATATATGATTCGAAATAAATTCGAATCTCTGACTGCTACTTTGTGAGAAATTACTTGTTCATCTCTACAACAGCTGTTTTGCTAACGCGGACAATTTTTTGGAAATCAAATTCGAAATATTATCAAAACATTCAAACAACATGCGTCTGACCTTGCTTCGTTTGCTCAAATTCACGCCAAAATTAAAAGAGCTCCGCATCGTTCTTGATCCAGCTGGCGAAGCCTCTAAGGGAGCAAGGTATATAATTCTCGCCTCGAAAAATTGCATTACATAATTTACACAGAAAATCAATAAATTTCAGGGAATATGTGCAGAGATTCTATCCGAATCTCAAAAACGATAATCCCAATTTGTCAATTTTAGTGCGTGAATGTAATGGAGTACAGCCTAGACTATATGCCCGATATGGTAAGACCCAAATAAAGAACTTTCAAATTTTTACTTAAAAAAGGACTTTTCTTTAGCTAAGGGCAAGGAGATTTCAATTTCCCTAACCAATCAAGCTGCCCCCGATATACACAAGCAAGTTGAGGCAGTCGGCAAGTAGAAGAACCATCCACAAATGAAAAATTCATTTTAGTAGCAAATAAAACTAAGTCAGAAAAACAATTAACATAAACATTTTCTTGTGTTTTTCTTAGATAGCGTTGGTCTATAAAAGATATACATACATTCACACATACATATTTCTATCTTTATGCTTATAAGGTACATAATATGAATTCCGTAGCTTGCGTTTCAGCAATTTAATTGCTGAACGGAGGCAAACCGAATTGCTCTGGCTTAAAATCCTCCAAAGAGGCCAACACCTGGCTGGCATGGGAACAACGTTCTTTAGATAACCGCGAATCGGGCACCATGACTACTTGCATGCCTGCACTTATTCCAGCAGTGACACCATTGGGCGAATCCTCAAAGACAAGACAATTTTCCGGTTTGGGAGTATCCTTAAAACGCTGAGCAGCCACTAGGAAAATATCTGGAGCTGGTTTACCATTTTTCACCTCCTCATCGCTAGAGCCACAGACACGATGATTGAAAAGTTCAAATAGTTCGCGATGTAGATTGGTTTTCAGTTCAACCATTTCAGCACCGGAACTGGTGGCTAAACAGAATGGAACTTTTTGGGCATGCAAATGCCGTAAAAGACGTTCGGCACCTAAAACAGAAAGACGAAAAGCTGGGATTAATAAACGGAAAATATTATAGATGTCCATATATAGGATTAGGTATGGTTAAATAATGTAACTATATTTGTGGTTCCTGAACTAATGGTTCATGCGTACTGATAACCAGTGGCGGATCATGGATCATTGTAAATCATATCATACAACTTTACGTGAACGACTTTTGGAACACGAAATCGGCAATCGTTTCCCTTTCGGTTTGGCCTTATATGGAATCTTTTTAATATATCGGATATAAAAGTATCTAGTCTATCAAATTTTTGTTTGTGATGCCTTTTCAGTTGTATTAAAGACCTAGATCCGCTGATTTGGTTACATGCCTGAGTTACACATGGTTTCTAACCTTCCAGCAGTGGCACACTGTGCATGCGTTCACCGCACATTCGTTTATAGCGCTCCAAAAATTGATCCCGTGTCAACGGTAGCTCGCATTCTGCAATAGCGATTTCGGCCGATCGCTGATCGGTAGTGCCCATCACACGAAATCTGGTGGCCACTGTGTACGTCCGGCCAAAACTGGCCGCTATTTGCCTTGTCACATCCTCGTAGATCTTCTCCGAATCTGTCAAATAGGCGGAATAGAGAGATGGGAAAAGGCGTCGTTAATACCTGGCATCAATCCGGCGTTTCTCATCAGCAACTGCGAATTCTCCTTCTGCTTTGCGGCATATTCCTCCCAAGTCATGGGTAAATCATATTCCTTAACCAGGAATTCGGCCAATGGACGAGTCTGTAGACCCATGATTTGTTGTTTAACATCGAAAGTATATTGCTTGCCATACGGATCGAGTATCATTTGTGTGGCCTCCGTGTATAAACGTTCGGTGTCTGAGTTTTGGGGGTAGATTTAACAAACAGAAAAAGAAGGTTTCCCTTTTCTTTTTTTTCAACAGTTTCGCTCACTTACCTAGCAACAGGCCATCCATGTCAAAGATACAGTGGGTGACATTTCTTAAGACTTTTTGGGCCATTTTCTTCTCCACTTGATGGGGTTGAATGAGTATTTATAAAGCAGTTATGTAAGTGTCTCGCTTGAGCCTATCGTCTAGTCTGTAAAACAAATAAAAATATAAAATAATTAGTTGTTTATGCCAAAGCGACTCGTGCCGGCAGCTTCCCGCTCTTGAGGTCTCTCTTTTCCATTTTTTCTTCGTTGTTTTTTTCGTCTCTTTTGTCATTGAGTCAATGACGCGCCTGCCACCCACACACTAGGAAGTGCCTTACATTTCTCCTTCTCCGCCACTCAGCCTTGACCTACACGTAATTCCGTTATCTTGGGAACTGACTCCTCTGTTTTCCTCCCTCGCTTACTTGTCTCTCTCTGTATTTCTATCCGAACACAACCGTTCGGTTACACGCTCTGGGAAAATCTGCCAAAACGCCAAAGCGAAATGGTTCTGCTACCAGGGGTGGATCCACAGGTACTTTTTGGGGTAACTAAAATATCTAATGTTGTATTTGTGATGAGTCAATAGCAATAATTTTTGTTGCGAATGTATAGATAAACAGAAATTTTATACATTGAAATTTGTACAATATTTGACCATTTTAGAAAATCGAGAAAAATTTTTCTGCATGAAAAAATGCAAAAATTGCAAAACAAATGTTCTGGTTTTGATTTTTGGACACTTTTTGGGGGCAGTCCTCCCCCTATACACCACTGTCAATACCTAATAGCCAGGGTTACCATCAAACAGAATTTGGCAGTGAAAATTTTCCATGAGTGGAAGTTTTTATGGAGTAGGATGTAAATTGGATATCGCAAAGATAAGTGTCTTTTAAACATACATATTACAATCTACACATATGTATGTATGTATTACGTGGGAGAGAGTGCCAATCTATGAGTCTGGCACCAAAAATTTTGAAATGACTTAAAAAGGTAAAAGCCTATTTGTTATGGGTTATATGTATATGTATGTACGTACATACATACATACAAATGTATATACATATGTATGTAGATAATTTAGACTTTTAATTCTGTTTATTATTATTGTTTTTATTGTACATCCGAAGAAATATTAATTTTTCGGATGCATTGCTTATACAATTTCGAAAACTCACGCTATCATCACCATTTTTCCCACGCAAAGCGCTGTTATGCGCATCCACCTGGCAAAGAATAACCGCTGTTAACCACCGCTCGGGTTGTTAGCCCTTTGTTTGTTAACAAATTCTTGTTAGTATTTAATTTTCGGCAATATTAGAATTAAGTTAAATTAGAAATGACGACGTGGGGCTCAATATGTCGCATCTGCAGCAGCCCCGCGGACTACGGGATATTTGCTAAGATTCCCACATATTTGCACAGCACGACGAATGAGTTTTTAAACTGGCAAAAGCCAATCAACATATTGCTAGAAGAGACAACTGGACTTAAAGTAAGAGGATTTAGTTGGACTTGAAAATGTAAAAGTCTAATTAATTATTTTGCAGGTATTGCCAGACGATTCTCTGCCTCGATATATATGCGCTCCGTGCATTTCATATTTGAAACATGCGGTGACATTCCGGGAACAAAGTATCAATAATGCGTTAAGCCTTAAATTAGCAGATCTCTATCACCAAAAGAAGAACATTAATACCAGCTACCCCAGCAATACCAATAATAAAGAGAGCGCCCTTTTTACAGCTGAAGATTTAAACTTTGTGGAACAGCGTCCGGTCTGCAATCTTCTTTTGAATAATTCGGTGCCGGATAAAGTAGAGGACAAGCAATTAATTAACCAACTCTGCCAATCGAATGGTGGCGATCAGCGTGTTCAGTATCTGAATGTGTTATTTGACAAGACTCGCCAGACAAGTCGCAAAACGAACCAAGTAGATGTGGCTGCAAGCGATCTCGATTTAATGCCCACAACAAGCAGTGGCAATGGCACTGTCGAGGATGAAGAGGACTATGCGGCAGTTAGCTCGTCCAGTGAGGATAATGAGAATCCTCTACTCAGACAGCACAAAAATTGCTATAATTATAGAGAAACAAATTTTGAAGAGGATGATCCCATGGCCGAGTCGGCACAATTGAGAGACATCAAGGTGCATATACCACAACCGATGTGGAAAGAGCGTAAGTGTCCAGTATGTTCGAAACGTTTTATGTTCGAGAATTCGTATCTTAAGCATTTGGACAATTGCGTTGAATATCAGTTTGTTGTCTTTGTTACGGAGATGACCAAACTCTTAGATATAAGGCGACAGAAAATGGTCTCACCCCATGAATTTATTCGACGAATGATTTTCGCCTTGCGTAAGATCTGCTCCTGGCTAGAGGAACATTCCATAGACACTTTGTTGTCGGAGAAACTGAATCAAGTGAAGGTCTCCAATGGCAGAGGAAAATCACAAGAGACTGAATTAGAATTGGACTTAAACTTGGAGCTGGAACAACCACCACCACCAACACCATTTGGCCCTACCTATAATAGTGGCCTGACTACGCCTATTACCATCGAGAATAATGTCTTATATGCGATTGCTCGATCGGAAAGCCGAAATTCGCAGGCAGCTGCTAATACAGACACACCACAAAGGCTGCCAAAACCCATACCCATACGTGGCCATCAACCATCGCAGCCAGCCGATGAGGAGCGTGCTACATTTTTGGAGAAGCTGCAACGAGCCAATGTGCCCAAAATATCTACAACACCGATTAGTGCCGGCTTAACTTTTAACGCTCGCTGTGGACAGTGCAATTTATCATTTGATTCGGTCTCCGAATTGGAAGTCCATAATATTGCCCACCATAATAATGGTCAGACACCTGAGATAATCTCTTCAGGGGACGAAGACGTGCAGAGGCGTCGCATAATTGCCCTTTTCGAAGATGACATTTAGGCTTAAGGAAACATATGATCAAATAACTCTTTTTTAACTTTCTTCTTTTCCATAAACTCAAACAATGACAAAAATCCAGAAAGCAAAGCCAAATAACGAAAAATGTAAAAGATAAGATTTAGGTTTATATCTATATGTATGTGTACTATACTTATGAATTTGAACAACACGTTGTTATGTGACATTTTTAACGAACATATCTCCAAGTAGAGATTTGCTATTTAACTTTTATTTTTTAACAATATTTTTTTATGTTTTATTATTTAATTTATTTATTTTCAATTATATATTTCTCATGACGTACTCCATAAGTATCCTTATTATTTAAGTTTTAATCACAAAAAGTATTTAAAAGGAATCAATAAACTTTGACGGATCAAAAGACTAATAATCTGGAAAGTTTCCCAATTAATGTTAAAAAAATATAGTAGGTTTTGCTCTTATTAAATTTTGAACTATTAATATAGGATTAGGCACTTCATTTTTTATAATTCATCTTAAAGTATCGATATGGAATCGATCCGTAGAGATTAATTTGATCACATATAACCGGAATAGCTTTAGCCATAGATTTTTAGTTCATTCAACCATAAATTGTTAGTACCAAGTTTTAACTCAATTAAGTTTCGAAGCATTCTGAGTAAATCGAAATTAAGTTCCTGATCGCGTTTCGCGAATAGTTGATTTAACTTATTTGTAAAAGGTTCAAAATTAGAAAAATTGTCTACAAGTTCAGGGTTTTGGTAAAACAAATTGGCTAAGACCCGAATGCCATATAGAATGCTCCAATTGTTAGTATGATTAATCTCCTTCTGGACCAGGAAAAAATTGATTAGGTGTTCGGCCTGCAAGTGTGTCTTACACTCAATTTCCCATTGGTAAATAAGAAACATGAAGTATTGTCCATGCAAATGCTGTGGATGCTTGTCCATCATGTGGTCGCTTAGGTAATGACGGTCTTCAATACTGACATCATCTATAGTTGTCGCCATAAGACCTAAACAAATCTCTGCATCATGGTGTAGCACATCACTTTCAGCTACATAAAGTTTCCATAATTTGGGTATCAATTGCATTTGTAATAATGTTTTTGCAGCTTTTATACAAGTGGCTATTAAATTCGTCAATGTCCAGAGACAACTGCGCTTCAGGCGCAGCTCATTGCTATCCAAATAAGTAACCAAATAGCTTCCTGCCAATGTTGATATTTTTTCAGCCACATGGGGTTCGCCTAGGGAATAGTTGCAAAAGCATTCTGCAGCCTCAATTTGTCGCTCCAAGTGGGGACCTGTGATGGGTGATGGTAAGTATTATAATTGATGGATTGTGGTGTAACTCACCTGTGAGTTCCTTGACCAGCACTTGACTGGCTCCTGGTATTGCAGCAAAGCAATCGATATTCTCATTACCCTGCAAGAATGCATGACCCAAACGATACATATCCTCGGAGGTGGCATGCTTGCGTCGCTTGATTCTAGCCGCCAGTCCTTGGACATCTTTTATTTTTAAATTATCCAATTCCCTTATTTCCTGCTTAATCTGACCCAGACCAAAACGAAAGGCATCTGTGGCATGATCGCGCTGATTATGGCGTTGCTTTTGAGCATATTCACGAATTTTAAGACGCAGAAAGCTGTCAGGAGCGGAAGGAGCAGGATCAGGAATCGAGTTGGCTTCCATTTTTGTCCTCCGCTTTTTGTTATTAACAGCCGGAGTCGGCTGTTAAAACAGCTGATTAATGTGTGATGGGCGCGTGAGCGATAACTGAAATTCAATGTTTGTATTGTTTTTGTTCATTATATGTATAAAACTACCATCTCTAATAGCTGACTGCATCGTCTTGTTTGTTTTGGTGGGCGGAAGGATGAATAATAAGAATTCAAATATTATTTTCAGTCCACTAATAAGTTCCATACAGAAAGTGGTACTCTATGAAACCCGAGCGGTAAGCGAATCCCCACCAGAAATTTCATACTCTTTACTAATTCCACTTCAATCATTTCCAGCGTTTATATTTGGTGGGCAGCAACAATCGGGAGACTAGGTTCCGGCTCCTGATCATTGATCGACTGGCTCTCAATCGACTGAGCATTGAGGAGAATGCAAATGAGTTCAACAGCTTGGAAATACGACGTTTTGTGGCCACCCTCCAGGGCTCGCCACGGGTGACATCAGCCTACGGCGTCTTGGGCTTTGTGCGTTTTCTGGAGAGCTACTATTTGATATTGGTGACAAAACGAAAATGTTGCGCCCACATAGGCATGCATATGGTGTACACAATCAAGGATACTGTTATGGTCCGCGTAAATGAGGTCACATCTCAACGTCCACTGCATCCGCAAGAGGATCGTTATAAGCGAATGTTTCAGAATATTGATTTACGCAGCAATTTTTATTTCTCGTACTCCTACGATTTGACGCGGACGTTGCAGTACAATGAATCAGCCCCACGTTATGTGGGAGCCAAGGTGGATTTGGAGCGGGATGAACCGTTGCCCGATTGGGATACGTTGACCAATAATGTGGCCCAGGCTCATGAGCGTGTGGATTACGCATTCCGTTCGGACTCCAGAAAACGCTTCGTATGGAATGCCTACCTGTTGCAACCCATGGACGGCATTATGCTGAAGGATTGGCTTTTAGAGATAACCCATGGCTATGTGAGCCAGTCGTGCATCAGTGTGTTTGGTAGACATGTAAATGTTTGCTTAATAGCCCGCCGAAGTACACGATTTGCTGGCACACGTTTCCTCAAGCGAGGCGCCAATTTTCAAGGTGATGTTGCCAATGAAGTGGAAACTGAGCAAATTGTCAGCGATGGTCAGAGATTGTGCTCCTTTACACAAATGCGAGGATCAATACCATCGCACTGGTCGCAGGATATCAGTAAAATGGTCCCCAAGCCGCAGATTCAGTTAGATATCTGTGATCCCTATGCCCAAACTCCATCGAGACACTTTGAGCGCTTGCTTTTTCATTATGGGGCACCGCTGATTATGTTAAATCTGGTCAAGAAACGAGAGAGGCGTAAGCACGAGTCGATTATATCGAAGGAACTCGAGTGTAGCATAAGATATTTGAATCAATTTCTGCCTCCTCCGCATCGCATGAAGCACATTCATTTTGATATGGCCCGCCGCAGTCGTTTAAGTGGAGGCAATGTCATGGATCAGTTGGCCATTCATGCGGAGAGCATTATCCAACTGACAGGTATGTTCTTCAAGGCCCGTGGCAGCGATCTCAGCTTCCAGACAGGAATTGTACGTACCAATTGTGTGGATTGCTTGGATCGCACCAATTCTGCTCAATTTGCCATAGGCAAATGTGCATTGGGTCATCAGTTGGAGCGTTTAGGATTTCTGAAGACAGCTAAGCTGGAATTTGATTCAGATTGCGTTACCATGCTAGAACATCTATATGAGGAGCATGGCGACACTTTGGCCTTGCAGTATGGTGGTTCTCAGTTAGTTCATCGCATTAAAACCTATCGTAAGACGGCGCCTTGGGGATCTCAAGGGAATGATGTAATGCAAACAATAAGTCGCTATTATAGCAATACGTTCAGCGACACAGAAAAGCAACATAGCATCAATCTCTTTCTGGGACTATATAAGCCCAGCTTTACAAAATGTACGTACGATATTTAATATATTATAGACATCAATCTTAATCACATTTTCTTTACATTTGCAGTGAATCAACCCATATGGGAGTTGCAAACAGACTATGATATGCACAATGCCTTCGTACCCAGCACAGATAGTAGACCTATTACGGATTGGGTGCGTCATAAGGTGCGTGAGTGTCTGCCCTATGCTTGTGCCGACTCGCATAAGCTGGTCAAAGAGCTATTCCGAGTGCACAGCCATGGTCTAGAAATGATTGATGCCTATTCCAATTATCATCAGTCATTTAAGTGGACAGATCTCAGCGAGCATATAGCCTTTGAGATTAGCCAATTGGCTATGCGTTATATGCCCACTTTTCGCACCAATTACAGTCCCTTCCAGAGACAAATCCAGGCCTCACGAAAGGCTAGACAGAATCCCTCAATGACAGGTCAGAGCTCGACGGGATCAATGAATAGCAATTCATCAAGCTCCAGCGAAGGTGATGACACGTCCAGCGATGAGGAGTTGAGCGCCAGTTTTGCCGAGAAGGAATCCAAGCAAACAGAAATTGCCGAACCATCAGTATTTACATTGGCCTCATTGCTGCCTTCGATGGAGGAGATATATGGCTGTAGCATTAATCCTCCCTCAAAGCAGAGCATGGCCATTTATAAGAAATATGTGCAAATAGACAAATTGTCCAGTGGTGGAGCTCATCTGGCTCAGACAGCTGTTGCTCAGCGGGATCAGGAGATGGCTAAAATAATGCGAGGCATTACATTACGTCCATTAAGTGATTATGGCACTGATTCATATCTCAGTGTAAAACCACCCACTGTGCCCGCTAAGAGTATGGAGATTTACAGGGAATACTGTAAGACTCCACGTAATTTTAATGCTGTGCCCGAAATCGGGGAGTTCAATGTACTTTATAACTACGTGCAGAGGCTATAGGATGTGTTTTATAATTTATTTAAATATAATTATTAATTATTTCTCGCAAAAAACTACAACAAAAAATTATGTTAAAGGAATACTTCAGAGAAATGGTCTAACAATGGAAGAGAAAATCAAATCGTTTCGTTATTTGCCATTATGTTGCTCCGTCGCTGCTGTTGCCGATGTACCTGGATCTGGCGATTTTGTGTAATCCATTGCAGTGGATGCCTGCATGGGATTGTAACCGGATTTTTGTCCCAAATGCAGCATGTGGCTGGTGGTGGTAGTTGGCTTATAAACTGTGGCCAATTCCTGGGCCAACATGAATTGTTCCTGTTCGGGAAAATCGTGTTCACAATGATGTTCACCACAGATCTTGCACTCGTAGATATTTGGACGCAAAGTATTGCGAATTCGCTGTAGATTTAATTAAATGAAATACGAGAGAAAAGAAAGACTAAGGCTACGTACCTCCCAGAAACTATCGCCGCCAGTTCTTAAGAAATTAAGCACTGCATAACCTGGTATACAGATGAGCGAGAAGGAGGCAAACATCCAGCCAATTCCATAAGCCCAATCAGGATACTTGTAGCGTCCATTGTGATAGGTGGGTTCCTTATAATTAATCAAACTGAGAACCCAAATTGCCTTTTAAAAGGAAATGGTAACTTATTAAATTTCAGATAATAGGCAACGGCTAACTCAGGTGAAACTTACGAAAAGCAAACAGGGACCCAGGACGAGCCAACAGGACTTCAAATAGAGCGAAGGAGCTTTGCCAGTCATTTGCTTAACATTCTTCGATAATCTGCCAGTGCCATAGAACCAGGCAATGGCAATCATTTGGCAAAAGGCAAGGAACATTATTGTCACCGAGGCAGCATAATGATCCATCAGTTGAAAATAGTAGATGCCACCCTGTATTATATTTGGCATACCAAATAGACACGATATGACACATACAAAGAGCACCACAATCTCATGATAGCCCAAATGTCGCTTGATCCAACGCGGAAAACCATCTTGAATCGAAGTGACCACCACCTCGACTATGGCAAACTGTGAGTTCAGACCCAAACACAGGAGCATAAAGAAGAACATCACGGCCCAGAGTTGGGCATATGGCATCTTGGCCATTGCCTGTGGATAAACCACAAATATCATTCCGGGACCATCGCCAATTACATCGCCCACATTTGTGTTCTGCTCCAGCGCCAGATTGCCCAAAGTGGAGAAGGCAAATATACCAACTAGAAGGCTTGTTAACATATTGACCGCACTAACGGCCACAGTGTCTCGCAGTATATTATTATTATACTTATTGTAGCTGGCAAACGAGATCATCGATCCGAATGTTATGCCCAGCGAATTGAAATTCTGAGAGGCAGCATTGATCCAGACATTGGCGTTCTTCAGCTCCGACCATTTGGGGCGGAAGAAGAAACGCAATCCCTCTGCGGCACCATCGAGAGTAACGGCTCGAGCCATCAATATGATGATCAGTACAAACGGAAATGTTGCTGTAAAATAGCGCACCTTGGCCGATGATTTAATTGATTTCCAAGTGGCAAAATAAACCATTAGCCAGGCGCAAATAAGGCAAGCAAACAGCTCCCATCGCATCATACCCGGATACTCCAGACCGCTGCTTATTTGTAGGACTTTGTTTCTAAAAAAATGCACTCCTTATACTATAAACATTTATAGGCGGATATCCAATCAATACTCACTCAAAGAACTCTTCGGAGGGGGTTCTCGATGTGTCCGGGGCAGTGGCATTAATCTCCTTGCGTTGTGGCACCCAACAATCCGGCGTATTCCATCTATTATTGCAATCAACCCAGGGCATTGCCGTTTTGAATGATGTGAAAAAGTAGTAAATTGAATAACCTATAATAACGCTATAGTAGGTGGACATGAGAAACGAGACAACCACACTAGCCAGTCCAGCTCCTGTAAAATAAGAGTATTTAATATAGTAAACTAAACTTGTAAAAATCTATAGAAGGAATTATAAAAAAAAAAAAATCTATAGCGAATTATTTCTGTGGTTAAATGTAATATAGGCAAATCGAGGTTGATTCTAAATTTCCTCAGGCATTTGCATATAAACAATGCAAATTCCATATGTATCAACGGGGTGTGAAGGTCTTCAACGATACGACTGCGATACCGTTGCATTAAGAGTTTAGCTTAGAACACCAATTAGCTTAATTAGGTCGACTCTTGATAAATCAGACCGGTTGCATTTGAATCACATGTCTAGACTGGCTCGGCTCTCTCATACTCATCTGCATAATTGACTGGGCTCCCAATTGAAAAATGCTCAAAGCCATTTTGCGAATCTTGGCTAAATTGTTTTACACGTCATTAATATTTATTAGTTTCGCCTCTGTGTAGGGATATACACATGTCTAGTATATAATATACATATATCCAACAATATGTGTAGTTGTGGGTGTGACAACGGCATTGTTTCGGTTGGCTAAATATTGACAATAATTAAACAAACAGAACAAAAATCAAATAAAACGACAAAAAATGTCATAGTAAAGTTTGTATATTAGATTTTATCCCAGCAGCAGCCAACCTTATTTCAATTTGAAGACGACACAAAAACGTACTCTAGACCTTGGCAATGAACTTTACATGGTTTTTTGTTTGTCATGGTTTATGAGTTTGGACACTTTTTGAAGAATAGCTCTATATTTAGCTGAAGGCACTCACACATGACGCCATTATTGACTCACAACTTTGTAAATATCGTTATAATTCCCAAGCAGTTTTAGTGTAGATAAAGTTAGCTAAGGATTCGCAAAAAAGAGGATTTGACGGGATTAGAGTAAGAATTAATTAGTTTAAAACAACTAATAATATGACATAAAATGCAATGAAAATATTGGGTTTTAAATTTGACTTTCTCTGATAAACAATGAATCAATTTGAAAAAAAGAAACTAATTGAAATCGAACTTAATGCAAAAAATATTCTAAATTTGGATGAAAATTAGACACAGTTCGATTTGAAGTCTTTCAACATTTATTTTTATATTTAGATATTCGTTAATAGAAACTATAGTTTCAAATTGATGTTATGAAAAGAATTGAATTGATCGATATTTGTTGTTAGACTTACCCTTAAATAGTGGACACAATTGACCCAGTGCTCCAATGGGTCCACGACCAGTATATTGTCCAACAGATAATTCCATAAAGAGCAGGGGAATGGTACAGATGAATAGTATTATGCAATAAGGTACTAGAAAAACACCTGGAGGAAAAAAATACAAATAGTTAGTAACAAATAAAAAAAAAAAAAAACGAAGGAGACATGTTCAGCTAAGTAAATGCAACTAAATTAATTATAAATATTTGTCATTTGACAATTGGAAATTTCCAGTGGTCCAAATCAACCCCACCCCGGACCCCTACCACCATCAGCACAACGAACACGATATCGTTCGTTATCTTGGAATGGCATTGATCATAAGTTGCCATTTGCCAGTTGCTCATTATAATTTTCATGCCTGGAAATGAGAATGTAAATGCCAGCAGGGATGGGGAGGGTGGAGCAGAAGTCGCCGGATTGTCTCCAAGTGTAAATGAAGATGGACGTGGGACAGATCCAAGTTATGGCTTGCGTGATCATCTCAGAAGTAGAAGGGAGGGAGAAGCCAAAGACGTATGCGATGACTCTGACCGCTTTAATTTTTTTTTTTTTCATTTTCATTTTTGTCGCTTCTGCGAGCTTAAACAAATTTTAATTTATGGCCTTACAGCGGAAATGTCGCTTAAAGCTTTAAAAATTGTCAAATGTTTTTTGTGCAAACTACAAAAAAAAAAAAATACCTTTAAAGTCAAACACACCATGTTATACGTTTGTAGAAGCCGCCTCAACATTGACGTACGTATTTATGTAATTCACTTACCACCGCCACTTTTATAGCACATATAGGGAAATCGCCAGACATTGCCCAAGCCAACGGAATAGCCAATGCAGGCCAAAACGAATTGCATTTTATTGGCCCAATGCTGTTGGCGTGGTTTCAAATTGGCCGTCTCATCGGACATATCCAAATAACTGTCATCATCATCCTGGCCCAGTGGTCTGAGTGGGAGGAGGGAAGAGAAGAGAAGAAGAAAGTCAATACGAGGGGTGTCACGATTATATACTAACTAAACCAACCAGGCGCAACTAATTGCTGTCAACACTTGTTGCCCATTGTCTACTATAGAAATGGAATTGCTCCTCTACACTATCTCTGTGTATTGTACACAATGAACAGATTTCACCGCCACCATCACGATTCTATTTGTTGCATCAAATGGTTTAATTATAGTTATCACATGCCAGAGATGCAACAATGGGGCTGCCATTGGGGGAGGCTTGTGGCTGGAGGTGACAACTGTTAAATAACCATAACAAATGGGGGTTGTATCCACTTTTTAATGTGGGCGGTTTAGCTTTTGGGGATATAGAAGTATACCCGCAACCGTTAAATTTCATTTAGAAAACTTTATGTTTAACTATTCTGAATTCAAGGATGTATTTAACAGGCTTTTTTTTTTAAGTCAGGAACCAGCTTTTTATTCCTTATCCAAGCTACTAAGGTAGAGACAGTAATAAGGAAAGCATCGTCTCAGCGAATTTTTTGACTTAGTTTTGAAAACCATCAAAATGAGATGAAACCTACAAATAAAATGCAATTTAGGAGCACGAAAAACATCAAAAAAATTGAATTTTCTTCGTATATTTCCAAAAATCAATCATTTCACTGACCGTTCCTTTAATAAGAATACTTTTGCATTACTAACGACTTTTTTGTTCCATCTCTATTTTAATGATTTCTAGTTAGATTTTAATAGATCCTTGAAGGTTCATACAATTGCCTAAAATAATGCAAGTATTTTAGGCTTGCACCTACAAATGATTTCGGTTGAACTCAGATAAAAGTGTGCCGCATGCTTCAGTTCTATATAGGTAGATTATATACTATATGTGTCTATGGTATATATATATATTTGAAAAGTCAATGCTAATTTAAATTTTAAACACTCCACTTAAGCATTAAATAAACGTTAACATTCAATCAGCGACAATTTGCTAATATCTAGAATAAACAGATGATTAAATCAGTTGAGCATATAAATCCAAATTAAACACTATTAGTGCACATTAAAGCTGAAACATTGTATTATTATATAATTTATGATTGAATGAGTATTATTACACTTTGGCCACACGATTAAAGCGATGGAACGACTGCTCCGAATACTTTGATGATTGGGCATCAAAATCATGATGACGATAAGGCATTTTGAATATAGAAAACTTTATTGAAATGCTCAGGATATATATTGGAGATTCACTTTTTAGCCATGCGCCATCACTTAATTTGCAACTGGGAACTAGGAATCGGGATTGAAGCTAGAACTGTGCGCTCTGTAGGTTGTCTGATTACTACCGTCTAACTTTTGTCGAGGCATTTTGGTAGCTGCCATTGGAACGGTTAGATTTAAGGTGTGTCAATTGTTAATGTCAATAAGTAGATATATAACAAATATCTATTGATCTCGATTTTCCACAAAAATAACTTCAAAGTGCGCTAGCTGACTGGCTGGATCTCATCATGAGCACTAAAATGGTGTTAAAATTGTCTATTTACTGACACAAAACTGCTCCCCTGGCTTTGGCTTATCAATGTGGATGAGTTATGCTAACATTTGCTCTTTATGCTGGCAGGCGCCAAATGGTGCCAAAATTTGCAACGGCTGTTAAATAGAATCAATTTGATATCGTCAGGTTTTTGGGTGTCTAATAAACCGAGGGATGGATCATCAGTCTCACATTTGAGGAGTAACATCGAAGGGAGTACTCGACTTTACACTATTTCATCTATACAAATCATTGTCATAGTTAGACTTACGGTGGCGTTTGCGGATTGACCATGTCAAACAACTCGTTGGCCGTGGTGGGTACTCGTCGTATCACCAATTTTCGTCCGTCCGTGGATCCAATGCCAATTGATGCCAATGAACGCACTGATGTCACATCCGAATAGATCTGATCATGAAATTGATAGGAACTGCCGCTTAGCGAGGCAACCTGCGGTTGCATGTAAAGCGGATTTTGCGTAGGATGTAAGGTGCTGGAAACTGCGGTTACCGGTCCACCACCACCAGCCATGAGATTCCCTCGGCTATCATTCAGACCGGGCAAATAGCCTAAAGATTCACAATGAATAATCAAATGGCTCCAGTACACTTATATATGGATTTACTCACCTGATATCACGGAACGCATGCTCCCACTGTGACTATGGCTACCGCCCAAGCGTGATCGCAAATCCATGCTGAGTGACGAAACGGCCACGCTGTCGCCGGCCATTGTGGTGGTGGTGGTGCAGGTTAATGTGGCAGGCGTGGTTGTAATGACGGGCGTATAGTTGGCAATCGGTTGACCTCCCTCGCAATCATCGATGGTAAACGTTACAGTTGAGGTGGATGCAGCTGCTCCCATTGTTGCTGGCAATGTTGATGGACCACCTGCCTGTATGACCTCCGAGTTGGGGCGTGATTTAACGGTCGACTGTCTGAGCATTGGCTTGTGCATGGCTGCAGCCATGGCGGCCAGCGATGTGGTGGAGTTTGCCTGACGAAATGGCTGTGGGCCCACTGTCGGTGAGGGCGGCGATCCAGGCGTGGCTGGTATGATGATGAACTTGTGGGTTCGTGAGGAGGGAGTTCGTATGAGCTGCGACTGTTCGTCCCCATCGTAGCAACTTTCAGCTCCACTATCGGAGAGTTGGCTATGCCTTAGCCCCGTTAAGCTGGGCGTGGTCCTTTTGGTAGTTATCAGATTGAGGGCGGTGGGTGAGGAGGCTGTTTTGGCCAAGCCTTGGCCAGTAGAATCTGACATTTCTTCAATGTCTATTGCTGTTGCTACTGAATGAGAGAATTCGTGTTGCTGTTGCCGCTGTAGCTGCTTATGTTGCAGCTGTTGCTGCTGCCTGTGCTGTTATCGCTGATTTTTTTTTGTTATTTGGCTTAATCATAAAATCATGTTTGATTGTTGTTGCTGCTGTTGTTGATTGCACTGGCCAGTTTTTGTTGTTGCTCTCATATTTATCATTTTAATGCTCGTTAAATTGTAGCTCCAACTGTGTCTCCCTCTTCCCCTCGCCTCTCTCTCTTTTCTAAACTAGTTGCTGCTGCTGCCGCTGTTGCTGCTGTTGTGGTTGCTGCCGTCACATTTTTTAAATCATATTAAAACCTTGAATATCACAAATGTTATTTTCATTATTATTTGTTATAGTGTTGTCGGTTGTTGGTTTTTGCTGTCTCTGTGAGTACTTAAGCCTTTAAATCTTCATAAAGCAAATAAAGTGAAAACCAAAATAGCCAAAACATAAGAGAGCCGGCTATAACTTTCACTTATACGAAGTTGCAATACTCTTGCCATGATTTATAGAAGACAAATCCTTGAATATATTCACTTATATCTTACTCATTTGTCTTTCAGTTTTTCAAACAATATCTTGACAAGCAAACTCGATAACTCTTACCATACTAAATTCTTTGGAAAAAATTAATTTGTTTGGTAAAGCTTAAAGAGCTGATGTGTAGGTCAATGGAATTTAAAAGGCTTAAAGCACAAACGATTTCTCTTCAAATATTATTGATAAAAATAGATTAAAAGGGGAACTACCATAAAAAGTTGCTTCTATTTATAGCGCGTCGTTTAAGTAGAATTTTGGAATTTTAAGGACTGTTTAATATACCCTATTAAAGAGGAATCCTAAATACTATAAACCTATCATTCATATTTTTTAGAGCTTATTTTAGCTCTCTGATTCTTGACAGATTTGTTATTCAGTGGAAATACTTGAAACATGCACTAGAAACGGTTTCTTTAATTTTCTAAATTCCGTTTATATCAGCTACTTATACCATTTGGCTTTATATGAACCATTTGTTACATATTCAATCACAAAGTTATGATAGCTTCACTTCACTTCATTTCGGTTATATCATTTATATCACTTTTTTCTTGTTAATATTCTCACGACTCATTGCTGTCTTATAAATATTTTCGGCATTTTCACTTTTTCGTTTTTTTTTCGCTTTTTCAGTTTTGTTGGTGGGCTTAAATGTATGCACATATATTTCACATTTTATCATATTTATATAGGTATGTATTATATCTCATATTTATTTATATAAATATACAAGCTCAAGTTTTGGCCCATTTTCTTTCCAGATAAATACTTTAACTGTCGCGCACTTCACATCACATCATCAAACAGAGACAAACACACTTACGCACACACACCCGCACTTCACTTGACAGATACAAATTTGTATCTTATCGGTTTGCCTCCACCTTTTAAATAAAACAAACCATGAGTTGCCCTCCTCATTTCCCCTTTAACACTCTTTCGAATAGCATTTCTTTGTCTGCTTTCGTTTTTATGACATTTTTCGATAGTTTTGAGTAGGAGCTACAGATACTGTCTTATATGGTCACATTCAGATACTTGATATTTGAAAGTTTTTTTAAGAAATAGAGCGGGCTACGTCATAATCATGCGATGATACATTGATCTCATCCCATCGCGCTGTGCTCCAGTGACTCTAGAGGTTGTGACCCAAGGGTCATTGAATTGGCTTTTAGAATGGCAAAAACCATGTAGTAATTAATGATTACGCATCTTACACGATATGAATATCTATACATATATCGTATATCATGTTATGGCGCTTGGGTTTTCATTATTTTTACAACGAACGGACAATGCTTGTATGTAAATTTTCGAGAGCTGAATTTGAATGATCATTTGACTTTACAAATGACTGATTCTTGGATTAACTTTGGTGATATAAATTTGTATCTAGTTATAGATAAATATATTACAACATTTTTGCACAACTAATGTATTTAGAATGTTTTGTGGTTCCTATTTATTAATAAGTATTAATCCGTGTGGAGAAACTAAATACCTTAATTTACAGATCAGTCTAAAACATTGTAGATTAAGGAGATTAAGATTGTTGTTTGATAAGTAAATTTCCCCTAACAGGGTTACCTTTATCAGTTTTTCAAAATATTTTTAAATTATAACTAAAAATAAATTGTGATTTTGTAAGAGTAAAAAATGGCAACCTCAATAAATCTTAACTCTCTGTTGTTTTTATTACTTTGTAGCTTTGATTAATTGTTTATTACGAAATAAAAGCTAACATCGAAAACAATGAAGTCATTGATAATCCCAAAACGATTAAGGATCATAGATTTTGTGTTTCAACAATTTGTCTTAATGGACGTAGGAAAGGAATTTTTTTCACGATTCATTTTCGCTTACAATATTCGCATTGTTATCTGTCCTAGACTAAAACAATTAACACCTTCACTTGCTAATTAAAAAATCACAACAAATGTTTGTAATTATACAACTTTTGCCAATTTCCTTTATTAAATCCTAGACTTTTTGTTTGTTGGCGTTGTTGCATACCCAGAACACACTCATGATAATCACATAATACACAACAATTGAAAATAATAATGGTAATTTAATTCATTTGTGGCTCAGTTTGATTCACTTGGCACACTGTGACCATTCAATTGATTGAACCAATTTTAACTAATTTTAATCATAATCAACCGTTGACGAAATTTGTATCAATTACCACGTATTCAGATAACGTTCGACGCCGGCGATTGGCAAATTTACAATGGGCAAAAGATTTTTTCGATGGTAACAATAAATTCGGATTCAATGAATTTCGAACTCTCTTACAACCGACCACGTAACGGAATGTAAAAATGCCGTAAAACGTGCAAACACGCGGACTGACAAATGTCAACTGATCCCCAAACACACGTTCGCGAATAAATATCGTTTACATTTGACGTGGAAGCCCCAAACGTGAGACGCTTACTTGAAGGTTCTCTCAGCGAGAAGAGAGAACTAGAGAGGCAGATACGGAGGTAGGTGACAAACATATAGAGAAAGAGAGCGGGAGCGAATCATATTATGTGGGGTTTTTTTATGATCTTGCTTTCCGGCGCGGAATTTGATAGCGTTACAACAACAAGAACAACTCTAACAATAGAACGCGTATTGCGGGCGGGCGTAATGAACTGCGGCTTTTGGGGCAAGCTGGTTTAGCTTGTTCCACTTGATCTACACTATCCCCCCACACCCCGTTCCCCCAAAACCACTGTATTATAATTCACTTTCAAAAAGAAGAAGCTACAATTTTTGCAAACTGTGCCTTTGGATTTATCATAGTCAGTAAATCTGACAATAATGATGATAGGGGGGAGACTTAAATGCCCAGAAGGCAAAGCTTGAATTGTATATGGGTACAAAATGTATAAAAGTCGGTGGGAACCACATTTGATAATATGAGATAGTTAATTAGCATCAAGAGTGGAGTCAATCTTGCCGAGCCTTCCTTTGAGTTCATATCTTCAAGACTAAAGTCTAAATGTAAAGACCTTTGTGTAAAAACCCGTATGACAGCTATGTATATATTAATTAGCAGAATTATTATAAATGTCAAATACGTTAGTTTGATAATAATCGCATAAGAAACAAAAAAGTTATTAAAAGGAAAACTAATTTTAGTCCCATCGTTCCAATGGGACATATACAGTAGTCCGAACTTGACCATGAAACACGAAAGTGTCCTTTTATCTCAGCTCCCTGAAGGAATTTTTAGGATCTAATAGTGTCAAACGACGCGGATCTCCAAGGACTTCAATCTGACCAAATAACATCTCGATAGTCCTTGAACTGGCTAAGTTTTTTTTCGTTTTTTAGATTTGCAATCCGCATATCCTGCCGCAGGACGAAAGGACATGGTATATTTCTCTAAAAGGACATTTTTCTTAGCTTCCTAATGATGTGAATCATTTGACAATAAAGCAGAATAATAATTACTAAAGTAAGAGTACTATTTTATACATGTATGATATAATATTACATTTAATATTACTACTTTGTATATAAGTTGTTGGTTTTGTAATATTTCAGTTCATGGAATATTTCTGCCTACCCGCAATTGAGGGTAATTAACAGTAACAGCCAACTGATAACTTCTTTGTTTCGGAAAAAACTCAATTTTGTAATTATTTTCTTTATTCATATTTATTTATTTATTAGTTTACAATAAGCGATTAAAATTATATTCGTTTTTTCATTTTGTTTTGTAGGTTCTTTCCTTTTCATTTCGTTTTTTTTTTTTTAATACAATTTCTTTATTTAATTACAATTTAACTATTGTTTGCCTTTTTACAATATTTGCTGCCAGTGCAAAAAGTATTTGTTTTTCAACTTATTTACTATTAGAAAGATTTTAAAATTTTAAAACGGTTTAAAAAAAGAAAAATAAAAGTTTCATGTTTGTTTAAATTGTGAGCGAAAATTGTTTTTTTTTTTTAGTTTGTAAATTAGAAAATAATTTTTTTATCTGGCAATTGGAGGGAATTCTGATCAGGAATAGACTCAACTAGAGAATGCCATGGAATTGGCTGTGTATTATTTACATTCAGGGGTAGGGCGAGTTGTTTTTTCTCTTTTTTTTTCGTTTTTGTTTTACTATAAAGAAATGTTTTTGTTTCGTCTTAAAGTAGTGACTATACATTTTGTTTACGATTTAAAGATATTAATTTAAAACTTTAGTTTTGTTTTTTAATAATTTAATTATAAGCACGTCATTTCTACACATTCTCCTTTAAGCCTAGTCCAGTCAAGATCGAACTGTGAACATGCTGAGGAAACTAAAATAATTTCGCTGCATAGTTTCCGGAGCGTTGACAGCTTAGACTTAACTGTACTAGAATTTGTTTCTCTGGCTCTTTCTGACGTGCTGCTGGTTTCGTTGCCTTTTAAAGTTTCAACTTTAGTAAGTTAATGGAAGTATTTATCATTTGCATTAAAAACAATCACAACAATTTAATAATTAATTGACTAAAAAACTACAAAAATAATAGGTTTTTGTTTTTTTTTTCTTCTTCGTATTTTAGTAGTAGTTAGAGATAGATGGATAGTGGGAAAGAAAGTTGTGGTCAAAATCAAATCCTCCATTAGTCGTCGTTGACATTTAAAATTAAAAACCTACCTACTAATATTTCCTATGCATTAGGAAAGATAGTTAGATTATTAAAACCTTTAAGTTTTGTGCGCTGTTCACGCCTCAGTGGCAGTATTTTAGTTTTCTTTGTGATGGCGGTTCCTCTTTGATCTTCTATCTTAAGTGATGTCTCTCAGTATCTATCTCTCTCACTCTCTGTGTGTGTGTGTGTTGAGCTTTGTCGCTACAATCCAACAAACAAGACAATCGTTGCTATATTGTCCAGTGGTTGTAGCTAGTGATCGATCACACTTAGATGAAAATATCAAATAAATTTGCCTACCATGTGAATTCTACATATTTGCATCTTTACGAAGGATGTACGGAGTATCTTAAGGGTGCATTGTTCGTCGGTGTCAGTTTTTGTATGGTTTTCGAAAATATCAAAAGGCAGTTTTTTCAATTTTAAAAGTTATTATAAATTACAGGAAGTAGTTGCAGTTGCAGTATTTCTGTGTCTTTTTGTTTCTGTGTTTCTGTTTTATAATACAAAGTGTGTGTGTGTGTATGTGTTTGTGTGTGTTGTTGGTTGCTACTACCCACACCCTAAACATTTATAGGAAGTCTTTTAGTTATATATGTATATAACAATATATCAAAAAATTACAAAAAAAAATTATATTATATTCGACTAATGAAGAAGATGTCGTTAGATAACGAGAATACATTTGTAGCTCCACTCGAGTGTGTGTGGCCTATTCAAACTTGGTTTCTATACTCGAATTCCTTACACACACACTATTCCTTCTATTTGGCAGTTGTGTGTTCTATCTACAGTGGCTACGAAAAATTCTCATATTAGTAAAGGGGGGAAAAATACTAAATTGTTAATACAAAATAATAAAATTATTTTCTTAGAATACTAAAAATGTGTGAGAACTGCTTTTTTTTGCATTCTCTATCGTTTTTTGCTTTTTACAATTTCGTTTCTATAATTTTTTTCATTCAGCTCACAAAATGTTTAAACTTTTCTTTTTCTTATGCATTCATTCATTGGATTTGCATAGATTATCGCGCGAAATTTAATTTCATAACTTTTTGCACATGCCTCTCAAATATTTTTCATTCAAAAGTTTCTTTTTTTGATTTTCTCTTATGAACTAAGTTATAGCTAGGTAAGTTTTCTTTTTTTCAATTCTTTTCTTTTTGTGTATGTCAGGTTGTTGAATTACGCTTATTGTTTACGAGATGTAGTCCGGCGTTGGCTCGGGCACAGCATCGGGATTCGCAAATAGGGGATTTGGGAACTCTGGGGGATGAGGCAATGGGGCCAGAGTCTTGGGTCTCCTTCTGTAGGCCATAAGCCAGCAGGAAACGGCAACTGCAACGGCTACAAGTGCCAGCAGAGCTGTTATGACCAAGGCTATAATTAGACCCACCATTGAAACGCATATATCCTCAACACGCTGTGCCGCCGGTTTGACTGTAAAAAAAAAGGAAGAAACAAGTTAGAAAACCCTTCTCTGCAATGTCTTTGAGTCACTCACTGTTGGCATCATTCAGTCCAGGACCGCTGCGTTTTTCAAATGTCAGTATGGCATTCGATGAGATGGTAATCTCCTCACGCAGTTGTCCCTCAACACCAGTGCTTGTGGCTATGGCTGTCGGGTCGTTTGTGGAATTATCGGCAATGGCACGACGACGTCGTCCAAAGGCATTGTAGCCACCACAATTGACCGGTTGGCATCTGCCGAAGCAGACGCGTATATTGCACTGGAAGCGTATGTTGTCACTAGAGGGGAATTTGAAGGCATTAAAGCTGGCCAATAGACTGTTGGTGTCCGGATTGTATTCCCAGTTGCCAAATATGCTGGCATCGGTGGCACAACCATTTTCATCTGTGACCAAATATTCGTTCTGAACATTATCCTCCATTGTCTTGGCAATACAAGAGCGGGCAAATCCACCATAAATAGCTAAAAAGAAGAAGAACGATTATACATAAATCTGAAGAAATAAATGGGGAGAATAAGTGTGTTATCTTACTGGCTGGCTCGACATCCACTTGCAGCTTGAGATTGTCACCAATCTCTGCCGAGTTGATCTCCTCGCCCTCGTTGGTTATGATGCGCATCTGGCAAATCGGTGGTGGTCCAGTATTGGCTATGGTGCCAGCTGTTGTTAGCATGGACACGTTGAATCCTAATGTGACATTCTTCTCTCCGGTCTGATAGACACATTTGATGTTATAGGCTTGGGCCTTGTACGTAACCAGTTTGGGATGCTTCTGTATGACCAATACGAAACTGGCCACATCCTTCACCGCTTGCATGCCACAGCTGCCGAAGTGAACGCGGAATATTTCGGTACGCGGAACCGTTTCACCGGCTAGATTAACCACTCGGCGACACTCCTCATCCTTGCTGTGTCCCTTCACATACAACACTCCGTTAAAGCCGGGCTCAGTGATGTGTATCTCCACCTGAACGCCATCAGCCAGACAGCTGACGACCATATCAGGTCTGGGGAAGTCTGTTCGGAAGTTGGTGTGATTGCAGTGAAGATCTGGATTACCTGTGTAACCGGTAATACATTGACATTGGCCACGATGATTGACAGCATTGCAGAAGGCATTAACGCCGCAGGTCTTGATCAGGCAAGGATCCTCACAGGTCTTGCTTTCGGTATTACAATAGCGATTGTCTGCGCACTGGTCGTCCGTAACACATTCTGGCTGTATTTCCGGTTGACATTCACCTTGCGGTGTGAGGCGATAGCCCAGCTCAATCGGACAAGTACAGCGACCACGTTCGTCGATAACCATTCCACGTTCCAGGGCGCACTCACAATGACCATTCTCATCAATTCGGAATCCTTGTTCGACCAGACATGGGGTACAATACTCGTAAACATCCAGAGCAGTGCCGGGTGGGCATACGCATTGTCCATCAATATCGCGCACGAAACCCTTTTCGATCACGCACAATGAACGCTTGTCGCATTGTACTGCCGCATTACCTGTATAGCCCTCAAGGCATTCGCAAATCATGGTTCTCACGGGCAGCGTGTCAAGGACGCGACATTCAGCATTGACTCCACACGGTTGTGTGGCATTGCATGGGTTGACACACTCGCCACGTAGACAGGCTCGTTGAGTGGGACAATCAGCATCACTGATACAGATGGGCACAACGCGTTCCTGTTCGCAGCCATTTCGTCCAGGTATCGTTCCCGGAGGACAGGCACATTGTGGCTTGTGTTGATATACCTTGCATCGTTCATCGCTGGCGCATATGGCGGTAGTTTCACAGGGATCGGCGCATTTGCCGTTGACACAGGCTCTATCCGTTGGGCATTCATCGTCAGTTCGGCATCCTAGAGGTGTGCACCCAAGTCGTGCATTGCCACCGTGTCCAGGGGCACATTCGCACACTGCGCGATGATTGACGGCCAGACACTCGGCATTGGGTCCGCATTGTTCACCTTGACAGGCTGGCACACATAGTTGGTTGCGGCAGGCATGGGTCGCAGGACATTCCGAGTTAATACTGCACTCAATCTTCGAGCACTCAAACTCTGGATTACCTTCATAGCCTTGGCGGCAAGTGCAGACGGGTTTGTGATCCTTGATACGACATTCGGCATTCAGTCCACAGTTGCAAGGATCGCGGCAAATACCATTTAAGCAGGATTTATCTGCCGGACAATCCGAGTCCGAGATGCAACCGCCGACCTTGACAATGCTGGTGGTGGGCTTGCAACTGCCACTTCCGCTACTTATATAGCCATCCGGACAGATGCAAATCATCGTGCGTACAGGCACTGTGGGTGTAACTTGACAACGAGCCGGTCGTTGACATGGCTCCAACACTTGGCATGGGTCGACGCATTGTTCATTGATGCAGGCTTGCAGAGACGGACAGTCTGTGTCTAGTTGACAGACGGGCTGCGGCTGTGCGCGACAATCGACATAGGGATTACCCAAAAAGCCTGCTGGACAGCGACAAACAGCCATGTGGTTTTGTGGACGACATTCGGCACGCGGAGAGCAAGGATTATGGTATACGCACGGATTGACACATTGTTCATTCTGGCAAGTCTTATCAGTGGGACAGTCGTTGTTGCTGCTGCAGCCAATGACACGACAGCGATCGTAGGGATCTCCTCGGAATCCACTTAGGCAGCGACATTGAGCGCGACTCGACTGAACATAGCACTCGGCATTAGGTCCGCAGGGATCGTTGACTAAGCAGGGATTGATGCAGTTTCCATTGATACATGCCTTGCCGAAATCACATTCGCCATCTACACGACAGCCAATGGAACGGCAAACGGCATATGGGTTACCCTCGAATCCGTCCTGGCAACTGCAGACAGCGCGATGTTGCGTCACCTGGCAGATGGCATTGGTTCCACAATTGCATGGATTGCGGCATTGACGGTGAATGCAGGCCTCCTGATCGGGACAATCTTGGTCATTTTCGCAGCCAGGTGGACTCTGGAGCACCAGCTTGCGGCATTCGCCTCTAGCGTCCGGCACTTGCGCCTCAGGGCATACACAGACCATGGTTCTCACTGGGACGCTGTCCAAAACACTGCACTGTGCACTACGAGCACATGGAGATAGCTCTGTGCAAGGATTCTGGCACTTGGCATCGATGCAGGCTAATCCGCTGGGACAATCGCCGTCGTCGCGACAAATTGGCTCAACTGGCTGCGGCTCACAGTAGGCAAACGGATTACCCAGGGGCAATTTCTCGGGGCAGCGGCAGTTGGCACGATGTTGTAGGGCTTGACAGACGGCATTTTGGGCACATGGGCTTGGGGCACATGGACTTACACATTGATTGGAGACGCAAGCAAGATTCGTGGCGCAATCATAGTCGGAGTGGCATTCGAGGCGCAGACATCTCACAAATGGATCGCCTTCGAGGCCAGGTGGGCAGCGGCAATTGGCGCGGTGGTTGCGACCGAAGCATTCGGCATTCAAGGCACAAGGATCGGCAACTAAGCATGGGTTGACGCACTCCCGATTCAAGCATTGCTTGTCACCGGAGCACTCATCGTCCGACTGGCACCCAATAGGAGCGCAGCCGAACTGAGCATTGCCCGAGAACCCTGGCTTGCAATAGCAAATTGGATGATGATTCTTCACGGTACACTCGGCATTAGGGCCGCAATTGCAAGGATTCACACACTGGGCATTGATACAGGCTTCAGAGGCCGGGCAGTCCGAATTGGCTTTGCAGCCAACGGTTATGACATCGGATGCTGGAAAAATGAATGGGATTTTAATGTCTGTTCTCAATTTATTCGGAATGCCATAATGCTTACGTGGAAGACAACGTTCTTTAGGATTGCCAGTATATCCAGGTGGGCAGCGACAAATGGCCGCACGCAGTTCAACATGACAATAGGCACCGCGACCACAAGGATCGGCCACACATGGGTTGATGCATCTCTCGTTGCGGCAAATCTTTTCCTCTGGACAGTCGTCATTGCGGGTACATTCAGCACCCGGAATCTTTGGCAGAGCAATATCCTTTGTAGAACACTCAATACGTGGATTGCCTTGATAGCCAGGCGGGCAGCTGCATTGGGCGTAATGATCTCGTGCATTGCACTGGGCATTAACGCCACATTGCTCCAGACGACAAGCGTCCAGGCAGCTGCCATGCAGACAGACCTCGGGACTGGCACATTCAGAGTTGTGTTGGCAACCGACAGTGATAATAGCAGTCTTAATGGGGACACAATTGCCGGAATTGTCTGTGACCGTATCGCTAGGGCATTTACAGATCATAGTACGCAGAGGAAGTGTGTCCAAGACCGAACAGCTTTGCTGTGGACTACACACATGGGGAGTGGCGCAAGGATTAGCACAACGCTGATTAATGCAGGCCAATTTCGATGGACATTCAGCATCTTGGGTACATTCGGGTTGTGGTTGACGTTGAGGTAAATCGCATTGGACAAATGGATTGCCTTGATAGCCTGGGCGACACTCGCACTGAGGTTGATGACGACGACCCACACAAAGGGCATTCAGAGTACAAGTGTCCTGTTCGCAGACCGGTCGACAAACTCGGTTCAAACGATCGCAGGCTTCATGATCGGCACAATCCTCATTGTATTGGCAATGTCCCGTAATGCAAGTGACGAAGGGGTTACCTTGGGTGCCGGCAGGACAGCTGCATACGGCTTGATGATTTTGAGGCAAGCACTCGGCTCCGATACCGCAACGTACTTGACTATGAGTGCAAGGATTCACGCAGTTCTCGTTCAGGCAAGCCTTGTCATAGGGGCAATCCGCATTGATCTTGCATTCGGCTATTAAAATTGAGATGAATTTTAGGTATTTTTACAGCAAGAATCTGAGTAATACATACGTTTATAGCACTGAACTTGAGGATCACCACCCCAGCCAGCAGGACAGTAGCAAATTGGACGGGAATTTTGTACACGACATTCAGCATTACCGGCGCAAGGATTGGCCTCGGCACATGGGTCTTGGCAACGCTTATTTATGCAAGCGGTCGTCGGTGTACATTCCGAGTCATGTGTGCATCCAGCTGTGACTTGTGCTGCAATGAGAGGAGGAAAAAAACAATTTGAGCACACTGCTTGATGGCCCAGTGGAGGCTTGCATAACTTACGTGGTTCGTAGCAATTGGTAAACGGATCTCCCTGAGTGCCTTGTGGGCAACTGCAAATGGCGCGATGTTGCTGGGCCAGACACTGGGCTGTGCGTGCACATGGTGAGGCATCCAAACAGGGATTGACACAGACACCGCTGCGGCAAGCTTCTGTATCTTGACATTGATCATGCGAAGTGCAGCCTTGGTCACGTGCGGGTTCTAGGCAAGAAGAGTGAACGATTAGATTAAGGTTGATCTAAATTACAATTAATTTTTTTTTTTAATGTGCCATAGAATTAAAAGTTATAGAGTGCACTTGTAATACAAGGTGGAACTATACATATATACATATGTGTATATGTAATTGGTGCATCTCTATAAAATTGACAAAAAAATATAATCAAGAATTTAATTAATGGCTTTAAAACTGTAATGAAAGAAGCAAACTCAAAATAAAGCAATTATTTTCACTGCGAATAATAAATTAAAGTTTCTTTTGTCTTTTCTTGAATCTTACCTTTGCGACATCCAATGTCAGCATCACCCACATATCCAGGCTCACAGCGACAGATCATAGTGCGCAGGGGTAATGTGTCCACGACCTCACAAATGGCATTGGCTCCACAGGGATGCGTCACATCGCATGGATTCTTGCATTCTCCTCCAAAGCAGGCCAGTTTACTGGGGCATTCGGCATCCATGGTACAGCCTTCAGGCTGTTGTGGCACCAACTCACAACGTACCGCTGGATTTCCACTGAAACCAGCTGGGCAACGGCATTGGGCACGATGATTATCCACGCGACACTGCGCACCGATTCCACAATTACATGGATCCTCGCAGTGTTCATTACGGCAGGCCAAATGGAACGAGCATTCATCATCGCTACTACATTCTGGTCTGTTGCAGCGCACCAATGGATTTCCACGATAACCATCTAGACAATGGCAACGGGCACGATGATTGAAGTCGGCGCGACAAATTGCCCCGACTCCACACTGGGTGAAACTACATGGGTCAACGCATTTCTCATTGATGCAGGCTTCGGTGGGAGCGCATTCGCCGTCCGACCGACAACCGACTAGGTAGCAATATTGCAGTGCATTGCCGGTGTAACCTTCATTGCAGACACACAGTGGTCGGTGCAGTTGGACATGACAACGGGCTTGTTGGGCGCATAGATTTGATTGTTCGCAAGGATTGCGGCACACCTGATTGATGCACGCCTTGTCGTTGGTACACTCTAAATCGCTGACACACTCGGGCTTTATGGGCTCCAACTCTGGTTCCTGCCTGACACATTGGGCATACGGCGAGCCATAGAATTCTGGAGGACAACTGCAAACGGCCTTGTGATTGATGGCGCGGCAAATGGCATTGAGACCGCAGGCATGTAGGCAAGGATCGCGGCACTTCTGACTGACACAGGTGCGATCGCGTGAACACTCCTCGTTGGTAACACACTCTGGATAGCTGCAGGTGGCAGCACCATTGACCACACGACAAATACCGTTACTACGGCAAGGCGATGGATTGCAAGGATCAACTGGTTCGGCTTGGCGTGGCTGCTCACATTGCACAAACGGATTGCCCACCATATCGCCGGGACAACTGCAGATGGGACTATGGTTGATGGTCTGACACATTGCACCATAACCGCAGACACCAGCACAGGCGTCAACGCATTTGGAATTAACACACGCCCGATCCTTGGCACAGTCCGAGCTGAGGGTACACTCCGGTCGACATCCCTGGCCCAATGGATTGCCAAAGAAGCCAGGCAGACACTCGCACACGGCCTGATCACGTTGTACGCGACAAACTGAATTGAGTCCACATGGCGAAGGATAGCAGGGATCTGACGGGGGCGGTGGAGACACCATACGTGTGCATTGGACAAACGCATTGCCCGTATAGCCAGCCGAACATGAGCAGATCGGTATATGATTGTTAATCGTGCAAATGGCTTCCAGACCACAGGTTCCGGGGCAGGGATCCGCGCACTTGTTTCGGATGCATGCTCGATTTGCTGGACACTCAGAGTTTCCGACGCATTCGGGACGACAACCCTCATCGGGATTTCCAATATACTCTTGCAGGCATTCGCATACATAGTTCTGACCGCGAACACGGCATTCTGCATTGGTGCCGCAAGGCGACGGATAACACGGATTTTCTGGTACTGGAATTGGCGTCGGCAGATCTGCAATTTTTAATTTATAATTGATAAGACAAAAGGCTCATACGTAAAGGGGGGTGGGGGGTGCTCCCTGCCTGAATACAATATGCAAACTTGTGTTGGGTAGATTCTTACTTTGGGGTAGTGGGTGACAAAGCCGGAAGGGATCACCAGTCATTCCAGCGGGACATTGACAATTGGGCGTATGCAGGGTAACTGTACACTGAGCGTTTTGGCCACAACTACCTGGACAAGGATCGCGACATTTCTGATTAATGCATGCCAGATTGGCAGCGCATTCGTCATTATTGACACACTCAGGACGACAGTTGGGTGGGGTGCCCTGGAACTCGGCCAGACAACTGCACTGAGCCTGTCCATTCGCATTGCGGCACTGTGAATTAGGACCGCATGGGGATGGATAACAAGGATCGCGTACAGTTTCGGGCTTTCGCTCTATGACAATGGGATTACACAAGCTATAGGCATTGCCCGTATAGCCGGCAATACATTCGCAGTGAGCTCTATGCTGTACGGCTTGGCACACGGCATTAAGGCCGCAGCGACCCGGACAAGGATCGACGCACTTGCTGTTAATGCACATGTGAACTTGGGAGCAGTCTGAGCTCGTGTAGCATTCCACACGACAGTTGGGCGGCTGCCCAAAGTATCCGGTGATGCAAGAACAAATGGCATTTCCGTTCCGTTCAATGCACTGGGCATTCGAGCCACATGGCGAGGGCTGGCAGGGATTGGATGGCTGCGCTGGAATCTCGTCTCGTAGTGGTGAACAGGCAATAAAGGCATTGCCAGTCATGCGCTCTGGACAGCGGCACATGGCAATGTGATTTATAACATCACAGAGAGCATTTTGGCCGCAAGTACCAGGACAGGGATCGGCACACTTGTTTCGCACACAAGCTCTGTTTCTAGGACACTCGGAGTTGAGCACGCATTCGGGACGACAGCCCGTGTAGGGATCACCTTGATATTCTGGCTGGCACGAGCACTGGCCATCGCGGCAAATAGCATTAGCGCCACAGGGTGACGGGTTGCAAGGATCTCGTGGGGCTGAAAAAAATAAATTAGGACCCAGCTTAGACACTACTAGAACAGTAAGGACATGGACAAATTTGCATACTCGATATTTCCGTTGGTGGGGGAGGAGGCGCGGGTCGACAGCTGCTGAAGGGGTCGCCCGTGTAGCCTGTGGGACAGGAACAACTGGGCGTGTGGTTAATGACATTGCAAACGGCTGCGAAACCGCAGGCACCGGGACACGGATCGCGGCACTTTTCGTTCATGCAAGCCAAATTGCTGGCGCATTCCGCATTGATGGTACATTCGGGTCGGCAGTTCGGCGCCGCGCCTATATAGTTGGGCAAACAGCTGCAGCTGGCTCCTCCACGCACTTCACGGCACTGGGAGTAGGGTCCACAAGGCGAAGGTAGACAAGGATCAACCGGCTCAACAATGGTATCCACTTGCTTTGCCGGCGGCAATGGCAGACAACGTGTAAAAGCATCGCCAGTATAATCCGGAAGGCATGTACACAGCGGACTGTGATTACGAACATGACACTGTGCATTGATTCCACAAGTGCCAGGACATGGGTCTTGACACTTTTGATTAATACAGGCCTTGTCCGCTGAGCACTCAGTGCTAATCACACACTCAGGGCGACAGGAAGGTGGGGTGCCTACGAAATTGGGCAGGCAGGAGCATACAGCCTGACCTTGAGATTCACGACACTGAGAGTTCGCTCCACAAGGAGATGGCTGGCAGGGATTTACATATACCGATGGCGTGGCTAAAAAGGTTTTCAAAAATAGATTTTAGCATTCGCACAATTCAATGGCATAAGCAAAGCGATTTTAAAAGTAAAAGCAACCAAAAAAGCGTATTTATCTAGCAAATTATCAGAGAGAATATTGAGTATGGAAGTTGATGTGTTTATAAATTGGACGAAGTTCCGATGATGATTGGGGTTATAAGAAAAGAGCTGCAAATAAGAAAAACTTAATAAAAGCAAGTCAAGGGGTTGAGTACTGCATTGTTGAGGAAAAGGGGCGCCGGAAAGAGTTTTTAGTGAAATAAGTTTAAGTTGGAGCTGAAATAGATTGATCTTCTTACGTTCATATTGCACTCTATGACAGCTGAGGTAAGGATTGCCAACATACTGGGGTTGGCACTCACAAACTGGGGCATGATTTATGGCCAAGCAATAGGCATTGAGCCCGCAGGCACCGGGACAGGGATCGCGGCATTTCTCGGAGAGACATGCCTTGTCACTCGTACAGTCCGAATTGACTGTACACTCGGGTCGACATATCTCATATGGATTGCCATAATAGTTGGGCAGACAGTGGCAAACACTAATATCGTGATGGGGTTGACAAATGGCATTCGCACCACAAGGACTTGGATTGCATGGCGTTATTGTGGGTCTTGGCGGAGTATCGCGCACACAAATACTGTACGCATTGCCCACATAACCTTCCGGGCAATAGCAAATGGGACTGTGAGCTATCACACGACAAAGCGCGAGTTGGCCACAACTGCCAGGACATGGATCGATACATTTGCGATTGCGGCACGCCTTATCAGCCGCGCAATCGGCGCTGCTAATACATTCTGGCCGACAATTTGGCGGAGTGCCCTGATACTCTGCGAGACAAGAGCATTGTGCACCATGAGTCGTCGGCGCACATTCTGAATAGGGGCCGCAGGGTGATCGTTGACAGGGGTTTATTTCCTCACGCTCTACTACTGGTGGAGCTGTAGGTACATGTGTAGAATTGGGGTTTAGCAATAACTTGGTTGTAGCTGGGGGATTTTGGGTCCTACCTATGGGTTGATGGCAAGCTATGAGCGGATTACCCGTTTGTCCTGTGGGACACAGGCAAATGGGGCTGTGGTTTTGTGCATGACATACTGCACGACGCCCGCATGCACCTGGACAAGGATCCTCACATCTAAAGTTCAGGCAATATTTATCAAGGGAACAATCCGAATTCGTGGTACACTCTGGACGACAAGTTGGTGGGGTGCCTAGATAACCAGGGAGGCAATAGCAAATTGCTTGTTCATGATAAGCGCGGCAATTGGCATTGGGACCACATGGCGATGGATGACAAGGATTGATTGGCGTGCGTTGTGGTACAATGGCGGGTGAAGTAGTAGTCGATACTATAGCTGTAGTCGTGGGTGGTTTTGGGATTGGATAGCACTGAATAAATGCATCTCCTTGCATTTGATCCGGGCACGAGCAAGTGGCCAAATGATTATAGACATCACAAAGGGCATTTAGACCGCAAGTGCCTGGGCAAGGATCACGGCATTTCTGTTGTATGCAAGCTTTGTTTCTGGCACAATCAGTATTCAAAATACATTCCGGCCGACAGTTCACATATGGATCTCCTTGGTAATCTGAGAGACAACTGCAAATTCCGTTATTGCAAATGGCATTAGCGCCACATGGTGATGGATAGCATGGATCCTTTGGTTTAATGGGTTCACTCAGTATAGGTGCCCTTTGACACGATACGAAAGGATCGCCGGTGTATCCGGTGTCACAGAAGCAGTTGGGAACATGATTATAAACGCGACATAAGGCATTGTAAGCACATGAACCTCGGCAAGGGTCGCGACACTTTTCATTTATGCATGCTAAGTGCGATGGACAGTCCGAGTGAACAGTACATTCTGGCCGACAATTGGGTGGAGTGCCGCTGTAGTTGGGCAAGCATATGCATGAAGCTATACCAAAGCGGTTGTGACACTGGGAGTAAGGACCACAGGGCGACGGGTAACAAGGGTTAACTTCTGGAACAGGTACTGCAACATCAAAGATGGGACGTGGTGTGGAAGGCTGTAGTACAGCTGGTATTGAATCCTGAGGCGTTGATGGCAGATTTACCACTCCCGGCGTTGGTTGCGGTATTGATGGAATGTTGATTACTTCAGGTCTTGGTGCAGGCACAGGTCCGGGCGTTGGAGATGGTATAAATGTAGGAGGATGAGATGGTTGCGGAATCGGTTGTGGCAAGGAAGGTATATTACTAACTACGGCAACTGGAGGTTTCGATGTCGAATAGGTTATATCATTAATTGGCGGATTTGTCGGTTGGGGTATAGAAGGAATATTCACAACGCCAGGCTTAGACGCTGGAATAATTGGTTCTGGTGCTGGCCTATAAATGGGTTGCTCATAAATTGGGTAGATTGGTCGAGGAGAAGGAACGTTTATCACTCCGGGAGTAGATGGAGGTGGTGGATAATAAACATCATATATAGCCGGTCGTTCCTCTGATGGAGGATATTGATGGGGAACTGATGGAATATTTACGACTCCTGGCTGTGGCGCAGGGAATACCGGTTGAGGCACAGAAGGCACATTGACTACACTTGGGTTATATGTAGGTGGAAAAGGCTGTGGAACGGAGGGAATATTCACTACTCCGGGTTGTTGGGGTATTGGCCTTGGTGTAGTTGGGTTGTATACATCATAAACCGGCGGTTGCGGTGTAGGATGCACCGGCTGAGGCACCGATGGAATGTTGACTACACTTGGATTAGGTGGCTGAGGCTGTGGAACGGATGGAATATTTACGACTCCGGGTTGTTGGGGTATTGGCCTTGGTGTAGTTGGATTGTATACATCATAAACCGGCGTTTGCGGTGTTGGATGCACCGGTTGGGGCACCGATGGAATGTTGACTACACTTGGATTAGGTGGCTGAGGCTGTGGAACGGATGGAATATTCACAACTCCTGGTTGTTGGGGTATTGGCCTTGGTGTAGTTGGGTTGTATACATCGTAAACCGGCGTTTGCGGTGTTGGATGCACCGGTTGGGGCACCGATGGAATGTTGACTACACTTGGAATAGGTGGCTGAGGCTGTGGAACGGATGGAATATTCACGACTCCGGGTTGTTGGGGTATTGGCCTTGGTGTAGTTGGATTGTATACATCATAAACCGGCGTTTGCGGTGTTGGATGCACCGGTTGGGGCACCGATGGAATGTTGACTACACTTGGATTAGGTGGCTGAGGCTGTGGAACGGATGGAATATTCACAACTCCTGGTTGTTGGGGTATTGGCCTTGGTGTAGTTGGATTGTATACATCATAAACCGGCGTTTGCGATGTAGGATGCACCGGTTGAGGCACCGATGGTATGTTGACTACACTTGGAATAGGTGGCTGAGGCTGTGGAACGGATGGAATGTTCACGACTCCGGGTTGTTGGGGTATTGGGCTTGGTGTAGTTGGATTGTATACATCATAAACAGGCGTTTGCGGTGTTGGATGCACCGGTTGGGGCACCGATGGAATGTTGACTACACTTGGAATAGGTGGCTGAGGCTGTGGAACGGATGGAATATTCACGACTCCGGGTTGTTGGGGTATTGGCCTTGGTGTAGTTGGATTGTATACATCATAAACAGGCGTTTGCGGTGTTGGATGCACCGGTTGGGGCACCGATGGAATGTTGACTACACTTGGAATAGGTGGCTGAGGCTGTGGAACGGATGGAATATTCACGACTCCGGGTTGTTGGGGTATTGGCCTTGGTGTAGTTGGATTGTATACATCATAAACCGGCGGTTGAGGTGTAGGATGCACTGGTTGAGGCACCGATGGAATGTTGACTACACTTGGAATAGGTGGCTGAGGCTGTGGAACGGATGGAATATTCACGACTCCGGGTTGTTGGGGTATTGGCCTTGGTGTAGTTGGATTGTATACATCATAAACCGGCGGTTGAGGTGTAGGATGCACTGGTTGAGGCACCGATGGAATGTTGACTACAGTTGGATTAGGTGGTTGTGGAGATGGATAGGTCGATTGTGGAACTGAAGGAATATTTAGGATACCCGGATTAACATTTGGGTATCTTTGGGGACTCGTTGAAATGTGAATCACTCCAGGTATCGAAATCGGATAAGGTGGTGCTGGTGTGTCATATAATGGTGGCCTGACCGCTGTTGGCGCTGCATAAGCCGAATGAAAATTTTCTTTAAAAAATGGGTTCTTGTTTTTTGTATAGCTATTCTTACGTCTTGGGTTCTCGTAGCAACGTGTAAATGGGTCGCCGGTATGGGAAGATATGCAGTAACAAATGGGATTATGATAATGCACACGACATTCAGCATTAATACCGCAAGTTCCTATACAAGGATCAACACATTTCAGATGCACACAGACCTTATCAAGGGGACATTCGGAGTTCAGGGTACATTCGGGACGACAGTTGGGAGGAGTACCAAAGAAGTCAGGGAGACAAGAGCATATGGCTTGCTTATTGGATTCGCTGCACTTAGCATTTGGACCACAAGGTGAAGGTTGGCAGGGATTAATGTCATCTATGGGAGCTGATACAGAATTGGATATTAGGTTGCTACAAATGGTCGATTTTGGTAATGACAATTTATGCTTACATTCCTCAACTACTGGCAAGGGATTGCAATATGCCATGGGGTTACCCGTGTAGCCTCTGAAGCAATTGCAATGGGGCAGATGGTCGATAACACGACACTCGGCATTTAAGCCGCATGTGCCCGGACATGGATCACGACATTTTTGTTGTACACATGCTCTATTTGAAGGACAATCCGAATTCAAAATGCATTCCGGTCGGCAAGCTTCATAGGGATTGCCGTAATAATTAGGCAAACAGCTACAAGTGCCAACGGAACGATACTGACTACACTGTGCATTCGCACCACAAGGATTCGGCTCGCATGGATTACGCACTGGCTGCTCTTGCTGTAGTATCTGAATAGAGGTAGTGGGTGGCAGGGAAACAGGTGGCGCTGGTGGTTGACAGGCATTAAATGGATTTCCTACTAGTCCAGGGGCACATGCACAGTTCGGCTGGTGATTGTATGTACGACATATGGCATTGAAGCCACATAAACCGACGCAGGGATCCTGGCATTTGCGATTAATACAAGCCCTATCACTAGGGCACTCGCTGTTGGAAATACACTCTGGGCGGCAATACGGAGGTACACCCACATAATCGGTCAAGCAGCGACATGTCGCTGTATTTTGATTACTGCTGCATTGGGCATGAGATCCACAGGGCGAGGGCACACAAGGATCCAGAGGTTCTTGTTGGATTGCAACTTGTCCAATGGGATGACATTGCTGATACGGACTTCCTGTGTGACCAGCGATACAAACGCATTGTGGGCTATGGTTAAGAACATGGCACTGAGCCAGATAGCCACATGCGCCCGGACAAGGATCGCGACAATGCTGATTGACACACGCTAAGTTGAGTGGACACTCAGAATTGCTTGTGCACTCAGGTCGGCACGATGGCGGACTGCCGTAATAGCCAGTAAGGCAAGTACATATAGCTTGATCTCCGACTTCGCGACAGACGGCATTAGCACCGCATGGTGAGGGCTGGCAAGGATGAAGGTCTACAGGTGCTTGCAAGATTTGTTGTTGGCATAGAACGAATGGGTTGCCTTCATATCCCGATGGGCAGTGACACATTGCCACGTGATTGTGCGTTTCACAAATTGCACCCGATCCGCAAGTACCTGGACAGGGATTTACGCAACGGTTGCGTACACAAGACTTGTCGAAAGCACATTCCGTGCTAAGTACGCACTCCGGACGACAACCTATATAGGGGTCACCCAAGTACAGAGGTAAACAGCTACAGACACCATCCTTGCATTGAGCATTGTGGCCGCATGGTGACGGTTCACAAGGATCTGCAAGGATGATTGGGGGGTCAGCGCTGACAGGGCTAACTACTTGTGGATAGCAGCGGTAAAATGGATCGCCAACGTAGCCGCTTAGACATGAGCAACTGGGCACATGGTTAAGGACATTGCATTCAGCGTGGAGACCACAAGCACCTGGGCAGGGATCACCACATTTTTCGTTAACACAAGCGCGATGACTGGGACAGTCGGAATTGGTGGTACATTCGGGTCGACAATGCGGTGGCGTGCCATAATACGTCGATAGACAGGTGCAAACGGCTTTTCCGTAATCAACTCGGCATTGTCCATACTGTCCGCAGGGTGATGGTGTGCAAGGATCATGGTAGGGTTCGCGTAATGGAGGAGTGGGCAAGGGCAACGGCAGGCAACGTACGAACGCGTCACCTGTGTGTCCAGGCGGGCACGAGCATAGGGCTCTGTGCTGATGGGCCTGGCACACGGCATTGCTACCGCAAGCACCTATACAAGGATCTTGGCATCGCCTATTCAAACAAGTCTTATCATAGGGACATTCGGGATTTGTGGTGCACTCTGGTCGACAGGCTGGCGGTGTGCCGAAATAGTCAGGCCGGCAACTACACACAGCCTGACCTTGTGATTCGGTACATTCAGCATTGGGACCACATGGTGAGGGTTGACAAGGATTAGTGTAGACCACACTAATTGCTGTACGAGTGCAGGTGGGTGCAAATAAAACATTGAACGGTGGGTTAGTGCATATATTAAAGAGACTGCTAAATGGTTGCTTACGTTCTGCTTGTTGGAGATGGCAATAGCGGTAGGGGTCGCCATTATGGCCAGGATAACATCTGCAATTGGGCACATGATTCACGACCTGGCACTGTGAATTAGGTCCACAGCTGCCAGGGCAAGGATCGCGACAATGTTGATTAATACAGGCTAAATGACTGGGGCAATCAGAGTTAAGAACACATTCAGGGCGGCAGCTCTCATAGGGATTGCCGTAGTAGTCTGGACGACATTGGCAGCTTCCGGCACCATTTCGTTGCGTGCATATGGCATTATTGCCACATGGATTGGGAGAGCATGGGTCGAGGCGGTCGCGTTCGATTGGTGGGCGTGGATGGCACTGAGTAAACGGATCACCTATATAGTCTGATATGCACACACATGACGGCACATGACTAATAACCTGGCAACTAGCGGCTAGACCGCAGAGGCCTGGACAGGGATCGCGGCAATTTTGGCCAATACATGCCAGCTGATTGGGACACTCTGACGACGTAATACATTCTGGGCGACAGTTGGGCGGTGTGCCTATAAAACTGTCTAGACACTTGCATATGACCTGACCATTTTGATCAGTACATTGGGCATTTGCCCCACATGGCGAGGGTAGGCAAGGATTGATTGGTTCGCGTTCCACAATCGCTGGAGGTGGTGGCGGTAAACGTTGACACAACGAAAAGGCGCTGCCTGTATAACCAGGCGGACAACTGCAGTGTGGGACATGCTGAATGACTTGGCATACAGCGAGTTGACCACAAGCTCCAGGACAGGGATCGCGACACTGTTGATTTAGACAAGCCAAGTGAGGGGCGCAATCGGAGTTGATTGTGCACTCGGGACGGCAATTCGGTGGAGTGCCAAAGTAACTTGGGAGGCAAGAGCAGACAGCTTGCTCATTTGCCACACGACAGTGGGCATTGGATCCGCAGGGTGATGGCTGACAAGGATTGACTGGTATAACAGGATCAGCTAAATCAAGAAAAAACGGGTAAGTTAGGAGACGTTTCGTTGATCCATTGACATTTAACATACATTGGAGAACTGTGCACTGTACGAACGCATTTCCAGTCGTACCAACGGGACAATGACACATAGGAGCATGAATGCGAACTTCACAAACTGCGCCTATACCACAAGCACCTGGACAAGGATCAACGCATTTGTTGCGTTTGCAAGCCTTACCCCGAGCGCAGTCTGTGTTTAGTACGCATTCGGGTCGGCAAGCTACATAAGCATTGCCTTCGAATTCCGGGAGACAGCTGCACTGTCCTCCGTTGCTGCAAACAGCATTGGGACCACAGGGTGAGGGATAACAGGCATCACGCAAGGGGGGCGGCGAGGGAGTCGGAGGCTGAGGTCTGCAACTTATGAACGGATTACCAAGATAACCGGTTGGACAGCTGCATATAGGCGTATGATTTATAACATTGCACTGAGCCAGAAGGCCACAAGAGCCGGGACAAGGGTCGACACATTTTTCATTAATACACGACAAGTGTGAAGCGCAGTCCGGATTTATGACACATTCTGGTTGGCAATTGGGCGGAGAACCATAGTAACCAGGCAAACAGGTACAAACGGCTTGGTCACTCTGAGTACGACATTGCCCAAATGTGCCACATGGAGAGGGCACACAGGGATCGCGATACACGTCCTTGGGGTGATCATAACTGATGGCTGGTGCTGTAAGGTAAGTTACGCGGTTAAAGAAAATACACTTAGCACGGACGAAAACTAAGTCTTACGAATAGGCTGGCAACCGATAATGGCATCGCCTCTGAAACCAGGCAAACAACTGCAGTGGGGACTATGATTAATCGCACGGCACTTCGCATTCTGACCGCAAACTCGGGGACATGGGTCTACACAGTGTTGACTAATGCAAGCCTTGTCGAACGCACATTCGCTAGAGATAGTACACTCAGGTCTACACGCTGGCGGGGAACCAACAAAGTCTGGTAGACAAGTGCATATGGCTTGTCCATTTAATTCGCGACACTGTGCATTGTATCCGCAAGGCGATGGCTGGCAAGGACGTAGTGGGACAGGATCAGATAATGCTGTTATAAAGGTATTGAATGAGTATCAAGATCTAACGATACATTAGGTGGGCATGTTGCTTCTTACGTTCACGTATGGGGTTACAGTAGCTAAAGGGGTTTCCTTCATAGCCTCCAAGGCAAGTGCATTGAGGCAAATGATTACGCACGTGGCAAATTGCGTTCGGACCACAAACACCGGGGCAGGGATCACGGCAATGCTGATTGAAACAGCCCAGATGGGTGGGACAGTCAGTATTTATGACACATTCTGGCCTACAGCCGTCGTAGGGATTCCCGTAGAAGCCTGATAAGCATTGGCAAGATCCAGCACCGTTACGTTCAGTGCAAAGAGCATTGGATCCGCAAGGATTGGGCACACAGGGATAAACGACATCCGGAGTATCGCTAACTACGTTACAACTGACATAGGGATTGCCGCTATAGCCACTAGAACATGAGCACATCGGCGTGTGATTGATGACATAACACTCCGCGTTGGCACTGCAGACACCAGGGCAGGGATCGCGGCATTTTTGATTGAGACAAGCCAGATTTGTTGAGCAATCAGAGTTGGTAACGCATTCGGGCCGACAATTTGGCGGGGTACCGATGAAGCCAGCAAGGCATTTGCACTGAGGACTTCCACCCACGATTTGACACTCTGCATTTGCGCCACACGGAGACGGTTGACAATAATCGATGGGGTCTTGACGAACGGGAGGTGGCGGCGGCTGACGGTGGCATCCAATGAAGGGGTTGCCCGTATAAGAGCCAATGCATCGACAATTGGGGCTATGATTGAGTACGTGGCACTCGGCATTCAAGCCACAGGCACCTGGACATGGATCTCTGCAACGTTGCTGCAGGCAAGCTAAATGCAGTGGACATTCTGAATTGCTTATGCATTCCGGGCGACAAGATGGCGGTACACCGACGTAGGTAGCCAGACATGAGCATACAGCCTGTCCGTTAATGTTACGACACTGAGCATTGGGTCCACATGGCGAAGGTTGGCAAGGATCCGCAAGAACAAGAGGCGGTGGTGGAGGCAAGGGTGCGCAATTCACGAAAGCATTGCCTGTCATTCCTTCGGGGACAGTGGCATATGGATACATGATTGTGGACCTTACAGATAGCATTGGAGCCGCATGTACCGGGGCAGGGATCTATGCACTTGTTTCGCACACATGCTTTATCCAGAGAGCATTCCGTACTTAGCAGGCACTCGGGACGACATCCAAAAATGGGGTTGCCCTGATAACCCGTCAAACAGCTGCATATGCCTTGGTGGCAAATGGCATTTGATCCACATGTGATCGACAGACATGGATCATCACTTTGCGGCGGTGGGGATGGTTCTCTAATTGGTGGTGCATGGCAAGAAGCAAACGGATCACCAATCAAACCAGATGCACATTGGCAAACTGGCGTATGCCGTACAACACTGCAGTGGGCATTAAAACCACACGCACCGGGACAAGGATCGCGACAGTGTTGCTGTTGACAGGCCAGATGAGCAGGACAATCGGAATTGATGGCACATTCGGGACGACATGTGGGTGGGGTACCATAATAGGAAGGTAGGCAACTGCAGATGGCCGAGCCGTGCACATCACGGCACTCGGCATATTGACCACAGGGTGAAGGCAAGCAAGGGTTTTGAGAAACATCCAATTCTTGAATGGGCGGAGGATCTGCAAGTTGTTAAAAATGTAACGAAAATTGTTGGACCCCGATCTTTAAGTGATCTTACTTGGCAAGGGATAACAACGGGTAAAGGCATCGCCCGTAAAACCAGTATGACAGCTGCAAATTGGAGCATGTAGAATGACTCGGCAATCGGCATTAGAGCCGCAGACTCCAACACAAGGGTTCTGACATTTTTGGTTAATGCACGCCTTATCGCGTGCACATTCACCACTGGTAACACACTCTGGCCTACAATTGGGAGGGGCACCTACATATTCTGGCAAACAGGAGCATATGGCCTGATCATTACTCTCACGGCACTGCGAGTTGGGACCACAGGGCGATGGCTGGCAGGGGTTGATATAGTCTTTCACAATGGCTATGGGGGTGAGGCGACATTTTAACACACACTTAACACTCATAGACAAATAGACTCACGTTTTTCTGGCAATTGGCAATAGCGGTAGGGGTCACCAATGAAACCACTGAGACAATGGCATGTGGGAAGGTGGTTAATCACGCGACAAAGGGCATTCAAAGCGCATACTCCCGGACAAGGATCTCGACACTTCATCTGTTGGCACGATTTATCCGAGGAACAATCGCTGTCCGAAATGCACTCTGGACGACAAGATTCATATGGGTTTCCGTAATATTCCGGCAGACATTGGCAAGATCCAACATTGCCCTGCTGATGACACCTAGCATTGGCGCCACATGGGTTAGGAGAGCATGGTTGAGGAATTTCAGCATGTTGAATCAAAGGAACATTCCTACAGGCCGTGAACGGGTCACCCGTGTAGCCAGGAGTGCAATAGCAGTTCGCAGAATGGCTTATGACATGACAGAGAGCATTTACTCCGCACACACCCGGACAGGGATCGACGCAACGTTGGCCTACACATGCCTTATCAAAGGAGCACTCTGAATTTGTAACACATTCGGGTCGGCAGTTTGGAGGTGAGCCCACATATGTTGGCAAACAGCTGCAAATTTCTTGATCTCCTGCAGCTTCACACTTAGCGTAAGGACCACATGGTGAGGGTTGGCATAGTACCCGTTTTTCAGGATCACGTTGTGGCAGCTCCGGGAAGCAGCCCACGAAAGGATTTCCATTGTGACGGTGGCGGGCAAGTACAGATAGGTACATGATTCACGGCTTGACAGAGAGCATTGAAGCCACAAGTACCCGGACAGGGATCAACGCAATGTTGTCGTTGACATGCCAAACTAGGCAAACAATCAGAGTTTCGTGTGCATTCCGGACGACAGTTTGGCGGAGTGCCTATATAGTCCTCGATGCATGAGCAAACAGCGTTGCTGTTGAACTCACGACAGCGACTGTTGGGCCCACATGGTGAGGGAGCACATGGATTAATAGGTGTCAACGCTGTCACAGGTTGGGGCTCGCATTGAATGAAAGCATTGCCTATCATGTTATCTGGGCAGTGGCACATAGCGATGTGGTTGAGCACATTGCACACTGCATTCGGGGCACATGTGCCAGGACAAGGATCCACACACTTATAAAGTACACAAGCTCGATCTTTCGGGCAATCTGCATTCAAAACACACTCCGGACGACATCCAGTATAGGGATCACCATGGTAATCGGCTTTGCAGGAACACTGACCATTCGTACACTCAGCATTAGGTCCACAGGGTGAGGGATTGCAAGGGTCGTCGTGGGCAATGGGTTTTACTAAGAAATGAGTCAAAAGATTTAGACTAAATCACTTTCCTCAGGGTATGTAGGGTGGGGCGTTCTTACTTGGCTCTGAGGGCTTGGGTTGACAACTGGTAAACGGATCACCCACATACCCAACTGGGCATTGACAACTCGGCACATGATTACGTACAACACAGATTGCATTGTAGGCACAGGAGCCGGGACAGGGATCCACGCAACGCTGGTTAATGCAGGCCAAGTTCGATAGACATTCGGCACTCTGTGTGCACTCGGGCCGACAATTGGGAGGTAGCCCAAAGTAATTAGACAAACAACTACAAATTGCTTGACCTTGCGATTGTCGGCACTGAGCGTTGGCGCCACATGGGGACGGTTGGCATGGATCGAGCACAGGCTCGTATAGGACATGCGCAGGAGGAGCTAAGCGGAACAATTAGGTCAATAAATATGGGAAAGGGTATACATTTTTTTGTTGTTGTTTCTTACGAGGCACTGGATAGCAACGTGTGAAGGGGTCACCGGTATAACCCGATTGGCAAGAGCATAAAGGAGCATGGTTAATGGCCTGACAATTGGCATTGCTGCCGCAGGCACCAGGACAGGGATCGACACATTTTTGTTTGACACAGGCTCTATCGAAACTGCACTCAGACGACAGTGTGCACTCGGGTCGACAGCCTGGTGGACTACCTATATACTCAGGTAAGCAAGAGCAAACTGCTTGCTCATTTAGTTCGCGACACTGCGAGTTGGTGCCACAAGGTGATGGTTCACAAGGATTAACATACTCACGAATAGCTAAAAGAGATGTCAGTTGGTGGTAAATATACTTGGCAATAAATGGACTGTGTGACTGCTTACGTTTGGTTTCGATGCTACAATAGCGATATGGATCCCCAATGTAACCATTTAAACAGTTACACACAGGCAGATGGTTGCGCACATAACACTCGGCATTGGCTCCGCAACTGCCAGGACAGGGGTCGCGACACTTTTGATTAACACACGCACGCTTCAGAGGACAGTCTGAGTCAAGAATGCACTCGGGTCGGCAGCTTTCATACGGATTGCCAAAGTAGCCGGCCAGACATTGGCACGAACCAATGCCAGCCTGTTGACGACACTCGGCGAAACCGCCACAGGGATTCGGATTGCAAGGATTGATTACTTCAATGGGTTCTTGCTGTACAGGCGTACAATGAACGAATGGATCGCCACCATAGCCTTGTGGACAATAGCACATGGCACTATGGCTAAGCACGCGACACTCTGCGCCACTGCCGCAAAGTCCGGGACAAGGATCCTTGCAGCGATTATTTACGCAAACATGCTTTAGGCTGCACTCCGAGTTGGACACACATTCGGGTCGGCAATTGGGTGGCGTGCCAAAGAAATTTTCGAGACAAGAACACGATGGTGTATCACCGACTGGTCGACATTGACTATTTGCGCCACAAGGTGACGGTTGGCAAGGACTTATCGGTGCAATGTCACGCTGCGGCTCAACTGTAGGTATAACATGTTTATAAAGCTTGACTTAACCATTGAGAACTCAAGTTAAACTTACTAATGGGATGACATTGTACAAATGGATTTCCAGTATAGCCTGTTCTGCACGAGCAGAAGGGACTATGGCTGACTGCTCTGCATTGGGCATAAGCGCCGCAGGCACCGGGACAGGGATCGACACATCGTTGATTTTGGCAGGCTTGGCTTGGCACACAGTCGTAGTTTGTGGTGCATTCGGGTCTACAGGACGGTGGCACACCATAGTAATTGGGTAGACAATGGCAGACGGCTTGGCCGTTTTGCTCGCGACATTCGGCATTAAAACCACAGGGCGAAGGCATACAAGGATTGCGATACACGTCCACTAAAGAGTGTTATTCTCGAATTAGTTGCTAGATCGTAACAATAACAGTTTGTAGAACCTACTTTGAGCTGGAGTGCATTGCACAAATGCATTGCCAGTCGTTTGCTCTGGGCAACGACATATAGCAATGTGATTGTATACTTCACAAAGTGCACCAGTACCGCAAGTACCTGGGCAGGGGTCAACGCACTTCTGATTAATGCAAGCGCGATTAAACGCACACTCTGAACTCAAGAACACATTCTGGTTTGCATGCAACGAAAGGATCTCCCTGATACTCAGCAATGCACGAGCAATGTCCTTGGCCAGAACAGACAGCATTGCTGCCACAGGGACTGGGATTGCAGGGGTCGTGGGGCTCTTCGTAAGATGGTGGGGCTATAGATTTGTGAGGGTTAAAATGCTGTAATGCTTAGAAATTCTTATATTTTTGTAACTGCTTACGTGGTGCTGGACGACAAGCCACAAAGGCATCACCAACAAAGCCATGTAGGCAAACACAGTTTGGCGTGTGATTGAGAACATGGCACTCGGTTTGCTGGCCACACGCTCCGGGACAGGGATCTCTGCATCTTTCATTAATGCAAGCTAAATGACTTGGGCAATCTGAGTTAATAGTACACTCCGGACGACAATACGGTGGGGTGCCAAAGTAATTTGGCAGACAAGAGCAAATGCCTTGGCCATTTTGATTCCGACAAGAGGCAAAAAGACCGCAGGGAGAGGGAACACATGGATCACGGTATGGGGCTACATCTCTAAGGGGCGGCGGTGGTGGAGCTAATATTGAGGTATAGACATCTATTAAAGCAAGAATCCAATGGGCGGGGATTACCGTTTTTCTTACGTGTTGGTCTGGGAATACAACGCACAAATGGGTCACCTAACAGTCCTTCAGGACACCTACAAATGGGGCTATGATTGCGCACTTGACACAACGCTTGATGACCGCACACACCGGGGCATGGATCAACGCACTTCTGATGAATGCATGCCCTAGTGGGTGCACACTCAGCACTTGATGTGCATTGGGGTCGACAATTCGGTGGGGCACCCTCAAATTCGCGCAGACAAGAACAAACACCTTGGCCGTTTACCTCACGGCATTCGGCATTTGAACCACAGGGGGATGGTACACAGGGATTCACATACTCATGGATAATTGCTAGTTTTTTGGTTAGAATAATACGCTTGGAATTAGTAACTACATCAACGTCTACCAACGGGTTAAATAAATCTACAAAAAGTGTTGGAACTGGCTTACGTTCTGGTGGCTGTGAGCAATAACTATACGGATCGCCGACATATCCAACGAAGCAGCTGCACATTGGTGTGTGATTTACGACATTGCACTCAGCGTTCTGTCCACAGCTACCGGGACAAGGATCGCGGCACTTCTGTTGCTGACAGGCTCTATTCGACGGACAGTCTGTGTTGACCACGCACTCCGGCCGACAAGACACGTACGGATTTCCGAAATACCCTGTAAGACACTGGCAAGCACCAGCGCCATTACGTTGTATGCATTCGGCATTGGATCCACATGGAGATGGTTGGCAGGGATTGATGACTTCGACATCAGCAACAATTGGTCGACATTGTGTGAAGGGGTCACCTGTCAAACCAGCCTCACAGATGCACATGGCAGTGTGTGAGACAACACGACAAATTGCACTGACTCCACAGAGTCCGGGGCAAGGATCACGGCACTTTTGATTGACACACGCGCGGTTTGTGGGACACTCTGAGTTTGCCACGCATTCGGGTTTGCAATAAGGCGGTGATCCCACAAATTCACTTAAGCACGTACAAGATGGTGTATCTCCATTGGACCGACACTCACTGTTGGGACCACAGGGCGATGGACGGCATGGGTCCTGAGGTACAACATCGCGTTCCGGAGGTTCGATGATTTGCTGGCACCCAACGAATGGATTGCCAGTGAAACGTGGCAAGCATGTGCAGAACGGATTGTGGTTAACGACGCTACACTGCGCACTGCGGCCACAAGTTCCGGGACAAGGATCAACACATTTTTGATTAACACAAGCCAATTGGGCAGGACATTCTGAGTTGGCTGTACACTCTGGCCGACAGAGAGGTGGTGTGCCAATATAACCAAGAACGCATGAGCACACGGCTTGCTGGTTAGCTTCACGACACTGTGAATTGGGTCCACAGGGAGACGGTTGACAGGGCTGGACAGCGATGGGTTCTGCAATATGAACGCTTTTTTCAAGATCCGAATGGATATTGCCGGTTTGTAATATTTACGTGGAATGGGTTGACACTGAAGGAATGCGTCACCGGCATAACCCTCCGGACATGTACATATGGGGACATGGTTGAGAACTGTACAAAGGGCATTTGGAGCACAAGTACCAGGGCAGGGGTCGAAGCACTTATTACGGGAGCAGGCGCGATCGCGGGAACAATCCAAGCTAGTGAGACACTCGGGACGACATCCACTATAAGGATCACCGAAGTACTCGGGCAGACACGTACAAGTACCCGCATTGCACTGGGCATTGGCACCACATGGAGAAGGATTACAAGGATCGTCGGCTTCAACAGCTGCGGGACGTAAATTCGTCTTATTCGTGTTTAGATTTTAGATTACGATTAATTAGATCTTACGTTTCGGTGGTGGTTCTGGTTGACAATGACTAAATGGATCACCAGTGTATCCAGCGGGACAAACGCAGCTTGGAGTATGATTAATCACGTTACAAATCGCACCAAAACCACATGAACCGGGGCATGGATCGCGACACTTTTGATTAATACAAGCTTTGTTGCTGGGACACTCAGCATTAATGCGGCATTCCGGGCGGCAGTTGGGAGGAGCTCCCAAGTAGCCGAGTGAACACGAGCATGCAGGTGCATCACCATTGGGTCGGCACTCTGCATAAAGCCCGCATGGAGATGGGACACAGGGATCGATGGGAGTCTTTTGTATTGGGGCTATTGGTGCCGCTATAAAGGAATACCAAATTTTATTATGGTGCAACCATAACGAAAATAGACCCCGAGAGCAATGGCTACTTACGAGGTATTGGAGAGCAACGGAAGAAGGCGTCTCCAGTATAACCGGATCGACACGAGCAAATGGGACTATGGTTAACAACACGACAGGTGGCCTGTTCGCCACAGGTTCCCGGACATGGATCCACGCATTTCTGAGCAATGCATGCCTTATCTGCCGCACATTCCGAAGAGATTGTGCACTCGGGCCGACAAGCTGGTGGTGCGCCCACAAATTCGGGTAAGCATGAGCAAACAGCTTGCTCATTACTCTCCCGACACTGTGAATTGGGGCCGCAGGGTGAAGGTTGGCAAGGGTTAACGTATTCCTTAATAGCTATAAAGGAAATGACGTTGATGTTGTTTCTAAAACTGATTGATTTAAGTCTCTTACGTTGACGTTCTGGCAGACATAGACGGTAGGGGTCACCACTATATCCTGTTACACAGCTACAACTTGGCACGTGATTAAGCACATTGCATATGGCATTTTGACCACAAGTGCCTGGACAAGGGTCTTGACATTTCTGTTGTTGACAAGCCCTGTTTGAGGGACAGTCTGAGTCGAGAACGCATTCAGGACGGCAGCCCTCGTAAGGGTTGCCAAAGTACTCAGGCAGACATTGACAGGAGCCGGCATCTTGTCGCGATGTGCAGCGTGCATTTGCTCCACAGGGGCTGGGGTTGCATGGGTCTAGTTGATCCAACTGTTGTATCTTCTTGCTAACGCATTGTACAAATGGATCACCTTCAAGGCCCTCGGGACAGTAGCAGCTTGGTGTGTGGGAGAGGACGCGACACACGGCTTCCTGGCCACAAAGACCGGGGCACGGATCGCGACATTTTTGTTGGATACAAGCTTGACTTGTAGGACACTCGGAACTGGTTACACACTCTGGTCGGCAATTCGGTGGCACACCTATATAGTCCGCCAAGCAAGTGCATGATGGTGTTTCATTTATCTCACGGCATTGGGAATAGGGTCCGCAAGGTGATGGACGGCAAGGCTGTCGCGGTGGCGGCACTGGAGGTTCAATGATTGGCTGACAGCTTACGAAAGGATTTCCGGTTGTGCGGTCCAAACAGCGACAGAAAGGACTATGGTTGGTGACATGACACTGGGCGTTGCGGCCGCATACACCAGGACAGGGATCTCCACATTTCTGATTGAGACAAGCTAAATTTAGGGGACAGTCAGAGTTAGCTGTACACTCGGGACGGCACAGGGGTGGGCTGCCTATGTAGGGTGTGATACAAGAGCAAATGGCTTGTTGGTTAATTGCACGGCACTCTGAGTTTGGTCCGCATGGTGATGGTCGGCAAGGATCTTGGACATCTAATTCTGCAAATTCAGTGTTTTACATAGAGGGCGCAAACCGATGGAATTAAGCAATGGCTTACGTGGAATGGAATTGCACTGGACAAAAGCATTGCCTTGCATTCCTTCTGGGCAGCGGCAATTGGGAATATGGTTGAGGGTCTCACAAATTGCGTTTGATGCACAAGTGCCGGGGCAAGGATCCACACATTTATTACGTACACAAGCACGATCACGGTTGCAGTCTGTTGGCAAAACACACTCAGGTCGGCAACCAGTATAAGGATCACCGTGATATTCGGCCAGGCATGTGCATTGTCCATCGCGGCAACGGGTATTCGAACCACATGGAGAGGGATTGCAGGGATCTTGAGGTTCTGGCGGTGATTCAACTAATAAAGGCATTCAAATCAAATTGGGGAAATCAAGAGAGACCAATCCACTAAGGACTTACTTCTTTGAGGCGGTTCAGGGTTACACACGATAAATGGGTCACCGATGTAGCCGACAAGACAGCTGCAGATTGGCGTATGATTGATCACATTACATTGCGTATTAAGACCACAAGATCCTGGGCAAGGATCTCGACACTTTTGGTTAATGCAAGCCTGATGGCTAGGACATTCTGCATTGATGGAACATTCAGGACGACAATTTGGTGGAGTTCCCAAATAGTTGGGCAGACAAGAGCAAGAAGGTGTGCCATGAATGTCGCGACACTGAGAGTTTGCGCCACATGGTGTTGGTACGCAAGGATCAAGGGGTTCACGTTGAACGGGCGTAACTGGAGCTACTGAAAATGCTTGGTTATGTAGAAAATTCAATCTCAATCGAATGGTTTAGCATTGGCTTACTGGGAACACGATAACAGCGAGTGAATGGATCTCCGGTAAATCCGTTGAGACACGTACATATAGGGTTATGGTTACGAACGCGGCATTCAGTTTGCTGACCACATACATTGGGACAAGGATCAACGCATTTGCGATTTACGCAAGCCTTGTCAGCGGCGCACTCCGAACTGGATGTGCATTCTGGTCGGCAAGCAGGCGGACTACCAATGAATTCGGCAAGACATGAACAGACAGCCTGGTCATTAACCTCTCGGCATCGAGAGTTGGGTCCGCAAGGTGACGGTTGGCAAGGATTCACATAGACTGGTTCGGCTAAACAAAATAACAATTCTCAATCTCGATCTATATGGAAAGGCCTCAAAAGCTACACAGCTGCTTACGTGGTTCGTTAACAATGACGCGACATAACCTATATGGATCTCCAGAGTAGCCATTAAAGCAATTGCAGACAGCTAAATGATTGACCACCTGACACTCCGCATTCTGTCCGCATGTTCCTGGACAAGGATCCTGGCATTTCTGGTTCACACATGCTCTATTCGATGGACAATCTGAGGCGAGCACACATTCTGGTCGGCAGCCTTCATAAGGATTGCCGAAGTAGTCCGGCAGACACTGGCAAGATCCTGCGTCGCCGCGTTCTTCACATTTGGCATTTATGCCACAGGGACTTGGGTTGCATGGCCTCAATACCTCAATTGCTGTGTCTCTGACCACATTGCATTGTGAAAACGGATCACCAGTGAAACCATTATTACACAAGCACATGGCCGTATGACTAAAGACGCGACAATTGGCGTTTAGACCACATAAACCATGACAGGGATCTGTACATTTTTGATTGTTGCAGGCTTGTGTGGTCGGACATTCTGAATTGGTGACACATTCCGGTCTGCAATTTGGAGGCGCACCCAAAAACTCTGGCAAGCAGGAACACGAGGGCGAATCACCAGATACACGACACTCAGAATTGGGGCCGCAAGGTGATGGCACGCATGGGTTTTTGGGTCGTTCATCGCGCTGCGGCGCTACTGTAAAATGTTCGATCGTTAACACCAATTTTATTTTAGGACTTTGCGCTAACTTACATAGCTGCTGACAGCGCACGAAGGGATTGCCTGACATGCCCGCTGGGCAACTGCAGAAGGGACTGTGATTGACCACATTGCACAAAGCATTAAATCCACATGTACCCGGACAGGGATCACGGCACTTCATATTCTGGCAAGCTTGATCAGCAGCGCAATCTGAGTTTGTGACGCATTCAGGTCGACATTGAGGCGGACTTCCAATATAGTCGATAAGGCAAGAGCAAACGGCAGTTTGCTGTACCACTCGGCACTGACTGTTCGAGCCGCATGGCGATGGTAGACAGGGATTTTGAATGGGGGGAGGCGGTACGCTGCGGCATTCAAAGAATGCATTTCCAGACATTTGATCTGGACAACGGCAGATGGGAACGTGATCGTTAACCTCGCAAATGGCATTCACACCACAGGTGCCGGGGCACGGATCAATACACTTATTCCGAACGCAAGCCCTATTACGAGGACATTCTGTGTTCAGCACGCATTCTGGCCGGCAGGAGACGTAGGGATCACCCTGATATTCCGGTATACATGTGCATTGGCCATCACGGCATTGGGCATTTGGACCACAGGGTGAGGGATTGCAGGGATCATCCAGTACAGGCGGAGAAGTTGCTGTAAATGGTGCAAATGGAACGGTAAGCAAAAGACAGTCCCTGTTACGATATACTGGACACATACGTTCTGGTGGTTTGGGGCTACAGCTGGTGAATGGATTCCCTATATAACTGTCAATACAGGAGCATATCGGAGAGTGATTGATGACGCTGCAAACAGCGTTCAAACCACAAGCGCCTGGACAGGGATCGCGACACTTTTGATTGATACAAGCGTGCTGACTGGGGCATTCGGAATTGATGGTACATTCGGGGCGACAGTTCGGGGATTGACCTATATAATTTGGCAGACATGAGCAAGCCGAAACCCCGTTGATGTTGCGGCATTCGGAATTGGGGCCGCAGGGGGTCGGTACACATGGATCGCGTAAAGGTTCTTGTTGTATTTCAATGGGTGGTGCTGCGACATAGAAATCTTAGGTATTAGGTATGTGTTGTCAAGGACTTTTAAGGAGAAACGCTTACGTGGAATAGGGAAACATTGGGTAAAAGCATCGCCTGTGAAACGCGAGAGGCAAGTGCAAATGGGGCTATGATTACGCACTCTGCACACGGCATTTCTGCCGCATGTCTCAACTGAACATGGATCTACACATTTTTGGTTAATGCACGCCTTGTCACTGGAACACTCAGATGAGATGGTACACTCGGGTCGACAAGAAGGCGGAGTTCCGGTAAATAGGGGTAGACAAGAGCAGACGGCCTGCTCATTTGCGACGCGACACTGTGAGTTCGAACCGCATGGTGAAGGTGAGCAAGGATCGACGTATTCGTTGCGTATAGCTGCATTAAATTAAGTTGGTAAACGTTAATAACAGAATGGTGGGTGCGGGTCTTGTTAGCTTCTTACGCTCAGCTGGACGTGTGCATTGACGATATGGATCACCGATATAGCCATTGAGACAACTGCAGGTTGGTAAATGATTAACTACTTGACAATTGGCATTCAATCCACAGGTTCCTGGACAGGGATCGCGACACTTCTGTTGCTGGCATGCCCTGTTTGTGGGACAATCGGAGTCCATTACACATTCCGGTCGGCATCCTTCATATGGATTGCCAAAGTATTCCGGAAGACACTGACAAGATCCTACGCCGTTACGCTCACGACAAACAGCATTTGGTCCACATGGGCTGGGGCTGCATGGTGTCGGTATTTCAATGTCACGAATAACTTCCTGACTGCACTGAACAAACGGATCTCCAGTGAATCCTTGCAGGCAGATACATTGGACAGCATGGCTGACAACTCTACATTCGGCATTCAGGCCACATCGACCAGGGCAGGGGTCAACACACTTTTGGTTAACGCAAGCCAACTGGCTACTACAATCGGAACTCGTTACACACTCGGGACGACAATTTGGTGGGCGTCCAATGTAGGTTTCTAGGCAGGAGCAAGCAGGTGCTCCGCCCAAATTTTTGCATTGTGCGAACGGTCCGCAAGGCGATGGTTGGCAAGGTTCGGTAGGTACACTATCGCGTTCGCGCTCAACTAAGAAAAATTCGTATTTATAGCTATGATTCTCATTAAATAACAAAGCGATTTGCTGCTTACTTTGAGGTTGACAACGAATAAACGGATTCCCAGTGAAACGCACTGGACAAGTACAGAAAGGACTGTGGTTTACCACTGCGCACTTGGCGCCTACACCACATGTACCTGGGCATGGATCACCACAGCGCTGATTAAGACACGCTTGACTAGGTGCACACTCGGAATTGGAGGTACATTCGGGTCTGCAGGAAGGAGGGGTGCCAATGAAGCTAGAGAGGCAGGAGCAAACCGCCTGCTGATTAACCTCGCGGCACTGAGAGTTGGGCCCACATGGCGATGGTTCGCAGGGATTGGTAATCACTATTTCTGTGGGTATTTTTTTCATTAGTAAAACACGAAAGGAAATGGAGAGTCATTTGTGTCGTACTTTGCACTGGTGAACAACGTATAAAAGCACTGCCCGCGGTACCATCCGGACATCGGCACATTGGAATATGATTAATGACATCGCAGATCGCATTTTCGCCGCAAGTGCCTGGACATGGGTTCAGGCATTTGCTGCGTATGCAGGCCTTATCGCGGGAACATTCAGAGTTAAGCACACACTCGGGGCGACAACCGGCATACGGATCACCATGGAATTCGGCCAAACAGGTGCATATACCCGCATTGCACTGAGCATTGGCGCCACACGGTGATGGTTGGCAAGGATCGACATATTCGTCTAACAATTGTAAGGTAATAGGGATTAGGTATCGATCTAATTTCAGCTTACTTCGTGACGTACTTATCACTCTTTCAGGTGGAGACAATTGGCAACTGCTAAACGGATCGCCCGTATAACCTGCCGGACACGTACATATGGGAGTGTGATTTACAACATTACATTCGGCACCATAGCCGCAGGAGCCAGGACATGGATCTATACACTTTTCGCGAATGCATGCCAAATTTGAGGAACACTCTGCACTAATTGTGCACTCGGGTCGACAGTTCGGGGGCACACCTATATACTCGGCCAAGCAAGTGCAGGAAGGAACTCCTTGAACATTCCTACACTGGCTGTTGAGGCCACATGGTGATGGTATACAAGGATCACGCTCAACTCGTTCAATTGCTGGCGGTGGGGCTGGAGGGGTAAGTAAAGAGGCTTTGAATATGTGATCAAAGGGGCAGCAATTACAAATGCTCTTACGTGGCACAACAAAACAACGGGTAAAAGCATCACCCGTAAAACCTTGACGACACTGACAGAGTGGAGCATGATTGCGCACGCGGCACTCGGCATTGATGCCGCAGGTACCCGGACAAGGATCCTGACAACGTTGACTTATACAAGCTTTGTCTGTGGGACATTCGGTACTCAAAACGCATTCGGGTCTACAGTTGGGAGGCAAACCGATATAGAGTTCAAGACAAGAGCAAACGGCCTGGCCATTCAATTCTCGACATTGCGAATTGGGGCCGCAGGGCGATGGACGACAGGGTTGTGTTGGCTCGGCCAATCGAATAGCTGCAAATGGGTGTAAGAGAATTACATATAACACCAAGCGTTATCAGATCGAAGAAAGAGACCCTTACGTTCTGCTGGTTTTATATGACAATAACGGTACGGGTCGCCTATATATCCGATGCGACAGATACAACTTGGCAAATGACTAGTTACACTGCATTCTGCATTGGATCCACAAGTGCCTGGGCAAGGATTCTGGCATTTCTGCTGTTGGCATGCTTTGTTCGATGGACAATCAGAGTTTCGCACACATTCCGGACGACATGATTGATAGGGATCTCCAAAGTAATCGGGTAGACATTGGCACGAGCCAATGCCGTTACGTTCGCGGCAAACAGCATTCGAGCCACATGGATTGGGTTCACAGGGTGTAATCTGCTCATTGACAATCCGTTCTATATATATAAATGGAAGGCAGAGATTGGGAGAGAGAGAGGGAGAGGCAGTATTTGCCAGAGACTTTAATAATTGTTCTTTAATGGTGCGGGTTTTAGTACAAAAAACACACCTGGCAGCATTGCTAATTCAGTTGATTATTCCAATTTGTTGTATTGCGATTGAGTGGATTAGATTAAGTACTTGGTGGTAAGTATTCCAAATATAATAAGTGCATCGGCAAATTCGTCATTTCGCTATTATTTAGTTTGGTTAAACGCAGTGCGTTGCGGTTGTGTGCGGTAACTTTGTATGGCTTTGTGTGTTTTTGGGTGGATGTGTGGTGTTGTGCAATGTGCCATTTACTTGGCATCATTTTTTTTTTTTTGGTATTTGGTTTAAGTAAAACAAGTGTCCTTTGCGTTTGGTTATATCAATTGATTTATTGATTGTTAAACTAATTATTTTATGCTCTACAGAGTTATGATAATTAAATTAATGGCAGTTTTGCAGCGCTGTTTAATTTTTCTTTGGTCATTTAATCACTGTTATTTAAGTTAAATCTGGAGCGTACCCCGTTGTTACAGCAAAGGCAAGAATAATAATTTTCAGGAGGTAGACAACAATGCAGTACTCAATTTTGGGCAGGTATTAGGTATTCATTCAATTCATTGGGGTTAGGAGGAGCGACAAGGTCAAATAATGGGTCAAAAAAGCATATTTTGGTTTTGTTTGTTGTTCAAATAAGGCGGCATAAGATATTACTTCCCGTTGCAAAATAAACAGGAGGGGTTAACAAGAGTAAAGGCAGTGGGTGGTTGGTTGGTTGGGTGAGAGAGGCAATATTCAATTTGACAAAAGAAGCAAAAATAAGGCGTGGCAAGTTTGCATATTGTATTCAAAAGGCGTTATTAAAGGCATATAAAAAGCATATTGATTGTATAGATTAAAACTAATTAAAACCTATGGCTAATGCCCCACACAGACACTTTCAACAGCACAACAATTCAGACAACTCGTACAGAAACGTGTGCATAATTGAAATTTGCATTTCGCTCAAGTGGTGGAATAGTGACAAACAACGAAAAAAACACTTTTCTTGCAATGCAGTGTGCCTGTGCGTGCGTTAAACATAGCTTTTAATGTACGTATTGTAATAAATAAATCTGTCTAAAAAAGCGCACTAGAACAAGTAACACGTGAGTACAGAGTGAGGTGCTAAAACATTTAATATCAATTGCTGCGGCTGCAATTGAATTGTGCATAAATATTGCTCATTCATTCTAATGCGCTTACAAATAAGATGAAACTGCTGATAATTCGGAAACAATTTTTACGTTACATTATTTGAGGAAGTTGCAGGGGTCGGGACTAATTCAATGAAACAATATATCCAATTTTAAAATCGCGTTGCAGTTTCACTTTTAAAATTTCCCTATCAAGGCGTAAACGAAACACATTTGCAGTGATTTAATTAAGCATCGGCGAATTGTTTTTATGTAGCGGGTATAGCAAAAACCAAAACCAAGCAAGTTTACGCCTCGACCTAACTCATTGCGTGTGCAATAAAATAGTAAAAATTTGGTCCTACCTTGCTCCTGTTGACAGCCAGTAAATGGATCTCCAGTATAGCCCACATCGCAGGTACAGATCGGTTGATGATTAGCCACATTGCAACGTGCATTAAATCCACATGCACCAATGCAAGGATCGGCGCACTTTTGACGGATGCATGCCTTGGTCGATGGGCATTCCGGATTGATGGTGCATTCGGGACGGCAGTTGGGTGGCGTACCAATAAAGGTGGCGGCGCATGAGCATGCCGGATTTCCGTTGAGTTCCTTTGCACTCAGAGTTGGGTCCACAAGGTGAAGGTGAGCAAGGATTGCCCTTTGGTTCGGGTGGTGGTTGGCGATCCTCCTGATAACAGCGTGTGAACGGATCGCCAGTAAACCCGGTGTTGCACGAACAGGACGGATTGTGATTGATGACTTGGCAACGCGCAAACTGACCACAAGCACCGGGGCAGGGATCTACGCATTTCTTTTGTATACATGCCGTTTGCAGAGAACACTCAGAGCTGACTATGCATTCGGGCTTGCAAGCTGGCGGTGATCCCAGCATTCCGGGTTGACAGGCACAGACAGCGCCTTGCGACGAGACATGGCACAAACTGTTGGGGCCACATGGATTTGGCTGGCATGGGTCCTTTGGCACTGGAGTTTCCTGGCGACAATGGACGAAGGGGTCGCCTGTGTATCCCTGCAGACAGCTGCATATTGGAATGTGGTTTGAAACATCGCACTGTGAGTTTTGGCCGCAGGTGCCGGGGCAAGGATCAACACACTTCTTATTCAGGCAAGCCTTGTTAGGTGCGCAATCGGTGCTTAGTGTACACTCTGGTCGGCAACCAATATACGGATCACCTTGATACTCCGGCAAACAGCTACAAATGCCAACACGGCACTCCGCATTGGCACCGCATGGTTGTAAATCACAAGGATCGCTGGATTCAACTGCTGGTGGTGGTGTGGTCCTCTCTATGACCTCGACGCACTGCACAAATGGATCGCCAGTGAAGCTAGCCCGGCAGGTGCATATAGCTAAGTGATTTTGAATACGGCAATCAGAATTAACGCCACAGGAGCCTTCACATGGATTACGGCACTTCTCAGCAATACAAGCACGGTCCGGAGCGCAATCTGTGTTGACAACACACTCGGGTCTGCAGTTCGGTGGCGCACCGATGTAGTTTTGTAGGCAGGAACAGGACGCCTGGTCACCGCGTACGCGACACTCCGAATAGAGGCCACATGGCGAGGGCTGGCAGGGATTTTTGTCAACTGTATCTTTGGGAGCAGGGACTTCTGGAGCCGGATAACAACGAGCGAATGGATCGCCAGTCAACTCTGAAGGACAGCTGCAAATGGGATTGTGATTGATCACCTCACATTTGGCATTGATGCCACATGTTCCGGCACAAGGATTAGCACAGCGGAATTTGTGACAAGCCTTATTCTGAGGACACTCGGCATTCACAGTACATTCGGGCTTACAGTTTGGCGGTGCCCCAATAAATGTTTCTAAGCATGAGCATACAGCCAGAGTATTCGAAACGCGGCATTTGCTGTTGGGTCCGCAAGGCGATGGACTGCATGGGTCTCCGACTGGGGCAGGTGTTGTTGGTTCCAAACGGCGACAGTTTGAGAACGGATCGCCTGTATAGCCATCGATGCATACACAATTGGGTACATGGTTGACTGCATAGCACTGAGCATTCGATCCACAGATTCCTGGACAAGGATCTTGGCATTTGTTGCGAATGCAGGCCTTGTCTGTAGCACAATCCGAGCTGAGAACGCATTCTGGCCGGCAACCCTCATAGGGATTTCCTTGATACTCATCGATACACTTGCAGGATGCTGCGCCATTACGCTCAATGCACTCAGCATTAGCTCCACATGGCGAAGGCTGGCAAGGCTTGATGGGTTCCTCTCGCTGTTGTAGACATTGCACGAAAGCATTTCCGGCGAATCCTTGGGGGCAAGAGCAGGAAACAGAGTGCGCAATGACATGGCACTCTGCATTCGTTCCACAGGATCCTGGACAGGGATCGCGACACTTGTTGTTAATACAAGCCTGCGTCGAAGGGCAGTCTGGGTTGATGATACATTCAGGTCGACAATTTGGAGGGGCACCGAAATATTCGGGTAAGCATTGACACACTGGACCCGATCCGTCGGCTTTGCAAAGTGAATTAGGTCCACAGGGTGATGGCACACATGGGTCACTGGGTGTGTCTACGTGTTTGTCTTGCGAAGGCATTGGTATTTCAGTGCATCCCTTGAATGGATCTCCCGTTCGTCCAGGTGGGCAGCCGCAAATGGGGCTGTGATTGATTACCTCACAGCGTGCATCAATTCCACATGCACCTGCACAAGGATCCACGCATTTCTTATTCACGCATGCCTGTAAAGCTGAGCATTCGCTAGACACGACACACTCGGGGCGACATTGAGGTGGCGCTCCAATGAATCCTTCAAGGCAAGAGCACACTGCGTGTCCGTTATGATCGCGACACTGACTGTTTGCACCGCACGGAGATGGGGAGCAAGCCTTTACCTCTGGAGTTGGCTCAATGACCTTTACACGACAATTGGTAAATGGATCTCCCTCGTATCCCTGGATACAGGAACAAACAGGTATGTGATTCATCACCTCGCATATAGCATTGTTGCCACAGGTGCCCGGACATGGGTCTACACAACGATTGCGCATACAGGCCTTATCCCGTGAACAGTCAGCTGAAAGTGTACATTCCGGACGACATCCCTCGTAGGCATTACCGTGGTAGTTATTCTGGCAACGGCATTCTCCGTTGAAACAATCCGCATTTGGACCACACGGGCTGGGATTACATGGATCCTCTGGTCTGGGGATCACCTTGGTTTCCGGCACCTTGCTACAACGTATGAACGGATCACCAGTGTAGCCGTCAATGCAGTTACAAATGGGTAGGTGGTTGAGCACGTGGCATTTAGCCTCGAATCCGCATGAACCGGGACAAGGATCGCGACATTTCTGATTGATACAAGCCTCAGTTGGTCCACACTCTGAATTAAGAACACATTCAGGACGGCAGCTAGGCGGTGCACCAATATAGTCCGGCAAGCAAGAACATGCCGGGCTACCACCAACGATTTGGCATTTCGAATTGGGACCGCATGGTGATGGAATGCACGAAGGTGCCGGCGGCTCAGGTGTTGTTACATCCATCGTAATTGCTATGAGAAATTAAGAAAACGTTAATCGTGTGAGATAAAGCTTCCAAAAGAATTGCTTACCTATCTTGGTGCACTGGACGAAGGGATCGCCGGTCATACCGCGTGGACAAGTGCAAATAGGACTGTGGTTTTTGGTACTGCAAATGGCGCGAATGCCACAGGTATGCAGACAGGGATCGACACACTTCTTGTTCACGCATGCGCGCTCTGGCGCACACTCAGCACTAACCACACACTCTGGTCGGCAGTTGGGCGGCTGATTGACAAAGCCCGCTTGACACGAGCACACCGCCTGGTTATTAATGCTTCTGCAGTTGCTGTTGGGTCCACATGGAGACGGTACACAGGGATTAATGGGCGGTGGCGGTGTAACTGGTATTGGTCTACAGCTAAAGAACGGATCACCACTGTAGCCCGCTGGACAGTTACATGTTGGCACATGGTTGTCTACGGTACAGATGGCAAACTCGCCACACATATTATCACAGGGATCAATGCACTTAAAGCGTACACAGGCCCGGGCTGAAGAGCATTCATCGTTGATTTCACACTCGCGACGGCAGCCGCCTTGTGCATCGTAAGGATTGCCTTCAAAACCATCATGACAATAGCAGGCTCCTGCCCCATTGCGTTCGCGGCACTCGGCATGAGGACCGCAGGGAGACGGCTCACACGGCGATGTGGGTGGTTGTGTAGGCAGTTCTGGTTCCATTAGCTTACATCCAAACAGCGGATCGCCGCCGTAACCGTCGACACAGGAACAAACAGCGTTGTGTTGGACCACCTGGCATATGGCATTGCTTCCACACGAGCCGGGGCAAGGGTCAATGCAACGTTCTTGTTGGCAGGACAAATGATTTTGGCACTCATCGTTATTGGTGCACTCTGGTCTGCAATTGGGTGGACGACCGATGTAGTTGGTTTGGCAAGAGCATGCAGCTTGTTCCCCGATCTCACGACAAATGGAGTTGGGGCCGCATGGGGTGGGAATACATGGGTTCTCCGTACTCTTGGCAACATCTTGAACGCATCCTGAGATTGGATCACCAGTCATGCCCGAAACGCAGCTGCATATGGGATTGTGGTTAACCACCTGACACTTGGCATTATTGCCGCAAGCTCCACGACAAGGATCAGCACATTTCTGATTAATGCATGCTCGATTTTGGGCACACTCAGAGCTGACCACACACTCGGGCTTGCACCCAGGTGGAGCCCCGATGTAGCCCTCGAGACAACTGCAAACAGCATGGCTATTTGAGTCGTGGCACTGACTATATGGTCCACACGGTGATGGCTGGCAAGGATTCTCCGGACGATGCGTTACAACTTCAATGACTGCGCATGAGCGATGTGGATCACCTGTGTATCCGTCAAAGCAAATGCAGTTGGGCGCATGATTGAGGACACGGCATTCTGCATTGATGCCACAGGCTCCTGGACATGGATCTTGACACTTGTTGTTAATGCAGGCGAGAGCACGATCGCAATCTGGATTTTGGACACACTCCGGGCGACAGCCGCTGTATGGATCTCCGATATATTCTGGCAAGCAGGCACATGATCCGGCACCATTACGTTCACGGCAAACAGCATTCGCTCCGCAGGGGCTGGGATTGCATGGATTCCGTGGAGCTTCGGTTGCTGTAACTGTATGGAGGCAAGAAAGAGAAAACAAAGCAATTCATATAAGTAAAGGGAAGCCTGAAAGTTGGCATGCAAAAATATATACTTCGCTGTACAACAGCACAACCCGAGAACGGATCTCCGGTGTAACCAGGCACGCATTCACATGTCGGATTATGCTTAATGACCGTGCACACTGAGTTCAGGCCACAAGCTCCGATACATGGGTTTGCGCAGCGCTGATTAACACACGCCAGGTTGGCTGGACAGTCGGCACTACTCATGCACTCGGGCCGGCAATTGGGTGGCCGTCCGAGGTAGTCTGGCAGACAGGAACATGCAGGCGAACCGCGCACATCAATGCATTTCGAGTTGGGTCCGCACGGTGAGGGTATACAGGGATTACCAGGAGTGTCTTTGGGTTTAGGGGTCTCCACTAAATAGCCACAGGCATGCCAAATAGTTGAAGTAAGTGGAGTGGTGGTGGTTACACAATAAACACATTTACACAAACATTTACATAGTTGAAGAGTTGAAAGTTCGGAGGATAGTAGAGTTGAAGAGTGTACAAAATAAAAAACATAAAGTAAAAAGAGAACAGAAATATTAAGGTATAGGGTTTATATACATGCAGAAAGGATTTTAGCTGAGCAATCCAACTGGACGAACCGAGTTCTTTGGCGTCCAATTGTCCTGCCTGCTGCTAGAGATTTGTATCTACGCATGCTTACATATTATTTTAGTGCATCGATTGAAAGGATCTCCAGTAAAGCCTGGAGCACAGGAACATGCAGGGTAGTGGTTTATGACCTGACAACGCGCCTCAATGCCGCAAGTACCCGGGCAAGGATCTACGCATTTTTGATTTTGACAGTTCAAATCTTGGGCACAATCGGAGCTGACAGTGCACTCGGGCCTGCAGTTGGGCGCCGAGCCAATAAAAGCTGGCTGGCAAGAGCACACAGCATGGTTGTTGATCTCACGACACTGACTGTACGGACCGCAGGGCGAGGGTACACAAGGATTGACATCTTCTTGTGCTGGGAATGCGGCAATATGTAGGAGGAATAGGGGGGAATTAGTCAGAAATTATCCGCTTTTGGACTGGGGTTAGTAACTAGTACACCTACGTGGTGGGGGTAGCGCGGGTATTTCACGGCAAGCACTGGATGGATTTCCGGTGAAGCCGGCCAGACAATGACAGGTGGGCAAGTGATTGAACACACGACATTCGGCATTCAAACCACAAACGCCCGGACATGGGTCAGTGCATTTCTGATTCACACACGATTTGTCGCGTGCACAATCACTATTTCCAACGCATTCCGGCCGACAGCCACTATAGGGATCTCCGAAATATTCGGCCAGGCAAGTACATGAACCGGCGCCATTGCGTTCTCGGCATTCGGCATTTGGACCACATGGAGATGGTTCGCAGGGAGTGAGACGTTCTTCGGGAGTTGGCGGAGCTAGGGGTCACATAGCAGAAGCAAGAATTTAATTATATCCAATCGCGTAGGATTCTCTTGGAAGGGTATTGGCTTACGTTGGGGATTGCAACCGGCGAATGGGTCGCCCGTGTGGCCAGAATCGCATGTGCAGACGGGAGAATGGTTCACCACATTACAGAATGCGTTGAAACCGCAGGAGCCTGGACATGGATCCTTGCAACGTTCGTTAATGCAAGCCAAATTGGCGGGGCACTCAGAATTGAGTGAGCACTCTGGTCGGCAGTTCGGTGCCCGGCCGATGAAGTTCGGAAGGCAAGAACATACACCTGTTTCGCCTATAACCCGACATTGGGAATTGGGTCCACATGGACTCGGCACGCAGGGATTGTCATTGGACTTGGGGCTCTCGGGCTCTTCGCGCCAAGGTGCACATCGTATAAATGGATCACCGCTATATCCAGCCGGACAAGAGCAAATGGGGTTGTGGTTGGTGACCTTACAAATAGCCTCATTGCCACAAGTTCCCGGACATGGGTCTACACAGCGCAAATTAACACAAGCCCTATCTTGTGAGCATTCCGAACTGATCGAACACTCGGGTCGACAGGCAGGTGGAGCACCAATGTAATTGGGTACGCACGAGCAGACCGCATGTTCGTTAACTTCGCGGCACTGGCTATAAGGACCACAGGGCGAAGGTCTACACGGTTGCACAGGTGTTACCGCTAAAAATGTATTATGCAACATATTACTACTACTGATAGCCGTTGGCGACATTAAACAAGGGAATACTCTACATTTTGGTATTTCGCGACAATACTGAGATGGATTTCCTGTGTAACCAGAGGGACAGCTACAGCTGGGCGCGTGGTTAATTACATGACACTCGGCAGCTACACCGCAGACGCCCGGGCAGGGATCGCGACACTTGTTGTTCAGACAAGCCCGATTCTTTGAGCAGTCACTATTCAGCACACATTCGGGACGGCATTCTGTGTACGGGTCGCCATTATATTCGGGCAGACAGGAACATGAACCAACACCGTTTCGTTCATTGCATACGGCGTTCGCCCCACAAGGACTGGGATTACAGGGTTGAGCAATTTCCGTGGGCACAATAACTAGGAAAATGACGATACATGACATTTAGTGAGGAACTGGCTAGCTAGTCGTCAGTAAAGAACCCTTACTTTTGGGACTACACTCTGAGAATGGATCACCCTCATAACCTTCGATGCAACGGCAAATTGGTCTATGATTATTTACAAGGCATGTTGTCTGAACACCGCAGGTGCCCACACATGGGTCCTGGCAGCGCAAATTAATGCAAGCCAAGTTGCCGGAGCACTCGGAGTTTGAGGTGCATTCAGGACGGCAATTTGGCGCCCTACCCACATAATGATGCAAGCATGAGCACACGGGTTGCTCATTAGCCGCCGACACCCGGCACTGAGAATTGGGCCCACATGGCGAGGGCACGCAGGGATTGACGGGATCTTTGGGGCGTTCTACTACATTTACCATAACATGACACCAAATATTTGATAAACCGCAACATGCACCAAAATAAGCCATAAAATAGTTTGTACATATAAAAGAAATAGATAAATAGATATACATATATAGAGTAGATGTCGATAATGAAGCGCGCTTTGGTATGAGAATTTAATGAAGGGCGCGGCGATTCGTGCCCATTCGGTCGAAGATGAGATGATTCGATGGTCTTACTTTCTTGCGGAATGCAGCGAACAAACGGATCACCGCTGTAGCCAGGACTGCAGGAGCATATGGGATTATGATTCACGACGCGACAGAGCGCATTATTTCCGCAGGTACCCGGGCATGGATCTTTGCATCGCTCGTTGATACACGACTTATCCTGTGCGCATTCTGAACTGCTCATGCACTCTGGCCGGCAATTCGGTGGAGCGCTTATATAGTTGGGGATGCAGGAGCAAACCGCATGACCATTAAGGGCACGACAATTGCTGTACAGACCACATGGTGAGGGTTGACATGGATTTACGGGTACTATGGGATCGGGATCTAAACGCATTGGGAAATTCGACAATTAATATAACTCTTCAAAATGGGGGCCTATTGAAATGATTCGGGATCTTACAGCGCGGTGTTTCGGGAATCTGATGGCAACCGAATTGCGGATTTCCTGTGTAGCCGGGAAGGCACTCGCAGTTAGGGGCATGATTGAATACGGCGCATTGCGCACCATGTCCGCACATGCCCGGACAGGGATCAATACATTTTTGATTAACGCAAGATCGCGATTTATGACAATCAGAGTTGATCACACACTCTGGACGGCATTCCAAATATGGATCGCCAAAATAGTCGGATAAACACTTGCAGGACGCTGCACGATTACGTTCCTCGCAAACGGCATTCAACCCACAAGGGCTTGGATGGCACGGTTGAATGGTTTCTATGGGTGCTGTATGTAGCAACAGAAATTGAATTTTTAAGTATATTTTGTCAAAATTGCTCTACTGGGAGAATTCATACTTTCTAAAATCTTGTAGCAGCCTGAGAAAGGATCTCCGGTGAAGCCAGCATCGCACATGCATACGGGTGCATGAAGGCTAACGTGACAAATGGCATTATTGCCGCAAGAACCAATACAGGGATCGGCACACCGTGCATTCATGCATGCCATTCGACCCGGACATTCCGAATTAATGGTGCATTCTGGTCGGCAGCCCGGTGGACGTCCAATATAATTTGCTATGCAGGAGCAAACAGCTCCATTGCTGGACGGTTGGCATTGAGAGTTGGGACCACAAGGCGAGGGCACGCAGGGATTAATGGGCACAATGGGATCGGGTATGGGCGTTGGCTCTACAATTGGGTAATAATCACACGTTTAATTCAAAACTATTCGAAACGCTTCTGAGAATCCGAGGAACCTACTTCTTTCTGGCACACATTGATGGAATGGATCACCGGTGTATCCATCGTAGCAGCTGCAAATCGGCGAGTGATTTGTGCATCGACAACGAGCATTATAGCCACAAGTTCCAGGGCACGGATCGCGACAGCGTTGATTAATACAAGCTCTATCTGATGGACACTCTGCACTGGTAAGGCACTCGGGTTTGCAATTGGGGGGAGCGCCCAAGTAATCGGGAAGGCAAGCGCATACCGGACGTGTATCAACCACGTGGCATGTACTAAACAGTCCACAAGGCGAGGGCCTACATGGATCTTTGGGTAATGGCAGATACATATCTACGAGAGGTATTAAATTATAGTTATAGTCTAGAGTTCCGCTATTATCAAGGTAAGGGGTCATACTTGAGGGACGCTCAATGCAGGCTCGCAATGGATTTCCTGTGAAACCAGGCTCACAACTACACACGGGCTGGTGATTGGCCACACGACAAAGCGCATTGAAACCGCAAGCGTTGGTACATGGATCGCGACACTTCATATTTATGCAGGCTCTTTGGCCGGGACAATCGCTGTTCTGCACGCATTCGGGGCGACAATTAATATACGGATCACCGAAATAATTCTGTATGCAGCTACATGAGCCCGCCCCATTGCGTTCGCGACAAATGGCATTTGCACCACAAGGTGATGGATAGCATGGATCAGCGGGCAAATCGGGCACCATAACTGAGATGCGGACATGAAAATAGCAAGCAGGCGGATGATGTTGTAGAAGAGACAGGACACTCTGGTACCAATTGAAAATATATCTTACATGCTAAGTGGATTTACAAATAGTGATACAATGAAACAATGATGAATAACTCTACGATATATATACATAAATACAAGACACATGCATGAAATGAAATGATACCACAAACCCCATACATCTAGAGCACCACTGAAAGGAACATTCAACATTAAGGGCGCTAGGAGGAGAGCGCATACTTTTACTTTTGAAGGAATTCCATTTGGAAAGGATAGCAAATAATCGAAAACGGTGTACTCACTTCGATGCATACTGCAGCCGGTGTACGGATCTCCTTCGTAGCCATCTTGGCAACTACATTTGGGTTGGTGATGTTGTGTTTTGCACAAAGCATTGAATCCGCAAGTGCCGACACATGGATCTTCGCACCTTTGGCGAATACATGCCCTATTTGAGGGGCAATCCTGGTTGATGACACACTCTGGTCGGCAATTGGGCGGTGCTCCGAACATACCAGGTGCACAAGCACACTCAGCACGATTATTAACATCACGGCAGTTGGCGTTTGGACCACATGGATTTGGCAGACATGGGTTAACATTACGAGGTGGCTCGGGCGCTGAATCGATGAAGAAAAGGTTAGTCCTCAAAGTAGACAATCATTTATTATGAGGAGTTACTTACGTTTGGGCAAACATTGTTCGAATGGGTTACCAATGTAGTCGCTTGGACAAGAACATATGGGATTGTGGTTGTTCACTTGACACTTGGCATTAAAGCCGCATGTACCGATGCAAGGATCGGTACACTTTTGATTGATGCAGGCCAAATGCTGGCCACATTCAGAGCTAACCACACACTCCGGTCGGCATGTCGGTGGGGCACCAAAGTAACCCACTTGGCAGCTACAAGTTGGATGTCCTTCCACAGTGCGACATATGCTATTGGGTCCGCACGGATTTGGTTCACAGACACTGACTGGTCCTATGGGGGTACGCTTGCAACCGACAAAAGGATCGCCTTCGTGACCGCGAGTGCAGCTACATGTGGGTAAATGGTTGACCACCGAACACTCAGCATTAGGGCCACAAGCGCCCGTACAGGGATTGCGACAATGTTGCTTAATACAGGCCAGTGCTGAAGAGCACTCCGAGTTATAGATACATTCTGGACGACAACCAGTGTTATACGGATCTCCAAAGTATGGTTCAATACAACTACAACGGGCAGCATCACTGTGCGGCGTGCAAACCGCATTCTCTGCACAGGGATTGGGATAGCATGGATTTATGTGATCTTGTGGTTCTGTGAGAATGAGGAAATTATTCGAATTAATTGGGCCTACAAATAGGTAACAAGTTAATAAATAAAACTTACTTCGCTCAATGACCTTTGAACAGCCAACGAACGCGTCGCCTTCATAGCCTTGATCGCAGCTACAGTGTGCCGAGTGAGCAATTACTGTGCAGCGGGCATTATGGCCACAAGTGTTAGCACATGGATTTTGGCATTTCTCTTGTATGCAGGCTTTGTCGGAGGGACATTCGCTGCTTAGAGTACACTCTGGGCGACAGTAAGGCGGGCTACCAATATAATTGGCCACACATGAGCAGACGGGTCGGTTTTGTTTAATCTGGCAAATGGAGTTGGGTCCGCATGGTGAGGGAACACATGGGTTCTGTTCGGATTTGCCGTCAATTGGTAGTTCTGGTATACGGGAACAAGCCACAAACGGATCGCCTTCGAATTGTGGTTCGCACGAGCAAATTGGGTTGTGGTTCAACACCTCGCAACGTGCTCCAACGCCACAAGTACCGGGACACGGGTCGGCGCATCTTTGGTTAAGGCAAGCCTGATTCAGTGGACATTCGGAACTGACTACACACTCTGGCTGACAGACAGGCGGTGCACCCTTGAAATTAGGTAGGCAGGAACAGGCGGCATATCCATCGGCAGAAGCAAGACAACGGGAATTGGGACCACATGGCGATGGTTCGCATGGGTTACGCGGTCGCTCTTTGGTTGGTGGTGGCAGATAATACGGGTTACAGGACAAAAATGCGTCGCCACTGTACCCTTCGGCGCAGACACAAACTGGAGCATGATTAACGACGCGGCATACAGCATTAATGCCACAAACTCCAACACAGGCATCTTCGCACTTGGCATTGACGCAAGCCTTATCTGCGGAACAATCACTATTCAACACACATTCCGGACGACATCCAACCTGAGGGTTACCGAAGTAGCCCTTTCGACAAACACAGGCCAGGGCACTGTTAAGACGCTTGCACTCGGCGTTCGGGCCACATTGCAATTTAGCGCAGCTTGGAGCTGGCGTTGGCACAATTGCTGAAGGTGTCGAGCACTGCTCATACGGATTGCCGTAGAGTCCCTGAATACAGGTACACACTGGGTTATGCTCGTAGACATTACAGATGGCATTACGTCCGCAGGATCCAGGACACGGATCCAAGCAGCGTTGGCCCAAGCAGGCACGATTGAAGGGGCAGTCGGAATTGGCAACGCACTCGGGACGACAGCGCGGATTCTGCTGGGCGTTAGATCCAAAGCAAGGATCACACAACGCCACGCCATCTCCGTGTATTGAGCAGACATCGTTGGGACCGCAGGGTGAAGGTGCACATGGATCCCGAGACACGTTTTTCAGTATACCAATGGGTACACACTGCAGGAAAGCATCTCCGATGAAGCCGTCCAAGCAATGACAGACTGGTGTATGCTGGCGCACATTGCATATGGCATTGATGCCACAAATTGTGCCAGCGCAAGGATCAACGCACTTATGATTGACGCAGGACAAGCTCTCACCGCAATCGGAGTTAATATCACATTCCGCTTGACAGCCAGACTGAGGGTCACCCAAATAGCCCGGAATGCAGGAGCAAACAGCGCGATTGTTCAATAGCTTGCACTCACTGTTAAGACCACATGGGCTGGGCACGCATGGATTGGCCTTGGGGTGGTCAAGGGCATAGCAACGCACTCCTGGATTACCAGTTAAACCAGCATTACAGGAGCAAACTGGATGATGTTCATCGACTCGACAATTAGCTCCATAGCCGCATGCACCGGGACAGGGGTCGTAACAGCGGAAGCCCATGCACGCCTTGTTGTGCGGGCAGTCAGCATCAATTTGACATTCATAGCCGTGGCAACCAACAAGAGAGGTCGGATCACCAGAAAGGCCATCAGGGCAGACACAAGCGGTCTGGCCATCACCGGCCACAACACAGTTGGCACTGGGACCGCATGGATTGGGATCGCAGACGGTGCGACTTGGTTCTCGGCATCCCTGGTAGGCATCTCCCACATAACCTGAACGGCAGTAGCACTCCTCACGGTTTCCGGCTACATAGCAGTCAGCATTGCGTCCGCAAGGACCGGGCTGACAAAGCTCAATGGAAACAGCTGGCTTCTCGCAAAGTCTGAATGGATTACCAATCTTATTGTCTGGACAATAGCAGACGGGCTGTCGTGAGGAATCACATATGGCGCCAGTGCCACAAGGATTCGGATCACAGGGATTTATGGGTTCAACGCAACCTCTTATGGTATTCGGACTCTCTACATAACCTGGAAGACATGTGCATTTGGAGAACCCATTGCTTAAGATCGAACACTGAGTGTTGGGACCGCATGGTGATGGATCGCATGGATTTGAAGGCAGTTCACAGGCAATAAGCGGTGGTTGACCTTCGTATTCTGGCAGACAGAAACAAACTGGTGCTCCATTAACGCGGCGACATCCAGAATTAGGACCACATGGATTTGGTGTACACTCATCACCTTCGGGAACTGTAGAGTGAAATGTAATAATGTAATGTAATGTAAAATATAGCAGATTCCATCGAATTGTTTGGAATAACCTCACTTGAAATTGAATTTTTATACTTACTGCAATTCTTGAAAGGATTTCCAGTTAGACCCTTGGGGCAGTAGCATATAGGATTGCCATTATCTAGTTCACAAAGCGCACTGAGACCACATGGATTCGGTTCGCAAGGATTCTGCGGTGGACTGCAACCCACTTGAGGATTGCCATTGTAGCCAGGTGGGCACTTGCATACTCCCCGATGATTGATGACATCGCACAGAGCGAAGGCACCACACTGACAAGGTGAGGAGCATTTGCCATTGATGCACGCCTCACTAGCATCGCACTCGGTGTCGGCACGACATCCTTGTAGCTGAAGACACTGGACATAGGCATTTCCCAAGAAACCGGGCAGACAACGACAGTCGATGCCATGATTAACTGGGACACATTCAGCATTCTCGCCACATGAATCGTCTTGGCATGGATTAATGCAGCGACGATTGAGGCGATCACACAGCTTATTCGGAGGACAGTCCTCGTTGTATTGGCATACATGGGTGCGTGCTACGGTGGTTTGGTTAGGGATCGTGGTTATGGTGCATAGCGGATTGTTTGGTGTATTTATAGTTCGTTTTGTGGTTTTTTTTTGATGTTGTTGTAGGTTGTTTCGGGGCAGTACATAATTTATACATGGTGGCAATGGTGTACGGGAATTTGTACAGTGTATGAAATAGAAAGACATCGGAAATAAAACAATGTGACATTAGCGGATAATTACTTAAATTTGTAATTGGTAATTTTATATAAACATACATAGTAAGTGCCATTGTGAATTACACACAAAACGTGCTACTAACCTGGTTGGCATCCGATAAAGCCATTGCCCTGATAACCATCAGAGCAGCTACAATCGGCCGCATGGTTTGTGTTCATACAAACCGCATTTTGGGCGCAGGGATCATGTACATCGCAAGGATGCTGACAACGTTGATTAATGCACGCCTCGGTCACTCCGCAATCAGAATTGTCTTGACACTCCACTGTGAATAGGTGAATAAGTTTCAAATTGTTTAATATATGAAATGATGTTCTTAAAAGCTGATACGAATCAAACGTCTAGTAAATAAGATTGGATGAATTGATTAATTGATTAGTGGCTTACTTGATGTTTTAGTGGGCACACATTTAACCATTGGATTGCCTTCATGTCCCTGCGGACAAGTGCATATGGGTCGATGACTCTTGGCTGTGCACTTGGCACTTGCAGCACAGATTTTAGCAAATTCACATGGATCTTGACATAGACCCATGTAGCAGGCCTCGTTTTCAATGCAATCATTGTTCGACTGGCATGGTTCGGGTGTTTTTGGTGTGCCCGGCGGTTCTACTTGTTAGAAAGTAAGTAAGTAAGAATGTTGGTTAGAATTAATATAACATATTATTCGGTTGTTGCGGTTAAAAATGATTTGATATTATTTTTAACATATATCTTTATGTATGTACAGAAATACTGTCGATATATACAAGAAAAGAGAGATACATATTTACACTTGTCACTTTAGGACATTGAAATATATTATTTAGTACTATAGAACAATTTTTTTGTGACACTATTTCAAGATCCCAAAGTGACAGTTATCATCATACGAAGTTAAAATACCTTTCTTCTGACAACGACCCAGTTTACAGTGCTCGTTTGGAGCACAGTTAGTATCTATGGTACATGGATTAATTAGTGTGATATCTGTGGTGTTTCCAGGAGGTGCACTTATTGTTGGGATCAGAGTATCAATTTCGATTGTGGTGCCCGGTTCTGTAGATAATTCTGTAGGCCATACGGTTCCACTGGTCACGGTTGACGTCTCGGGCATCTCATTTGAGGTATCTAGACGAGTGGTTTTCATTTTCGGCGTAGTGCTTCGCCTATCACTATCACCACCCTTGTTTTCTTCTCCACGCATTGTTGTGCTGCTCACAGCCGGCACAGTGGTGGTTACAATTGATGGCCCTGGTGTTGGCGTATGCGTAATATTGTTCTCACCATCACGATAGCCTTTCGTGTGACCCGATTTTGATGTTGTGGTCTCTATTATGGGCTTGGTCGTGCTGGTTTTGTTAGTAGTTGCGCTAGTGATTGTGCTCGACTCAGTAGTGCTGCTAGTAGTGCTTGAGGTGGTTGTTGCCTTTGTAGTGATTTTTGGGTTAGATGTTGTTGTTCTTGTTGTTGTTGTGGTTGTTGTTGTTGTTTTCGTTGGTGTCTTTGGGGTTTTGATGGTAGTACTAGTTGTTATTGTTACATTAGCTAGGGAAAGAGATATATTTACATGGGTAAAGGGAGGTTATTTTATATTACAAATATTTATGTACAATTTTTACATTTTTTTGTTAGACATATAACATGTGGAGGATTGAATCTATTTATATTGAATGTGACATCAAAAATGTAGAACTTACCCTTGATACAAGCACCAGTTGTGGGATCGCAATTGGCACCAAGTGGACAATGCTCACAGCCAGGTGTGCGACCAGTTGCTGCAATTTTACAATCGAAATATATAAAAAATTAACTCTTTTTAACAAACGAATCTAATCTTAAAATTAAAAGAACGTATCGCACAAAAGTACACGTAAATAAACTCTCTTGGCCCGGATAGCAAGATATTGAGTTAACAATTCCAGGCAATTTGTGCACGTCTTGAGTGTTCTACAGTCCCATATCGAATATAAAGCTCTTCACTTACCGTCGATGCATTGACAACCATCACATTCGGATCCATCGCGACAGTCTGACTTGCGCTGGCATTCACAAACTAAAACAAGGAGAGGATATTAAAATATAATAAACACTTGCTTGGACAATGCTTGTGGTATAATACTAACCTCTGGAACACACAGGTTGATGCTCAATAACACGACAATCTTCACTGCGACCGCAGGGATTCTCATGGGAACAAGGATCGATACAAAGTGCATTAATACAAGCCTGCTGATTAGGGCATTCATCGCTCGAAGCGCAACCGATCTCTATTTATATTGCGTTTGAAGTAGATAAATTGTTAGCATTAGTTTTGGATATATAATAGTTTTTTTTGCATTCGCATTACAAATTTTAGTCAATTTTTCAACAGTCAAGAATCCTGTTCGAGAGGTAGTTTTTCTTCATTATTCTTTTCTTTTTCTCTTGGTTTTTTCAATGCAGTTAGTATATATCAATTTTATCAATTCTTCGTTTTATAATATTGCCACACTGGGGGTGCATCATAATAGCATAACACAATATAATCTACCAGTCTCAGCCAATAGTCTTAAGTATTTAGTTTAGTTTAATAAGTTGTTGCTAAACAACATATACACATGCAAGCAGGCATTAAAATATGGGGTTAGTGCAGTTTATAAAGCTTTAAACAATGTAATAATTAGTAACCTTCTGACCACATGCATTTTCTCTATTATAATATGTACTAATCCAAAATAAATATATATACAAGTACACTTACGATATGTGATAAACGAACAAACGAGTATGTACTAAAATACAACAAAATCAACACAGATATTTATGAACACAAAACAGAATCACATAACACTGAGAGACAGCATGCACGTCGATCGAGCACATTGAAGAAAATAAACGGTAAACATTCCAAATAATGTGGGGTATGTATGACAAAGGACTTTATGAGATTTTCAGCAGGCAAATGGGCAGGCAGACATCAAAAGCAGGCAACTAACATGAACGAGCGAACTACTAACATTGCAGCATCGTACGGAAAGAGACATGCAAACGACCGCCGATTTGACGGTAAGTTCCAATGGACAAAGTAAACTTTTCCTGTGGACACATCGATATCGAATAGTGATTGGTTGTGAAGATTGGTGGTTGTGGGTAGTGGTGGTGGGTGCAAGACTTTTTGTTCGAAAGACAGCAGAAGAAGCAGTAACGAGAATAGGGGGAGGAGTACAAAATGCAATTGAAGATTTTCATAAAGAGCAGCCTGGGATTGCAAGGAACAAAAGGACACAAAAAAAAAAACAAAAACATGCACGTGGTGTCTGTCAAAAAATCAGATGGCTGGGTGGGAAACATAATGAAATTCATAACGACAGAGAGAGAGAGAAAGAGTGTGAGACAGAGGAATAGAATCATGACATTCAACTGAAGTAGGCCACTACATTTTTGCCAGATACCTTGGCGTTTAAAAAGTAGTCAGCTCCTCGATGCCATAGAGTTTTACCGCAACCCTGTGGTTCCTTGCAATTCATTCATTCCGATATAGTAAGAGAACTTTTGGATTTGTTGCCAAAACTTACAATTATATGTACACAACTTTAGTTACCTGCTTTAATAGAGCAATCGAGTATATTTACATCTGCGACGTTATCACAAAAGCACATTGCGGTGTGATTCAATGTTTGACAAACAGTCATATTTTGCATTGTGCAAAGATTAGTGTAGTAGCTACAGGGTTCAATGCAAGATGCTCTTAAACATATTTCGTCATCAGCACAGTCGTATTCAGTTCGGCACGCAGCAGTCTGTTCTGTTGTAAGAATGTCTCTCAAAGTCGTCACAGTTACATTTGACAAATCAACCGAACTAGGTGTAACTATCGCTATAGCAGTAATGCCACCAACAGAAGTCGTGCTATCATTGGCAGGATGCTCTGTAAATATCGATTCACCAGTTGTTGGTGGAGTAACCGCAGAGAAGGACGGAACTCCACTTGTTTGCATCGTCTGAGAAACTCTAGCAGTTGCTTGATTTGTCAAAGAACTGGGAGATGTAGTTTCTACAGACAAAGTCGTGCAAAAAAAGTTTTTTGCCCCTAATTGGGTTTTTTTTAAAAATTTTTGGTTTTATTTATGGGAAAAAAGGAAAATTTTTTGGTTTGTTTTATAATGGGCCTTCGGAAGGAACTCCAGAGACTCCAAGAGTTGTCTGCTTGTCAAAGAACTAGGAGATAGTTTCTAAAAGACGTTTTGGCCCTAATGTGGTTTCTTCAGTAACTCTTGGTGTTACAGTTGATGGAACAGTTGGAATTTTTCTGGTTGGTATGTAAGTGGAGCCTTCGGAAGGAACTCCGGTGACTCCAAGAGTTGTCTGCTCTGTCAAAGAACTGGGAGATGTAGTTTCTACAGGCAAAGTGGTGCCAAATGAGGTTTCTGGTCCTAATGTGGTATGTTCAGTAACTCTTGGTATTACAGTTGATGGGACAGTCGGAATTCTGCTGGTTGGTATGTAAGTGGAGCCTTTGGAAGGAACTCCAGTGACTCCAAGAGTTGTCTGCTCTGTCAAAGAACTGGAAGATGATATTTCTACAGGCAAAGTCGTGCCAAAAGACGTTTCTGGCCCTAATGTAGTTTGTTCAGTAACTCTTGGTATTACAGTTGATGGGACAGTCGGAATTCTGCTGGTTGGGATGTAAGTGGAGCCTTCAGACGGAACTCCAGTGACTCCAAGAGTTGTCTGTTCTGTCAAAGAACTGGGAGATGTAGTTTCTACAGGCAAAGTCGTGCCAAAAGACGTTTCTGGCCCTAATGTGGTTTGTTCAGTAACTCTCGGTGTTAGAGTTGATGGAACAGTTGGAATTCTGCTGGTTGGTATGTAAGTGGAGCCTTCGGAAGGAACTCCAGTGACTCCAAGAGTTGTCTGCTCTGTCAAAGAACTAGGAGATGTAGTTTCTACAGGCAAAATCGTGCCAAAAGACGTTTCTGGTTCTAATGTGGTTTGTTCAGTAACTCTTGGTGTTAGAGTTGATGGAACAGTTGGAATTCTGCTGGTTGGTATGTAAGTGGAGCCTTCGGAAGGAACTCCAGTGACTCCAAGAGTTGTCTGCTCTGTCAAAGAACTGGGAGATGTAGTTTCTACAGGCAAAGTCGTGCCAAAAGACGTTTCTGGTCCTAATGTGGTTTGTTCAGTAACTCTCGGTGTTAGAGTTGATGGAACAGTTGGAATTCTGCTGGTTGGTATGTAAGTGGAGCCTTCGGAAGGAACTCCAGTGACTCCAAGAGTTGTCTGCTCTGTCAAAGAACTGGGAGATGTAGTTTCTACAGGCAAAGTCGTGCCAAAAGACGTTTCTGGCCCTAATGTGGTTTGTTCAGTAACTCTCGGTGTTACAGTTGATGGGACAGTCGGAATTCTGCTGGTTGGTATGTAAGTGGAGCCTTCGGAAGGAACTCCAGTGACTCCAAGAGTTGTCTGCTCTGTCAAAGAATTGGGAGATGTAGTTTCTACAGGCAAAGTTGTGCCAAAAGACGTTTCTGGCCCTAATGTGGTTTGTTCAGTAACTCTTGGTGTTACAGTTGATGGAACAGTTGGAATTCTGCTGGTTGGTATGTAAGTGGAGCCTTCGGAAGGAACTCCAGAGACTCCAAGAGTTGTCTGCTCTGTCAAAGAACTAGGAGATGTAGTTTCTACAGGCAAAATCGTGCCATAAGAGGTTTCTGGTTCTAATGTGGTTTGTTCAGTAACTCTTGGTGTTACAGTTGATGGAACAGTTGGAATTCTGCTGGTTGGTATGTAAGTGGAGCCTTCGGAAGGAACTCCAGTGACTCCAAGAGTTGTCTGCTCTGTCAAAGAACTGGGAGATGTAGTTTCTACAGGCAAAGTGGTGCCAAATGAGGTTTCCGGTCCTAATGTGTTATGTTCAGTAACTCTTGGTATTACAGTTGATGGGACAGTCGGAATTCTGCTGGTTGGTATGTAAGTGGAGCCTTCGGAAGGAACTCCAGTGACTCCAAGAGTTGTCTCCTCTGTCAAAGAACTGGGAGATGTAGTTTCTACAGGCAAAGTAGTGCCATAAGAGGTTTCTGGTCCTAATGTGGTTTGTTCAGTAACTCTTGGTGTTACAGTTGATGGAACAGTTGGAATTCTGCTGGTTGGTATGTAAGTGGAGCCTTCGGAAGGAACTCCAGTGACTCCAAGAGTTGTCTGCTCTGTCTTAGAACTGGGAGATGTAGTTTCTACAGGCAAAGTGGTGCCATAAGAGGTTTCTGGTCCTAATGTGGTTTGTTCAGTAACTCTTGGTGTTACAGTTGATGGAACAGTTGGAACTCTGCTGCTTGGTATGAAAGTGGAGCCTTCGGAAGGAACTCCAGTGACTCCAAGAGTTGTCTGCTCTGTCAAAGAACTAGGAGATGTAGTTTCTACAGGCAAAATCGTGCCAAAAGACGTTTCTGGCCCTAATGTGGTTTGTTCAGTAACTCTCGGTGTTAGAGTTGATGGGACAGTCGGAATTCTGCTGGTTGGTATGTAAGTGGAGCCTTCGGAAGGAACTCCAGTGACTCCAAGAGTTGTCTGCTCTGTCAAAGAACTGGGAGATGTAGTTTCTACAGGCAAAGTCGTGCCAAAAGACGTTTCTGGTCCTAATGTGGTTTGTTCAGTAACTCTCGGTGTTAGAGTTGATGGGACAGTCGGAATTCTGCTGGTTGGTATGTAAGTGGAGCCTTCGGAAGGAACTCCAGTGACTCCAAGAGTTGTCTGCTCTGTCAAAGAACTAGGAGATGTAGTTTCTACAGGCAAAGTCGTGCCAAATGAGGTTTCCGGTCCTAATGTGGTATGTTCAGTAACTCTTGGTATTACAGTTGAAGGAACAGTTGGAATTCTGCTGGTTGGTATGAAAGTGGAGCCTTCGGAAGGAACTCCAGTGACTCCAAGAGTTGTCTCCTCTGTCAAAGAACTGGGAGATGTAGTTTCTACAGGCAAAGTGGTGCCATAAGAGGTTTCTGGTCCTAATGTGGTTTGTTCAGTAACTCTTGGTGTTACAGTTGATGGAACAGTTGGAACTCTGCTGCTTGGTATGTAAGTGGAGCCTTCGGAAGGAACTCCAGTGACTCCAAGAGTTGTCTGCTCTGTCAAAGAACTAGGAGATGTAGTTTCTACAGGCAAAGTCGTGCCAAGAGACGTTTCTGGCCCTAATGTGGTTTGTTCAGTAACTCTCGGTGTTAGAGTTGATGGAACAGTTGGAATTCTGCTGGTTGGTATGTAAGTGGAGCCTTCGGAAGGAACTCCAGTGACTCCAAGAGTTGTCTGCTCTGTCAAAGAACTGGGAGATGCAGTTTCTACAGGCAAAGTGGTGCCATAAGAGGTTTCTGGTCCTAATGTGGTTTGTTCAGTAACTCTTGGTGTTACAGTTGATGGAACAGTTGGAACTCTGCTGCTTGGTATGTAAGAGGAGCCTTCGGAAGGAACTCCAGTGACTCCAAGAGTTGTCTGCTCTGTCAAAGAACTGGGAGATGTAGTTTCTACAGGCAAAGTCGTGCCAAAAGACGTTTCTGGTCCTAATGTGGTTTGTTCAGTAACTCTCGGTGTTAGAGTTGATGGAACAGTTGGAATTCTGCTGGTTGGTATGTAAGTGGAGCCTTCGGAAGGAACTCCAGTGACTCCAAGAGTTGTCTGCTCTGTCAAAGAACTAGGAGATGTAGTTTCTACAGGCAAAGTCGTGCCAAAAGACGTTTCTGGTCCTAATGTGGTTTGTTCAGTAACTCTTGGTGTTAGAGTTGATGGAACAGTTGGAATTCTGCTGGTTGGGATGTAAGTGGAGCCTTCAGAAGGAACTCCAGTGACTCCAAGAGTTGTCTGCTCTGTCAAAGAACTAGGAGATGTAGTTTCTACAGGCAAAGTCGTGCCAAGAGACGTTTCTGGCCCTAATGTGGTTTGTTCAGTAACTTTTGGTGTTAGAGTTGATGGAACAGTTGGAATTCTGCTGGTTGGGATGTAAGTGGAGCCTTCGGAAGGAACTCCAGTGACTCCAAGAGTTGTCTGCTCTGTCAAAGAACTGGGAGATGTAGTTTCTACAGGCAAAGTCGTGCCAAGAGACGTTTCTGGTCCTAATGTGGTTTGTTCAGTAACTCTCGGTGTTAGAGTTGATGGAACAGTTGGAATTCTGCTGGTTGGGATGTAAGTGGAGCCTTCGGAAGGAACTCCAGTGACTCCAAGAGTTGTCTGCTCTGTCAAAGAACTAGGAGATGTAGTTTCTACAGGCAAAATCGTGCCAAAAGACGTTTCTGGCCCTAATGTGGTTTGTTCAGTAACTCTCGGTGTTAGAGTTGATGGAACAGTTGGAATTCTGCTGGTTGGGATGTAAGTGGAGCCTTCGGAAGGAACTCCAGTGACTCCAAGAGTTGTCTGCTCTGTCAAAGAACTGGGAGATGTAGTTTCTACAGGCAAAGTCGTGCCAAAAGACGTTTCTGGCCCTAATGTGGTTTGTTCAGTAACTTTTGGTGTTAGAGTTGATGGAACAGTTGGAATTCTGCTGGTTGGTATGTAAGTGGAGCCTTCGAAAGGAACTCCAGTGACTCCAAGAGTTGTCTGCTCTGTCAATGAACTGGGAGATGTAGTTTCTACAGGCAATGTGGTGGCATAAGAGGTTTCTGGTTCTAATGTGGTTTGTTCAGTAACTCTTGGTGTTACAGTTGAAGGAACAGTTGGAATTCTGCTGGTTGGGATGTAAGTGGAGCCTTCAGAAGGAACTCCAGTGACTCCAAGAGTTGTCTGCTCTGTCAAAGAACTGGCAGATGTAGTTTCTACAGGCAAAGTCGTGCCAAAAGACGTTTCTGGCACTAATGTGGTTTGTTCAGTAACTTTTGGTGTTAGAGTTGATGGAACAGTTGGAATTCTGCTGGTTGGGATGTAAGTGGAGCCTTCGGAAGGAACTCCAGTGACTCCAAGAGTTGTCTGCTCTGTCAAAGAACTGGGAGATGTAGTTTCTACAGGCAAAGTGGTGCCAAAAGACGTTTCTGGTCCTAATGTGGTTTGTTCAGTAACTCTCGGTGTTAGAGTTGATGGAACAGTTGGAATTCTGCTGGTTGGTATGTAAGTGGAGCCTTCGGAAGGAACTCCAGTGACTCCAAGAGTTGTCTGCTCTGTCAAAGAACTGGGAGATGTAGTTTCTACAGGCAAAGTGGTGCCAAAAGACGTTTCTGGTCCTAATGTGGTTTGTTCAGTAACTCTCGGTGTTAGAGTTGATGGAACAGTTGGAATTCTGCTGGTTGGTATGTAAGTGGAGCCTTCCGAAGGAACTCCAGTGACTCCAAGAGTTGTCTGCTCTGTCAAAGAACTGGGAGATGTAGTTTCTACAGGCAAAATGGTGCCAAAAGACGTTTCTGGTACTAATGTGGTTTGTTCAGTAACTCTCGGTGTTAGAGTTGATGGAACAGTTGGAATTCTGCTGGTTGGGATGTAAGTGGAGCCTTCGGAAGGAACTCCAGTGACTCCAAGAGTTGTCTGCTCTGTCAAAGAACTGGGAGATGTAGTTTCTACAGGCAAAGTGGTGCCAAAAGACGTTTCTGGTCCTAATGTGGTTTGTTCAGTAACTCTCGGTGTTGGATTTGAAGGAACTGTTGGAATTCTGCTGGTTGGGATGTAGGTGGAGCCTTCGAAAGGAACTCCAGTGACTCCAAGAGTTGTCTGCTCTGTCAAAGAACTGGGAGATGTAGTTTCTACAGGCAAAATGGTGCCATAAGAGGTTTCTGGTCCTAATGTGGTTTGTTCAGTAACTCTTTGTGTTACAGTTGATGGTACAGTCGGAATGCTGCTGGTTGGTATGTAAGTGGAGCCTTCGGAAGGAACTCCAGTGACTCCAAGAGTTGTCTGCTCTGTCAAAGAACTGGGAGATGATGTTTCTACAGGCAAGGTAGTGCCAAAAGACGTTTCTGGTCCTAATGTGGTTTGTTCAGTAACTCTTGGTGTTAGAGTTGATGGAACAGTTGGAATTCTGCTGGTTGGTATGTAAGTAGAGCCTTCGGAAGGAACTCCAGTGACTCCAAGAGTTGTCTGCTCTGTCAAAGAACTGGGAGATGTAGTTTCTACAGGCAAAGTCGTGCCAAAAGACGTTTCTGGTCCTAATGTGGTTTGTTCAGTAACTCTCGGTGTTAGAGTTGATGGAACAGTTGGAATTCTGCTGGTTGGTATGTAAGTGGAGCCTTCGGAAGGAACTCCAGTGACTCCAAGAGTTGTCTGCTCTGTCAAAGAACTGGGAGATGATGTTTCTACAGGCAAGGTAGTGCCAAAAGACGTTTCTGGTCCTAATGTAGTTTGTTCAGTAACTCTCGGTGTTAGAGTTGATGGAACAGTTGGAATTCTGCTGGTTGGTATGTAAGTAGAGCCTTCGGAAGGAACTCCAGTGACTCCAATAGTTGTCTGGTCTGTCAAAGAACTGGGAGATGTTGTTTCTACACGCAAAGTGGTGCCATAAGAGGTTTCTGGTCCTAATGTGGTTTGTTCAGTAACTCTCGGTGTTAGAGTTGATGGAACAGTTGGAATTCTGCTGGTTGGTATGTAAGTAGAGCCTTCGGAAGGAACTCCAGTGACTCCAATAGTTGTCTGGTCTGTCAAAGAACTGGGAGATGTTGTTTCTACACGCAAAGTGGTGCCATAAGAGGTTTCTGCTCCTAATGTGGTTTGGTCAGTAACTAATGGTATTACAGTTGATGGGACAGTTGGAATTCTGCTGGTTGGGATGTAAGTGGAGCCTTCAAGCGGAACTCCAGTGACTCCAAGAGTTGTCTGCTCTGTTAAAGAACTAGGAGATGTAGTTTCTACAGGCAAAGTCGTGCCAAAAGACTTTTCTGGCCCTAATGTGGTTTGTTCAGTAACTCTCGGTGTTAGAGTTGATGGAACAGTTGGAATTCTGCTGGTTGGGATGTAAGTGGAGCCTTCAGACGGAACTCCAGTGACTCCAAGAGTTGTCTGCTCTGTCAAAGAACTGGGAGATGTAGTTTCTACAGGCAAAGTGGTGCCATAAGAGGTTTCTGGTCCTAATGTGGTTTGTTCAGTAACTCTCGCTGTTGGAGTTGAAGGAACAGTTGGAATTCTGCTGGTTGGGATGTAAGTGGAGCCTTCGGAAGGAACTCCAGTGACTCCAAGAGTTGTCTGCTCTGTCAAAGAACTGGGAGATGTAGTTTCTACAGGCAAAGTGGTGCCATAAGAGGTTTCTGGTCCTAATGTGGTTTGTTCAGTAACTCTTGGTGTTACAGTTGATGGAACAGTTGGAATTCTGCTGGTTGGGATGTAAGTGGAGCCTTCGGAAGGAACTCCAGTGACTCCAAGAGTTGTCTGCTCTGTCAAAGAACTAGGAGATGTAGTTTCTACAGGCAAAGTCGTGCCAAAAGACGTTTCTGGTCCTAATGTGGTTTGTTCAGTAACTCTCGGTGTTAGAGTTGATGGAACAGTTGGAATTCTGCTGGTTGGGATGTAAGTGGAGCCTTCGGAAGGAACTCCAGTGACTCCAAGAGTTGTCTGCTCTGTCAAAGAACTAAGAGATGATGTTTCTACAGGCAACGTAGTGCCAAAAGACGTTTCTGGTCCTAATGTAGTTTGTTCAGTAACTCTCGGTGTTAGAGTTGATGGAACAGTTGGAATTCTGCTGGTTGGTATGTAAGTGGAGCCTTCGGAAGGAACTCCAGTGACTCCAAGAGTTGTCTGCTCTGTCAAAGAACTAAGAGATGATGTTTCTACAGGCAAGGTAGTGCCAAAAGACGTTTCTGGTCCTAATGTAGTTTGTTCAGTAACTCTCGGTGTTAGAGTTGATGGAACAGTTGGAATTCTGCTGGTTGGTATGTAAGTAGAGCCTTCGGAAGGAACTCCAGTGACTCCAAGAGTTGTCTGCTCTGTCAAAGAACTAGGGGATGTAGTTTCTACAGGCAAAGTCGTGCCAAAAGACGTTTCTGGTCCTAATGTGGTTTGTTCAGTAACTAATGGTATTACAGTTGATGGAACAGTTGGAATTCTGCTGGTTGGTATGTAAGTGGAGCCTTCGGAAGGAACTCCAGTGACTCCAAGAGTTGTCTGCTCTGTCAAAGAACTGGGAGATGATGTTTCTACAGGCAAGGTAGTGCCAAAAGACGTTTCTGGTCCTAATGTGGTTTGTTCAGTAACTCTCGGTGTTAGAGTTGATGGAACAGTTGGAATTCTGCTGGTTGGTATGTAAGTGGAGCCTTCGGAAGGAACTCCAGTGACTCCAAGAGTTGTCTGCTCTGTCAAAGAACTGGGAGATGTAGTTTCTACAGGCAAAGTCGTGCGAAGAGACGTTTCTGGTCCTAATGTGGTTTGTTCAGTAACTCTCGGTGTTAGAGTTGAAGGAACAGTTGGAATTCTGCTGGTTGGGATGTAGGTGGAGCCTTCGGAAGGAACTCCAGTGACTACAAGAGTTGTGTGCTCTGTCAAAGAACTGGGAGATGTAGTTTCTACAGGCAAAGTGGTGCCAAAAGACGTTTCTGGTCCTAATGTGGTTTGGTCAGTAACTAATGGTATTACAGTTGATGGAACAGTTGGAATTCTGCTGGTTGGTATGTAAGTGGAGCCTTCGGAAGGAACTCCAGTGACTCCAAGAGTTGTCTGCTCTGTCAAAGAACTAGGGGATGTAGTTTCTACAGGCAAAGTCGTGCCAAAAGACGTTTCTGGCCCTAATGTGGTTTGTTCAGTAACTCTCGGTGTTAGAGTTGATGGAACAGTTGGAATTCTGCTGGTTGGGATGTAGGTGGAGCCTTCGGAAGGAACTCCAGTGACTACAAGAGTTGTGTGCTCTGTCAAAGAACTGGGAGATGTAGTTTCTACAGGCAAAGTGGTGCCAAAAGACGTTTCTGGTCCTAATGTGGTTTGGTCAGTAACTAATGGTATTACAGTTGATGGGACAGTTGGAATTCTGCTGGTTGGGATGTAAGTGGAGCCTTCAGACGGAACTCCAGTGACTCCAAGAGTTGTCTGCTCTGTCAAAGAACTAGGAGATGTAGTTTCTACAGGCAAAGTCGTGCCAAAAGACGTTTCTGGCCCTAATGTGGTTTGTTCAGTAACTCTTGGTATTACAGTTGATGGGACAGTCGGAATTCTGCTGGTTGGTATGTAAGTGGAGCTTTCGGAAGGAACTCCAGTGACTCCAAGAGTTGTCTGCTTGGTCAAAGAACTGGGAGATGTAGTTTCTATAGGCAAAGTGGTGCCATAAGAGGTTTCTGGACCTAATGTGGTTTGTTCAGTAACTCTCGGTGTTAGAGTTGATGGAACAGTTGGAATTCTGCTGGTTGGGATGTAAGTGGAGCCTTCAGACGGAACTCCAGTGACTCCAAGAGTTGTCTGCTCTGTCAAAGAACTGGGAGATGTAGTTTCTACAGGCAAAATAGTGTCAAAAGACGTTTCTGGTCCTAATGTGGTTTGTTCAGTAACTATTGGTGTTAGAGTTGATGGAACAGTTGGAATTCTGCTGGTTGGTATGTAAGTGGAGGCTTCAGACGGAACTCCAGTGACTCCAAGAGTTGTCTGCTCTGTCAAAGAACTAGGGGATGTAGTTTCTACAGGCAAAGTCGTTCCAAAAGACGTTTCTGGCCCTAATGTGGTTTGTTCAGTAACTCTCGGTGTTAGAGTTGATGGAACAGTTGGAATTCTGCTGGTTGGGATGTAAGTGGAGCCTTCGGAAGGAACTCCAGTGACTCCAAGAGTTGTCTGCTCTGTCAAAGAACTGGGAGATGTAGTTTCTACAGGCAAAGTCGTGCCAAAAAACGTTTCTGGTCCTAATGTGGTTTGTTCAGTAACTCTCGGTGTTAGAGTTGATGGAACAGTTGGAATTCTGCTGGTTGGTATGTAAGTGGACCCTTCGGAAGGAACTCCAGTAACTCCAAGAGTTGTCTGCTCTGTCAAAGAACTAGGGGATGTAGTTTCTACAGGCAAAGTCGTGCCAAAAGACGTTTCTGGTCCTAATGTGGTTTGTTCAGTAACTCTCGGTGTTAGAGTTGATGGAACAGTTGGAATTCTGCTGGTTGGTATGTAAGTGGAGCCTTCGGAAGGAACTCCAGTGACTCCAAGAGTTGTCTGCTCTTTCAAAGAACTAGGAGATGTAGTTTCTACAGGCAAAGTCGTGCCAAAAGACGTTTCTGGTCCTAATGTGGTTTGGTCAGTAACTAATGGTATTACAGTTGATGGGACAGTTGGAATTCTGCTGGTTGGGATGTAAATGGAGCCTTCAGACGAAACTCCAGTGACTCCAAGAGTTGTCTGCTCTGTCAAAGAACTAGGAGATGTAGTTTCTACAGGCAAAGTCGTGCCAAAAGACGTTTCTGGTCCTAATGTGGTTTGGTCAGTAACTAATGGTATTACAGTTGATGGTACAGTTGGAATTCTGCTGGTTGGGATGTAAGTGGAGCCTTCAGTGGGAACTCCAGTGACTCCAAGAGTTGTCTGCTCTGTCAAAGAACTGGGAGATGTAGTTTCTACAGATAAAGTCGTGCCAAAAGACGTTTTTGGTCCTACTGTGGTTTGTTCAGTAACTCTTGGTGTTAGAGTCGATGGAACAGTTGGAATTCTGCTGGTTGGTATATAAGTAGAGCCTTCGGAAAGAACTCCAGTGACTCCAAGAGTTGTCTGCTCTGACATAGCACTGGGAGATGTAGTTTCTACAGACAAAGTCGTGCCAAAAGACGTTTCTGGTCCCAATGTGGTTTGTTCAGTAACTCTTGGTGTTAGAGTCGATGGAACAGTTGGAATTCTGCTGGTTGGTATGTAAGTGGAGCCCTCGGAAGGAACTCCAGTGACTCCAAGAGTTGTCTGCTCTGACATAGAACTGGGAGATGTAGTTTCTGCAGACAAAGTCGTGCCAAAAGACGTTTCTGGTCCTAATGTGGTTTGTTCAGTAACTCTCGGTGTTACAGTTGATGGAACAGTTGGAATTCTGCTGGTTGGTATGTAAGTAGAGCCTTCGGAAGGAACTCCAGTAACTCCAAGAGTTGTCTGCTCTGACATAGAACTGGGAGATGTAGTTTCTACAGGCAAAGTCGTGCCAAAAGACGTTTCTGGTCCTAATGTGGTTTGTTCAGTAACTCTTGGTGTTACAGTTGATGGCACAGTCGGAATTCTGCTGGTTGGTATGTAAGTGGAGTCTTCGGAAGGAACTCCAGTGACTCCAAGAGTTGTCTGCTCTGTCAAAGAACTGGGAGATGTAGTTTCTACAGGCAAAGTGGTGCCATAAGAGGTTTCTGGTCCTAATGGGGTTTGTTCAGTAACTCTCGGTGTTAGAGTTGATGGAACAGTTGGAATTCTGCTGGTTGGTATGTAAGTAGAGCCTTCGGAAGGAACTCCAGTGACTCCAAGAGTTGTCTGCTCTGTCAAAGAACTAGGAGATGTAGTTTCTACAGGCAAAGTCGTGCCAAAAGACGTTTCTGGTACTAATGTGGTTTGTTCAGTAACTCTTGGTGTTAGAGTTGATGGAACAGTTGGAATTCTGCTGGTTGGTATGTAAGTGGAGCCCTCGGAAGGAACTCCAGTGACTCCAAGTGTTGTCTGCTCTGTCAAAGAACTGGGAGATGTAGTTTCTACAGGCAAAGTCGTGCCAAAAGACGTGTCTGGTTCTAATGTGGTTTGTTCAGTAACTCTTGGTGTTAGAGTTGATGGAACAGTTGGAATTCTGCCGGTTGGTATGTAAGTGGAGCCCTCGGAAGGAACTCCAGTGACTCCAAGCGTTGTCTGCTCTGTCAAAGAACTAGGAGATATAGTTTCTACAGGCAAAGTCGTGCCATAAGAGGTTTCTGGTCCTAATGTGGTTTGTTCAGTAACTCTCGGTGTTAGAGTTGAAGGAACAGTTGGAATTCTGCTGGTTGGTATGTAAGTTGACCCTTCGGAAGGAACTCCAGTGACTCCAAGAGTTGTCTGCTCTGTCAAAGAACTAGGAGATGTAGTTTCTACAGGCAAAGTCGTGCCAAAAGACGTTTCTGGCCCTAATGTGGTTTGTTCAGTAACTCTCGGTGTTAGAGTTGATGGAACAGTTGGAATTCTGCTGGTTGGTATGTAAGTGGAGCCTTCGGAAGGAACTCCAGTCACTCCAAGAGTTGTCTGCTCTGACAAAGAACTGGGAGATGTAGTTTCTACAGGCAAAGTACTGCCAAAAGACGTTTCTGGCCCTAATGTGGTTTGTTCAGTAACTCTCGGTATTAGAGTTGATGGGACAGTGGTGTATTCAGGATTGGTCGTTTCATTAACAGATGCGATGGTTGTTGAAACCATTGGTTGAGAGGTGGTGGATTGATTTTCATCTGTTATGGCTAAAGGAACATGAGTGGTTTCAATTGATAAATGTTTTGTAGTTTTATACGATTCTGTTGTGGTATTGTAGATTTCGGTAGTCTCATCTTCTGCCGTAATTTCGGTATAACGAGTACGCATTTCGGTTTGGTTTGCCAATTGCATTACTGTGAATTTGATACTAGTAGCGTCCGTTGTAGTTTCAGTACGTTCGTGTCCTTGAGGTACTTTGGTCGGTATACAGTCGGAAGAAGTGTCATTAGACAATGTTGAAGAGCAAATGCATGTAGTTATCCTGTGCGCTGATGTCACACACTTTATGGCGCCTACACAAACCGTGTGGCAGGGATCGAAACATTGACCTGACGATCCGCATTGTTGTGCTTCACTGCAATCTTCGTGTGTGGTACAGTTGCCACCTGGCTTAGCTGCTTCATTTTTGTGTTTGTTTTTAGTTTTGTTTTTTTTTTTCGAGGGGAGTATTTTTGTACATATTAAAAGTAAAAGTATAAAATTTAAAAAAAAAAAAAATATAAAAACGTTAAAATATTTACAAATTTTTACCATATAAAATAGAAAGTGTATAGCTACATCAAGGGAACAGTGCACTATATATACAAGGTAAGGTAACCTGGGGTGGGGTGGATATTTCAATTTTTCAACTAAATTTCGTCCATTATATTAAATCGGAGACGCTTTACATAAATAAAATGATTCAATAAATCAATCAGGTATATAAACTAGTTTATACGGTTAATTAAATTCAAAAATTAGAAACGAATTTGTTTACTATTAGTTAGCTACAAATTTTGGGTTTACGTGTATTTTATTTTTAACCGTTAGTACAACATTTTGTTACCGTTTATTTATTAAGAGTCATAGGTTAAGATATATTCATAGTATTCAAGAGGCATTGGATTAATTTAATTGATTAATATCACTGTGAGCATGAGCGTGTGTGAATGTTCAGAAGAGTTTTGCTTGTACTAGTGTCTTCTTGTTATATGTTGTTTGTGGTAGCTCCCAATCTGGGATCGGCAGATTAACAGATCGTAACATTGGACAACGCTTCTGATAGACAAGACAAATAGATTCTTTTTAAACGAGTAAGTAGCACTTGTGCCAGTTTGCTGAAAGTGGGGTTACAATCCCTTGGGTATTGGGATTGGATTTGGGTTTGGGTTTTTATAACTGAGCTTTAGATAATTAAGTTCATAATCGCAAAAGCTTTATAGGAGAAGTCCTATATACATTTACACATGGTAATTTGATTAGGAATAGGCTGTGTGGTCAGTAAATATATATAAATTTCTTCGGGAGTTTTTTGTTTGTTTAATTTGTTGCGTGAGGGACAGACAATAAGACAAAAGAGCTAGCAAAAGTGAGAGGCGTGTGAGAGCAGGAAACAGAGATATTCGAGAGTCAGAAACATAAGGTAGGTGGTACTTTCACTTGACAGAGTTGTGAGAGAGAGTACGTTGTTTGTTGTGCTTTACCTTTTTGACATCCATATTTGGCATCGGCTATAAATCCAGGTGGGCAGAATTTACATATCGGCTTATGATCCTCGACAATGCATGGCGAGTTGGGTGCGCATGTTGCAAACTTGCACGGATCGACACACTGATAATTACGGCAAGCCAGGCCGGCCGGGCAGCCGGCATCGCGCAAGCAAATCGAAATCGATGGCTGACAGTCACGCATGCAAATGCAAATTGGCTTGTGATCCTGCACTTCACACGATTTATTCTCAGCACAGATGGCCGCCCGACCCAATGGTACAATACATGGATTACGGCATTTGCCTTCCGTGCAGGCCATATTCGAGGCGCAATCATCATCACGGTAGCATTCACGTTTATCTGGGGCGCAAGTGAGCTCGCCGTATTCGTTCACTATGAATCCTGACTTGCATATGCAAACAGGATGATGGCGACGAGTCTCACATTTCTTGTTACTTTCACATATAAAGAGTGGATTATTGCATGGATCTGTGCATTGACCGTATTGGCCACATTGCAAAGTCTCCGGGCATTCTGTATCACTAGTGCATGGTATTTGCTCTTTGGGCTGTGCATCCTTGGGATCTATAACACACTTTGGGTCCGGTTTACATTCAACTTCCGGCCGGCCGATATGACAGCTGGGACAGGAGCAGCGCGGACGATGCAGAACAGTTTTGCACAACGCATTTGAGCCACACGCGCCACGCATTGTGCAAGGATCGCTGCAGTGTCCTTGGAGGCATGATTTTTCACTGGGACAATCCGTATCTGAGTAGCATTGTTCGGTGTCTATAAACGTAACATACAGCAGCGAGGAACGAGAGAGAGAGATAGACAGGTTTTTGGTTGTATATATGTTAATGGTTGGGTGCATTGAACTGTTCGGTGACATTTACGCTAAAGATATAGGGGGGAACTAATTGATTGATTCACTTGTGGAAAAGGTGGATTTTGGCGAGCATTGAAACACTTTCAGAATGTACGAACAAAGAAGTGCAACAATTGAAATTATTCCGAATCAGGTGTCTCAGGGTTGAGAGCACAATATAGTTTGATAGAAGATTTCAATATAGATTTAGAACTTAAGGATGGTAGACGCAAACGTGGAAGATATAAAAGTGATTCACAGAAAGAAAACTTAAAGCTAGAATTTTCTAAAACAAAAAAATAACAGAACGGAAAACTTAAACAAGACAATATATAAACAGTATAATCCAGTGTTTTCTTGGTGTTGGTTCTTTGTTTGGTTTTGGGTTTAAGTGTTTTGTGTTTTTGTTGTGGTGGATAAAGGTGGGTGTTTTGGGGGTCTAGGGATTGGTTTTGTGTTGACTTTTCAAATGACAGTGGGATTTTTGATTGGTTAAAGTAGTAGAGAAGGAGTTCATTTTAGCAGGGGATTTGAATAGAATGTGCATAAAAAAATAATAATAAGATAACGAAAATAAAAACTAATTAAATCATAAATTATATATGGCTAACACACATTCGTGTTAGCCAAGTTTAGTCAGTTTGGTGGTGCAGTTAGTTAAGGACAGGCAGCAAAACAAAAAAGAGGGTGTTTAGCATTCGTTTTATCGTCTTAATCAAATTGCAGAACTGTGAAGGGAACATCTCACATTATTTCATTATATGTTTATATATAAATATATACATATGAACTATGTATATATATATCGATATGGATTTATATTGCTTAAATGGCTGCTTCTGTTTTCCAGCGAACGAGTAGGTGAAAGCAGAAAGAACAAATGAGCAATAGTTACAATCTTTGATGGATTACCAATTTATTGTTGAACGAGATTAGCTGAAGATGCCGGCACTTTTCCAATCTGCCCAGTTTTAGTGGTCTATAAGCCCTTCTCTTAATTTGAGAAATGATTTCTTAGGGGTTTGATGTGATTTCGAGCTGATACATATTGATTATTTTTGTAGTTGTTGTTCAGTTTTGAGTAATGGAAAAAATTACACGACATCCAACACATGCGCTCTGCCCTCACGAGAGACACGTTATTGGCGATTGATTTGGGTGAGTGGGTAAGTAAGTGAAATGATTGATTGATCAAGAGGCAGAAAGAGAGAGAGAGAGAGAGAGACAGAGAGCGAAAGAGAGATTGACAGATTGAAAGAGAGAAAATACAAGAATTGACTAAAGCTTAGTAGGATAGTGTATAAGAAAATAAATTGGATAAATAAAATTTGGAAAACGAAATATGGAGAATATGTTAGAAGTAAACAATTAGCTAGTTATAGGGTTTTGGCTATTCATTTTATCCATGTTATTTCATAATTTACAATTGAAAAAATTTCGGTTTTATATTTACAGGTTCCGTATTTGGTTAGTTGGGCCATCTTTATAGTTTTTATTTTTTGGATACGAATATATGTACATATGGTTGGTGGATAATCACATATACAAATTTCTGTATATACAACTTAAAGACTAGTCAAATGTACCAAAAATCAATAATAAAAAATAATTGAAAAGTGTTAGTTAAATTTAGTTACATGTCAATTCAAAATTTCGGTAGACCAATAGACGAGCACTATTTAGTGTGGTGGTAGGCAAGAGCTATACACGCAGAGCATACGATCTTAGATCTTAATAGATATGTACGTAGTAGTATACCGAAGGAGCTTTGTACAAAACAGTTGGTTTTTGTCGACTTTTCATTGAGAAATCGGTTATATATGTATGTTATAAGACCTTTATAATGTGGTTTTTATTTTTTATTCTTTGGGATGCATTGAAAAGTAGTAATTATTGGTTGTTGTTGTTGTTGCTTTGTAATTTTTGCTATACACAGTAGTTATTATTTTTATGTAATGAACTGGCACTAAAATTGTATCCATTAGATCTTAGAAAAAGCATATGTATTTGAACTATGTGTGAGAATTGTCCCGTCCACAGTTCCCAATCTGAGACTTTGTTCATTCAAGAAATGCAACAAAAGAGATATATATCATATAGTGAATACTATATATTTAATTTAGCAATAGGAAACGACAGAGCGGGGAATCAGCAGCAGCAGTATAGTGGATAAGGCATGGATAGAGCGGAGTAAAAGGAAGGATGGGATATTATTGGGGGGACAAGGGATACGATATGGTAACAAGGATGTGTAAAGGTTTTGTTGTCTATAATATTAGCGTTGGATTTAGTGTTGTTGTTGTTTTTGTTGATTATTAAAATTTCATTTATTTTTTGGTTGTTGTTCTGTAATTCGCTATCGCGGCATTAATTTTAGATAATAACGATATGAATCAACGTGTCTACTAAATTGTAATTATATCTATCTGTGCATTAACTGAATTTTTTTTTTTTTCCAATTATGGATAGTGTTTAGGGATGCCGGAGAGCTCAGAATACATATGATGGTTATTGGAAAGCCAATTATTTAAATGATGGAATACTCCATGAACTGAAATGCGTTGAATTTTGGGCTCTATGAGAAGCTGAATGTGAAATGATAAGCTAGATGAAACACTAAGATTATTAGTTTTTCAACTATTCTTTCAGGTATTGCGAATGTCGTTTTAGTAGGCAATACATTTTTGCTTAAAACTAAACTTAAGCTTTATTGGTTTTTGGTGTTCAAATGAATTCTAGGCACAGATTGGGTAACCGCGATAGCGACAGCAACATTCCACGATTCCATATGCGTGTTGAGAAATCTTACACTACTAAACAAATAATAATAATAATAAAAAAAAAAAAACACTACATTAAAATAGTGCACAGAAGTTTCCCTTATTGATTTTCTTGTTTTTGGTTTGAGCAAACTGAGTTCAATTGGGAAGTGATTGTGTAGGTGTTCTTCTTTGGTTTGGTGCAGGGGAATTCAATATTACCATATACTTGGAACAATTGCAACTTCGAACATGTGTATAGGTTGTTGTTGTTGTTTTTGTTAAGAAAAATATATAATTAAAAAAACTAAAGAATATTGTTTTATAATGTATTAGCTTTGGCATTAAAAATATAACACACACACTACACGGGAAACTGAGAATTGTTCTATTCAGCCGCAAAAGCTGTTGAATTAGTGGAATTAGCTGGGTTGGTATAAGTCTCATAACTCATTAACTAAATAATCAAACCAAAATTTATATTAAGTTGAAATTATAACAACAAATTCAATTTTGTTACTAACAGACCTCCAGTTAAAAAAATAGGAACGTCAACGATAAGTCTAGCTTATTACGATAAAGGTAATAACAATTGTGAGGAACGCTGGTTAACATGATTAGCATTATTTCTCTGTACTCTAGTAACTAGAACACTCTGAATTGATAGAAAATACTGTAAATAGGTTTCACTTACCTTGTTGGCAAACGTATTCATAACCCTGGCGCACACAGTCACCCACTTCACATCCATGAATGCGACAATCCTCTTGCGGTGGCGTCAAATAGCCTAAATGGAAAATAGATCATTAGCTTCATCGAAGATTTTTATTTGTTGGGTTAGTTCTTACATTGAACATAGGCATCACCATTGGGGAAGTCATCGGGGCAATAGCACTCCGCCTGATTATTGTCCAGCACATGGCAAGCGGCATTCAGGCCACAAGGTTGATCATGACAAGCATTCACAAGAGGTCCCTCGCACAAGCAGCCCTTGTTGGCATCACCTATGCAGCCGTCCATGCAAGCACATTCATACCCACCGGGTACTTCATTGCATTTTGAGTTGACTCCACAGGGATTGTTAGAGCAGCCGCCATCCAAGGGTTGGCATTCGACAGAGGGATTTCCAAAGAAGTCGGGCGGACAAGAGCACTGAGCTTGGCGGTTAACCACACGGCATTGGGCATTAGATCCGCAGGCTCCATATTCCAGACAAGGATTGCGGCATTTGCCACTATCACAGCGCTTGCTCGAGTCACAGTCGCCATCCTGACGACACTCAAATTGTACACACTCCTTGCTGGGCTCGCCTTCATAGCCATCGGGACAATAGCAGAGCATACGATGTTCCGACACTGTGCACAAGGCATTTCGTCCGCATGCCTTGTCATTGGCGCAGGGATCTGCGCACTTGCCACGCACACAGCTCTGATCAGCGGCACAGTCGCCGTTCGATTTGCAGCCAGCAATGCAGGCTCCACGCTCGCACAACTGTCCCACAGTACACTGACGCTTGGGTCCGCATTTGTTGCGACATTTGCCCCGTGCACACTGCTGTCCGCAGGCACAATCCTCGGAACGAGAGCATTTGGCCGCACAATACGAGCCGCTCTCATCACATTCACAGCCGGGGTGGCAACGCTCGGGTGGCAATTGGCATCCTGTTAGACCGTCGCCTATGAAGGATGCTGGGCACTGGCATTGAACTCCGTGATTGATAACCAAACAGTCTGCACACTGGCCACATTGACCGGGGGTCTGACAAGGATTCGAACACTTCTTGTTCACACAGGCCTCCTCGCTGGGGCAGCTAAGGTCATTGCGACAGCCAATTTGGCAGACGCGATTCTCACAAATCTGACCCTGGGCACAGGCATTATCCGTGTTGCAGACTGTTCGGCAGGTTCCACGCATGCATCGTTCATCAGAGAGACAATTCTGATCATTGCGGCACTTGCCCTGGCAACTGCCTGCATAGCATAGTTGATTCGACTGGCAATCCTCGTTGCGTCCGCAGGCGGTTCGTGGTGCCTTGCAGGCAACATTGGCATTACCGCTGAGACCCTCGGAGCAAGTACATTGTTTACGATGTTGGATGGTTTCGCAAATGGCATTCGTACCGCAAGCCGTTGGCTCTGCGCAGGGATCCACGCACTGTTGTCCAATGCAAGAAAGATGACTTGGACAACTCTGGTCGGAGCGGCAGCCGGTGACACAGTTAAGACCCAGGCAAAGCTCGCCGTGGGCACATTCATTATCGTGGCGACACAACGGCTTGCAGACACCCTGCTGGCACCGTTCGTTGGTAAGGCAGCCAGAGTCATCGGCACATAGGGGTCGGCAGACAGACTCAAAGCAAGCTAGCCCATTGCTGCAGTCGCGATTCTCATGGCACTCGAGTGCGGGAGATCGAACGCAACCCACCTGGGGAGTTGGATTGGGAACCATGCCCTCCAGGCAGCTGCAACTAGCCCGATGATTGGCCACCGAGCAGGCAGCATTAGGACCACATGGATTCTCCAAGCAAGGATTAACACACTTGTCATTGCGACACGACTCGGAGGCGCTACAGTCATCATCCACATGGCAACCGTAGACACATTTGTTATGCAAGCAGACATGACCCAAGAAGCAATCATTGTCCACGCGGCAAGTAACTGCAATACGAAAAGAATTATACATACTATATCGCAAAAGGAAGAAGTCAAATACTTACGCATGCAATTTCCTTTAAGGCATTTCTCATTTGAAGCACATTCCAAGTCATTGTGGCAAATTGGTAAGCACATTGAGTCACGGCATGTGTAACCGGGAGTGCATTCACCATCACAGGCCACTGGCACACGCACGCACTCTTTGCTGGCGTCGCCAGTGAAGCCCTCGGGGCAGTGGCATTGTTTCAGATGCGTTTGCATCTCACAGTTTGCATTCTGGCCACAGGCCTGAGGCTGAAGACAGGGATTGAAGCATTGACCGCCCTGACAAACCTCAGATGGTCCGCATTCGGTGTCCAAAACACAGGCAGCTGGTGGTGGGTGATGATATTGAGAAAAATTAGTCAATTGTGAATTTGGATTAACGATGCCTACATCCGCATTGGCGTTACGTTCGATTATTGTACGTGGCGTGTCAAGTGTTGTCAAGTGTGTATTTGGTTTTATTTAGTTTTTTGAGTTAGTCTATTTTAAAGGTAGTAAAGCCTAAGATCAAGGCTGGTCCAAGGATTTGTTAAATTGATGCCCATTGAGCTGCTTAAAATGCTGCGACAATAGAGAGAATATTTTTCCGAATTGTTACAACACTATAAGTGAAAATCTTCATGCTAGTTGGTAAGTAAGTAAGTAAGTAAGTAAGTAAGTAGGTATGTAAGTGGCTACTACTCGTAGGTTAACCAATTGGTGGTAAATGTTTGTCGGAAGTCGAGAGAGAGGTTTGAGATTTAGGACCGGTGCTTGGGTGGTGTTAGTACTTACGTTTACACACGCTATCCGAGCAGTAGGTATTGGTCGGACAGTCGCTTGTGATCTGACAGGGAACAGGCAATGGCTTGCAACCGACCACCCGGTCGGCGGGTTGGCCGTCGTAGCCATTGCGACATGCACATTGCGCGACATGGCCTTTCGGAACACATTCCGCATTGGGGCCACACTGCAACTGAGAGCAAACATCGTGACACTTGGCCACACCGTTCGTTTTGGTACAAGCTGCATGGGGGGGACAATCCTCGTTAGTGGTGCATTCAACAGAGCTACGGCAGCCCTCGTTGTAGGGATCACCGACAAGGCCGGGTGGGCAAGAGCACTTGTAGGAACCGCGTGAGTTGCGACACCGAGCACCGGGTCCGCAGGGAGCATCACGGCAGAAGTCAATAACGTCGCAACGAACTCGCGGATCGCCACTGAATCCGGGCTGGCAGTGACACACCTGACGATG